>CACRXP010000618.1:151276-177290 GCA_902702965.1 Spirometra erinaceieuropaei | reverse complement strand
TTGGGTTTCTCCCGCCGTATGTAGGCTTCCACCAAATAGAGCAGTAACCGAGTCGTTCGTGCTCGAACTAATACTCAAAAAGATGTTTTGGGGTCAATCGTAATAGAATCCGTGGAATTTTATTATCCTGCCTTAGAATCCACTTATGCAGGTGCTCAACTGACCTGGTTGCCAGTTGCCTTTGCGTTCGCCCAGTGTACTTGGATCCGCAAGTGCATGTGAATTCATGAACACGATTTGATGTAGCGTGCAATGGCAAGGCATCCTTCGCCCGTGGAACTTGGATAGCCTTTGAGGGGCTGCAGAATATGAATTCAGCTGAGTTGTATGCTCTTTCAATGGCGCATCTCAGTCGCGGCTTGATGGTATTTTAGATGTTGTCCCCTTAAAGGGTAAGGATATTACAACAGGCTTTTTCGGAACTGATTGCTGCGTGAATTTTGGCCGTTCAGTGTTGCTGTACTTTCAATGAACCGTGTTGGATATCCCCGTTTAAGCAGGGCAGTTTTGAGGCAAGAAATTTCAGCATCCAGCGTTTCAATAGAACAAATGTTTCTTGTTCTTTGAATAGAGTGTAAACCAAATTTCGCTTTCGTTGTGTCGGTACAAAGCTCACGAAGTGCAGGTATTGAACTTTCCATGTATCCTTGTGGAAAATCGATCGCCTTATTGAACTATCTGCCTGTCTAGTCCTGAGGACATCCAGGAAAGGTAGCTTGTTACACTGCTCCTTTTCCATTGTGAATTTAATCTTAGGATGGAGACTACTCATGGCAACAATTAAGTCCTCGGCTTCCTTGTTGTTATCAGCAATAGCAAAAATATCGTCAACATATCTTTTGTGCAATGTTTTCGTATTCAATTTATCTGAGAACTTTTCTTTAAGTGACCAATAAAAATGTTGGTAAGGGTTGGACCAAGTGGACTTCCCATTGCCACTCCAACAATTTGTCAGTATAGCAGTCCACTGAACAAAAAGTGAACGTTTCGTGCAAAGTCCCAACAGGTCACGTAATATTTCGGATGAAAGGTGGGTTTCAGAAGCATGGGCGCATATGATATCGAGTGTCTCATCCAGTGGTACATTTGTGAATAGTGATACAACGTCCAAGGATATCATGGTTTTGTTGGAAATGTTCTGATGTCTTATTTCTTCAATAAAATTGAAACTGTCTTTTATTTTGTAAGACGGAAATAGGTGTCGTATTGGTTCTAATTCCTTGGCAAGTCATTGTGCTTGTCTGTGCTGGGGTGAATTAGAGACAGACAGAATTGGTCATAGAGGTATGTTCTTTTTATGCGTTTTTAGCAATCTATATAGTCTGGGAATACATGTTTCCCTGGTTTTAGGGATTCCGCGGTTTTAGCATCAATCAGATTTTTGTCCGACAATCGTTTAATTATTTTCCACACGGATTCTTCCATTGCCTCGGTTTCATTTTTTCCTGGCGTTTCGAGACAAGATTTACTAGGATCGTCTAAAATGAATTCCATTTTGGTTACAAAGTCTCTCCGGTTAAGAATGACAACTCTGCGGCCTTTGTTATGCTTAGAAATTACTATTTGTTCATGGCGCTTCGATTCGGCTAGGGCAGCCATGTGTTCTTTAGTTATTGGTGTTGATTGCGTTATTGGAGCTTTACGATACTGATGACAAATGTCCACTAGTTTTGCTTTCAGTCAACCTACGTCATCAGCGTATCTGGGTATTTGGTCGGATAGTTAAGAATTCAAGTCTTTGAATTGGGCATCAATTTCGACAGGGTTAATTCTTCAGTTCGGCACACAAAAGTCAAGTCCTAGTGATAGAGCCTCCACTTGTAGCTTATTAAGTTTGATGTCCGATATATTAAGAATAAGTTCATTGGAGTTCAGGGGAAAAATATCGTCCGTAGGCTATCTATTTACTGACTACATTACTTGGTAGAGAAATGACTCTCTAGTCTTCTATTTTACGATACATGAGTGTTTGATGAACATTAACCAACAAAAAGCAGTTATCTTATGGAGAACATGCCTAGTCTGCTCCAAACGGGATTTGCTGCTGTCGGCAACATCAACTCAGCCCTCTATTTTTGATCGCGCAAGACGATCAAGATTTTTAAAGATTGGTCGTAATCTCCCTCGACGCAGGATCTTGTAAAATTCTCCAGGACACTCCTTGCTGTTTATGCAATTCTGAGGTAATTCAACGCGTGTATTTCCCTTCGTTATTCTACATCGTATTTGCAAAAGTCTTTCCAAAGACTTAATAATGTCTGAGAGGAGATGCTGTTTGAGAAACTTGAAGCAATGTTTCCCCGGAATAAATAAACACATTTGAAGTCATCAGCATAAATAAAAGATTGAGAATTTTTTACTGCCGACAAAGTATTACTAGTTTAAAGCAGAAACAAAAGAGCACCTAAAACAGTATCTTGGACACCACTTGCTATGTGGCTCTCATTGGAAAATGAAGACCCCACTAAAACCTTTTTGTTTGCTATTAGATAGGTATGGCTTAATGAAGTCAATAGCGGACTGTGAAGTCTCAGAACTCCTTATTTAACTAAGAGTCTTTTATGTGCACTTTACAAAACGCTTTTCTTAGATCAAAATAAATATTGACCACAGATAGATGATCATTTCAAAGAGGAGTAAATTTAGAAATGACATATGACACATTTCACAAGAGCGATCGGGTAAAAAGCCATGTTAGGAAGAGCTGATACCTTAATTTGCTATACAAAAATTAGTAATTTTCATCGCAGAATATGGAGCAAACAGTTATAGTTGACATCAAGAATTCATTGGATAATGTTTGATATCAGCATCTCTAAAGCCTTAGCTTAACAGGCTTTAGAGGTAATTTACTGAGATGATGCATGAGTTTCTCTTAAGTTGGCCATGTCGGTGACCAGCAGGCGTTGGACGTGGCAGTGGAGAACAGTGTTTTCCAAGGCTCTGTTCCTCGGTCTACTCTGTTCTTTTCATACGTTAACGAATGCGTAAATGAGGTGGATTATGATGGCGCCAAGATTTGAAGCGTCATCCGAACTGAAGTCGACGGGGAGCGTTTGCAGGCAAACCTCGACCGACTAGAGCAACGGCCGAATCGCCGACTCTTATCGTCTAATATGAAAAATTGAAACTTTCTGTGGATAGAAGACGTCCAGTTTTCGCTCGACTTTCACGAGCACAGTCCAGCATCCACAAAAGTAGAGGAAGATTCATCGAAGTGGTGTTCGGCACACACAGATCTTCGTGGCACCGTAAAGGTCGCGACGAACCAATGAACGCTTTTCAACGATTGCGATAAACCTGCGATCAGCATTGATGTCGTTTTTCCCCTGTCCAATCGACAACAGACTTGCTTCGAGCTACATGAAACTGTCTACTTCCTCAAACTGTCATCCATCAATCCAGAAATTTGCCTATTCCCATTCAGGGATGCCACTCCAAAACAATTTGGTCTGCCCAGTGTTTATGGATAAACCGGACGGTTTGACGAATCAATTCACTCACAACACTACAGACTGTAGATCAGCAAAGCTAGAGGATGGTAGGGCGATGTCGTCAGCGAAGTCAGGAACACTCAGACGACGTTTGAATGCAAATCAAACATCGTCCAAGGACCGTAAGACTCTTCTGGACATCTCATCAATTGTGTGGTTGAGCAGAATGGACAACAGAAACGGACATCGTCGGATGTCAGATCGAATATTCAACGGATGGGTCAGATTCTTATGAAACGGAACTCGCGCAATGGTTGAACAATGGTGGGATCAGGACCATAACACTTATTTTTTTCCAGCCTGCCATCTAGTATCATTATGCGCCATAGATAATCACAATGAAGGGAATTAAGCGATACGGCGAAGTCAACAAATCGGGCAGCGGTCGGCTGCTGGTAATCGTGACTAACTGTAAGAATGCGCCGAAATGTGAATATCTGGTCCGCGCATCGGCGCCCAGCTAAAAACCCGGTGTGGGTGGGTCTCCTACTAGAGCCACTCACGCCCTGGAACCGCCTGAGACAGACAACAGCGAAGTTCTTTGCAGCAAAAGCTGTTGAGCTCCACACCTCGGTAGTTCTCGTACGCTGTCCTATCTCCCTTTTACACGACATGTACAAGGATGCCCGAGCCCCATTCATTATAAAAGAATCTCACCTCCACACGTCTGCCGAATAGCCTCTGGAAGTCAGGACGCCAGGGTGTCAATAAATGACTTATTGCTTTTAGCGGGAATATCGTCCTCTTGGAAGCCTTGTTATTGTGCAGCCCTTGCATTGCGTCGGCTATTGCTCCCTCAAAGGGGAACGTCGTAAGACACTGCATAGGGTAGTGAGCGATAAAACTCTGCTACATATAGAAGCAAGGGTCTAGCGGGTTGGTCACTGAAGTTGGGAAAATGTTCGAAGTGCTAACGTTAGCGGGACCTTTAATCAGCTAAAATGTAGTCGATCCGACCAACGGTTTCTCCTTCGTTTGAATATTAGTATACTAGATGTTTTTGGTGATGTCGAAAACACGTGTAAGAGCCAATCGGTTCTGATTAACAAAGTTTTGCGTTCTTTCATCATTGTTGTATGGTGAACCAAACCTATAGCGGCCAATAAGATGACTTTTTGAAGAGTCGGTGGATGCAGTCTGGTCATTCCAGCTTCTCCGATTGCAGCTGCTGCGTAAACAACTCGTAACAACAAATAATCCAACGCGCTTTTCCCTGTCGGTTCTGCTAAGAAACCCTTTTAAATTATTAACTACTCGCTTATATGCGGTCTCCCAAAAGACATCTTCTGCCGTTTCCAAGGCAAATTAGGATGGCCTTTCTTCGTTCTGGGCTCAGAAAAAGGGAATTTTTGATCAAATGGAAGAGCATAAGGAGCTGTGCGTCATATTTCATGATGAAACAGCAAATACTCAGGCCTCCTCACACCGCCTGGGGCTGGAGTTGCACACCGGCCGGAGGCAACCATCAGGCGTCAATTAATGAAACCGAACGACCCACTGCCACGTCAAGAAGCGTCCGGAGTCGTTTGCCGGATCTGGTGCAGCTGCGGACAAAGCAACTACGTCGGAGAAACTGGAAGACAGCTCCGAACGCAAATGGCCGAACATGCTGCACCGGTGCGGAGAAATGACGCTAGCTCTCAAGTTGCGGCTCATTCGACGAGATCCGGCCACACATTCAAACTCGACGAGGCCAAAATTCTCGCTAGAGGTAACAACCGCGTGAACCAGAAGCTGCTTAAGTCATGGTTTACTGACCCCACTCCATTAACAAGTGCAATGACCTTCCCCTTTCATGCTCAGTACTGAAACTTCGCCTAGGCGGAGTAATTAGGCACGCGGGAAGCGCACAAGTGAACACTTCCCAACGCCAGGGTCGGTGGGTCAGATGGTCGAGCAATCATCCCACCAACATCCAACACACGTGATGAGATTTCAGCAATTAACGACGCGAATGTCCGCTATCAAACAGTCATCGCACCAAATACAACGACCCCTGATGAGGTGGGGAGCCGTGAATATTCATAGGTATGCAGTTGCATGGTAACTGCATCCTATACATACTGCAGCCCCTTGTGCATGAACCAACCGTATCTGCCTTTGTCTCTGATGAGTCGGAATGTGAAACGTCAGGCTAGTAAAGCTCTTGTCCCAGCGATCGTGTCTCCCACTCCACGACTGCTTCCTGGGACTCATCTCTTCGCTTCTATTGACAACTAGGCTCTCTTCAGATGTCGAGTCAGGCTGCGGAAGCTCTTTCATATTATCACCTTTATGGCATCGTCGCTTGTGTGAAGGCCGATATTCCTTTATCAGACCTTGTAAATAAAGAGTTGGGGATCAAGTCGTGTGCCTCACGTGTTTATCTTTGCTAGCCACTGGACCGACCCTCATCTCCGGTTATCTTGACCTTGGTCTGCCATTGGAACACAGCAAGCTTGGAAAGAGTGAAGTGGGGTAGAAACAGCTGAAGTACGCCTCGGCCCGCGCAAGTCGCCAGTGCATTCTCTCCGGAATAATAGTGGTTCTCATCGCTTTCAACGGAGGAACTTGCGGAGGAGAAATGTACCTACCAAACACGTCAAGTTTATCAGTCACGTCAATTATCGGCACGAAACGGTATACTTCGATAAAAGAAGCATAAAAACATTAACATGAAATCTTTGCTAACGCAGTAACTGTTTTGGATGAACTGCTGAAGTAGCAAAAGATAAAATTGGTGAATTTATTAAAAGTGGCAAGGAAAATATATCATGAGTACGTTTAGGTTGCATAGAAACCGTATTGCATGGAAGACAAGAAATCACGCAATCCAAGCATTCCAGGATAAAGTCAGATATGTAAGGAGAGTAAATAATCGGTAAACTGGTCAAAAGGCCTAGACTTTGCCAGCTTGTATCGATTTCAAGTCTGCTATAGAAACTTCTATGCAGGTGAGAGGCCTCCGAGGAATAAATAGAGCCTCCTATTCAAGCGGAAGTTACATTTCTGCACTGTGCAAGCCGCCCTCTCTGTGAGCGAAATACTATCCGTAAGTTTGTGCCCTAAGCCGATAGTAGAAGCATTGCATGCAGTGAGGTCGCCCACTGAGAAGGTGCTCACTGACCGGCACGTTCGAATTCATCGGTTCGAAGAAAACATTGATTTTCCCAATAAAGTAATTCGAGGGTAACATCGATTCGTGGGAGTGAAAAGAAATCGCGAGTGATGATCAAATTAAGTCGTCGGTGGTCTATTCAAAATCGGAGCTTACCGTCTTTTTGGGCACTGATGTGACTGATGATGCGCGGGGTGACTTGGAAGGACGAATTATCCCCATGATCAGATCATTTAAGTAAGATCGCTCACCTCCACTTGAACGCGTGGTGAAATACGGCGTGCGGGTTGTCACAGGGGTCTCGAAGTGCCTGTGTCAATGCTGCGCCGAATGACAGCGGTGCGACCTAAGGAGGTGTCGTCCAATGCGAAAACATCGAAGAAAATATTCAAGAGTAACTTCAAGACCTCTCTGTGGGTAACTGCGACGGTGCGAAAAACCAAGTCTATACTTGTGGATGGTAAGGCTACCGACGCTGCAATGGCTTCGCGAGTGGCCTCTTCATCAAACTCGGCGGGTGTGGAGTGGGTCGACGCGGCTTACGTCCAAATGATAGTATGCGGTCCTTAACCATAATACAAAAATTATGTGCGGATAGGAAGTCGAGGCCGAATATCATGTCCCACGTTATCCTTTGTGTGACGACAAAAACACTGACTGGGAAGTAAATGGGAAGTCGAACCGTCCTTAACGTAGTTAAGGGTGATCCGTCTGCTGGTTTGAGGCGTGGTACGTGGCTGTATTCCCTGGCGAAATTAAGTCGTTTAATGTCGAATACATCTGCTCGGACCAAAGACGTGATAGCACCTCTGTCGACTTGGGCCTTAATGGGCTTGTTGTCTAGGTATATCGTCGTGTAAGACGGTAAACTATTGGACGCATTATCAAAGCAGACGGGAATAATGTGGCTACCTACTCTGATGATTGTCTCCGCGGCATTGTCTCTAGCCCTCCGGAATTGTCTTGCCTCACCGTTGACCGGCGGCGTCCGGTAGGGCGTGTGGAAAGTAGTCGCGCGTCAGGCACCTCTAATCTCACAGTTGGCGCAACTGACCATTAAAACAAAACCGGGTCATACTCAATCATGTCCGCCCGCCACCATATAGCCGAACTTCATGCCTTCACTGACCATGTTTAGGTGCCTTGAATGTTCGTAAAACATTTGGTGGGAAATTATCTGCTTTGTCTACCCAGCCGCTGCTTATTGATGTAACTACCGAGGCACACGCTAGACATCGTCGTTCGCGACGATCTACTGAACGAACTGCAGATTCAATACGTAAAGAGATGCTTGTTCTACGCAGTTTTACACTAAACAATATAGTCGAGAATTTACCTGTAGAATGAGACGAAAAGCCGACTGCGGGAATAGTGAGTTTATTTTCATGATGATCCCCAGGCAAATAATCCGATTTCAGCAGAAAGTTCGCTGACGATGTTGCTGACTACAACGAAAAGATGTTGTCATTATTGAGGGATAGATCAACCTACAAACCTCTTGCCACGGACCCTACTAAAAAGCAGAGTACGGCCATCGAAAAAGTTCTAAAACGTCTCACAGGAAAAAAAGCAAATATCAGGAGATATTGCCAAATCCTTACGACAAACTGAGCCAGTCATTGCTAAAATCTATGGACTGCCTAAGGTTCACAAACCTGAAATACCACTGCGACCGATAGTATCGTTAATCGGTGCACCTAATTACAAGATTTCTAAATGGCTATTCCACAAACTCTATCCGTTGACAAAGGATTGTGAAACATCAATCAATAATTCGGCAGAGTTTCTGGACAAATTACAAGGACTGAGAATCTCAGCAGATGAAATAATGGTATCCTTCGATGTCGTTTCTCTGTTCACCTCCATACCATTGGATTTAGCCAGACAATGTACAGAGGAACGTCTCCAGTACCACGACATGGATATCCCTGCATCTGCTTTGTTAGAACTCTTAGACCTTTGTCTAGAAACGAACTTTTCATTTGCACAGGAATACTACCAGCAGCTGAAGGGAGCCCCTATGGGATCACCCATCTCTGGTTTTCTCGCAGAAATCACGATGCAGAAGCTAGAAGCTATCGCCTTACCATTAGTTAACCCCAAATTATGGGTACGATATGTTGATGACACGTTTGTCATTGTTAAAAGTGATCAACTGGAAATAGTCCACAATATTATAAACTCAACAATTCCAGGAATCACTATCACACTCGAGAAGGAGGCTGACAACAGACTCCCATTTCTTGATGTCCTCGTACAGAGAAAACCTGACGGGACATTTCATACTTCGGTTTACCGCAAAGAAACCTACGCGGAAGTTCTTTTGCATTACGAGAGCAATCACCCGATCTCTCACAAAAGGAGTGCCGTGAACAGCCTCCTTAACCGAGCAAGAACTCACTGCTCTGACAACGAAACATACCAAACAGAACTGAAGTATCTGTTCAAACTGTTTTCCCAGAATGGGTATCCTAGATATTTTGTACACCGATGCATGCGACGACAGGAGTTAAAAGAAAAAGAGAAGGAACTAGATTGTTCCGATCAGGCGCCCAAACCAAAAAACTGGCGAACACTTCCATACATTAAGAATGTGTCCGAACTAGTTGAAAGACACCTGAAGAAGCACCAAATTCATGTGGCGCACAAACCGACGACTTCACTTCGTAACCAGCTTGTACACCCTAAGGATAGGGTTGGCTATTTAGATAAGAAGGAAGTCGTCTATAAGATGCCATGCAACACCTGCAATGCAGTTTACTGTGGTCAAACTGGGAAATCGGCCTCTACGCGAATACACGAACATCAGTTGGCCGTAAGATGGCGCGACTACTTGTCCCAAGTTGCCATGCATACGTTGGAAACGGGCCACAAATTCGCATGGGACAGGACTCGCATTGTTGGTGTTTGCTCATCAAAAAAGGGCCGTGAATTTTTAGAGGCCATCCATTCTGACAGCGCATGCATCAATCGACACGTAGAATTGGATACGGTGTACAACAGCCTCAAGGAAAAGTGGAAAAGGCGTTAGCCAATCAGAACATCACACCACAGGAGTGACAAGGCAAAGTCGATTTTTCGGCATGTTTAAATGTTAACTGTGTTGCACACTTACTTCACGTCTGAAGACGACTTGGGGAACCAAGATCAAAAATTTACAATAAAACTTGTTTACTATTTCCCAAAGAGCTCTTTTCTTTCGAAGTGATTATCTGTCTATGGAATTGAGTGCAATCGTAGCAGCCTTTCTGACTCACTCCGGTGTGGATTTTTGGGCTTGGCAAACGCCATACTGGAGAGGGGAGAGAGATTTTCGCAAGAACCGGCGTTCGTATTGCAATCGTTGCAAGCGCACGGACAAATGCAATTTCCCAAATTGTACACTCCCTGGAAATTCCGACCGCCGACTGACGGTCTTGACGTCACAGGGCGCATGAATAGGGATAAATCTATGAACAGTAGCCAGACACAATGACCTACAGTTTGCATGCATATATACAGTTATTTTGGCGACTCTTCGACGAAAATTCGTACGGTCACTCGATAAATGCATTCGGCGACCAGGCTGGCAAACACGTATCCAGTGGTGGTGCAATACTCCACCGCCAGCAACAAGGCTTCATCGTCTCCCTTGTCCTGATCTGCTCGTTTATGCGTGCGAAGTGTCACCGAAGGATCCCTTTGAAGTACCACGAACTGGATACTCGTATCAAGTACTAATGTGCGCATGCTTGCAATTTGGTTCACCCGACAGAAACCCGTCGAACTTGGTCAACTAGCGTGCCACATCCCTCCAACGTGGATCGATAAGGAGGCAGCTTTTCGACAAACCAGACGAGTTCAGCCAGTTTCTTCCCTGCATATTGGTAACCCTTTCATGGAATACGCAAACGGAGACGCGCAAAGGTACTCGTGCGACAATGGTCGAAGAGTCAAAAGAGACAACATTACCCATCGACGACAGGATGGATTAATTGGACCATACGAATGTCACCGAAGGAGGGTATGGTGCACGGGAGTCCAATAACATAAAGCTCTGCTGGAGGTCAGTGGGACGTAATTCAATTCAGAATGTAAACGTAAGTAATTCGAAGAGAGAAGCCGTCTAGGATATACCGCGGAGCGGCAGGATATGCACGCTAAATAACGACGTGTGAATTTACGAACTTTCGGTCAAATTCAGAGCAGCCCAAAAAATGACTGTCTGTGATATGCTCAAAAGCGCAGTACAAACAAGAGCGTGAAGAGGAAAACTACTTTACCCAAAGTGTGCCTTTAAGAGAATATGTCGTAGATGAATACCCTTCGGTGGTTTTCCCTCTTCTTCTTCTTCTTCTTCCACTTCTTCTTCTTCTTCTTCTTCTTCTTCTTCTTCTGAGTAAGACCAGAAGGCACATTGAAACACATATGCTATTGATTCGCTTTTCTACTTGATACTGATACCTTTGTGTAACAAACGAAAAAGACAACCCTCTTTATTTCATATCGCCCTTGTCATCTTTTCCTAAATCTAACTCACCTTCTCCTACCTCACATGCTATTAAAACGTTTTACTGACGAAGGCATCACCACTGAGATGACCATTTCTGGCTTACATGCTAGTATCAGTTAGTGTGACCCAAACCCCCAGGCTGCACACCCCAGGACTTAATTCCAGGCAGTTGATCGACGAACAACGCTGTCACCACTGCACCAACAAGTTAACATCACGCCAGCTAATATTAGGAATATGCAGTTACATGGGATCTATGTGCACCGATCCATTCCGATTGAAGGACGGAATATGCACCATCCCGTTTTACCTTGAAGCTAAACATTCAGGCGGCAACATAGTGGCCAACTGTCGATAATTGAAATGTGGTACCCGTATTGACTGAGCAATATTTGTACATTTTTTCCATCACTTCACTCAATACTGTATCAATTTTTAATTCTGCCAAAAATTCGGGTCGGCCAGGGGAATCGTGCCGGCGGCACCCAAGCACTTCCTCCCACCTGACCTCAATGCGAACACACATCTGGGACAAGGGTTGACTTGGCAGAACACAACTGCCCCAACCCTCACGCTCGTACCCAGACCGAACCGCACATCGGGTGAAGAGGGATGTTTTCGATAAGTACTGACGACCTACCTGCGTCCGTCCTTGGGTGCATACATCCGGATAGGAGGCGGGAGGGGTCGGGAAGAGGGGAGCTGGATGTCGGGAGTGGAGTAGCCTTTGCGGTGTGGGTTCACTAGCGCCAAATGTCAGACCGCATCAGATGGTCATCCTATTCTAGCCCCGTCTAACACCCAGCTAACGAAACTGCCATGAACGCAGCGGCAACGTACCGGTTAGCACGTCGATCGGCAAGAAGACACCCTACGAGGACAACGTAGGCGACTGGCTGACGTCTAAAAAAGCAATGTGGAGTCTGATTCGGTTATGTGGGCGGGATTGGCCGTATCCTGCGCGCTTGGACGTAAGCTCTACGGTGGCTCAGACAGGGCACGCAATTTCGTTACTGGTTCCGCACCGAATTTGTTGACTCGCAATCTACCATCGCAGGCCTTGGTAAGATGTGGTTTGGTAGCCCTACCTGATAGACAAAATACCTTTGAGGTTGGGGGTTAAGAGTTAGAGTTTGGGAGTTATGGTAGGGGTAAGAGTTAAGGCTTAGGATTAGGGGTTATAGTTATGGGTAAGGGTTAGGGGTAAGGTTTAGGGTTAGGGGTTTGCGAAACTATTTCCCTACCATTCAAAGTAAAACTGCGCATTCTCAATAGTTTTTCTGTGGCACACAACAAATTGACCCCGGCCCCAACTATAATAACTCCTATTACAACCGGTCCTGTGTTAGTGATGATTGGGGTTTGTTTACTTCAGGTGGTGCTACCGAACCACATCCGACTCAGATCTTTACCGTTGCAGCATTTTGAGTTGAATGAGATGATAGGACTAAACATGACTTATGAATGCCTTTGACCATTGAAATGGATTGACCCGACAGTGGTCTCACTCAAAAATCAGAACCTACTCAAGGGATCAAATAGGTCAAGACGACTGCGCAATAGCTGACCTGACATAGAACTCTCGCCTGCGCAGGTCACAGGACACTTGATCTCTTTCGGATAACGCAACCAAGCTTCACACACAAATTAGCCGGTTTCAACGACATCTGCTGGGCTATTCTAATCTCTGTTTGTACGCCAGTCGCAGCAGTTACGATGTGGAGGCTGTTGCGTTCTACACAGTTTCTTGATTCCCCAACCTATGGTTGCGCATCCGGTGATGTCATCGTGGAATGACGGATACATTCGGTTCATAATTCGGTGCGAAACTCAATCACAAGCAGAGAGATGCATTTCAGATTATGGTATTGTACAAAAAATACAAGACACCCCAAAAAGAGTTTTCTTTGATTTGCTCAGGGATGCGGCATCTACAAGTGTGCCGCCCACAGAATACCGAAGAAGTACCGTTTTGGACCATACCGCGCCGCCGTATTACAGCAGCTTCGGTTCAAAAATACGTGCCAATATAATGAATCCTGCTCGTGGTTTCGATGAGTGCGGGAATTTCGGGAGGCCTTATTTATCAATAAGACCACATCCTGCCTGAGCGGAATAGTTGAGAAGTCTAATTTCTGGAATACCGGCAACTCGGACACTCTTATTTCTAATAAACAGTCAAATGATCCGAAGATCATGTCATCGGCTGAGATTATAGGAGCAGAATTAATTGGGCCATCTTATGGCCAAAACCATTAAGATAAGACTGGTGTCGACATCAACTAACGAATCCCCATTGAGGGCAGTCCTGTCGCAAACTGTTGCAAAGAAACTGGCTTCTACGTTGTACCGTCTTCCAATTCACGACAAAGTGCGGTTTAAACAGCACGGGGCCGGTCAACATCACGCCCATATTGTACACGCCCGCCTCAAGGAGATCTTCGTCGACCGATGAATTGGCCGACGAGATTCCGTTGAATGGCTATGTAGGACTTCAGATCTTACACTGCTTGATTTCGTCCATTGGATTTACCTAAAATACATGGTTTTCAAGACTAACCCCAAACACCTTCGATCAGTCACAGTTGGCTCTCGTTCGAGAATTTCTGTGGACACTTCGCATCGCGTTTACCGTTTGTGTTTTAGAATGCTGTTAGTTTGCAAACAACAGCATAGAAATCATTTTGAAATTCTGTCAGAACAAAATTCCCATGGGTACTACACGGAATCGATCAGATATTTTGTGGGTAGGAGGGACGCATTGGATACTGCATAGTATTTTAGCCAGAGCAGCAACTGTCGGAAAATGTAGCGATGATGACAACAGCTACTAAGAGGACATTCTCATTTTTCGCCCGAGGTGCCCTAACCTCGGAAGGCAAGGGTTAACTTGAGCTACACTCACAGTAGAGTCCGACGGTGCTGAACCGAGGGTCGAACCGCAGGCCTTCACATGTGACACCAAGCGCGTTATCCACTGCCCTCTAGACCTCCCGATCAAAAAGTGTTCAAACTCTTCATAAACTGCTTATTGCTTCTTAATGGCTTCATTAATAACACTCAGGCGACCAGCAGACGAACTGGGTGCACTTATTGCCACATAAACCCACATCATTTTGGTCTCTCTGGTCAATAGTTCATCGCATCCCATAAATGCGACGCGCATGCGTACACAAACGTTTAGTGCGTGCACACAGCTCAAAGGTCAGATACTGCAGGCTTGACAAGAACTACACTGGGCCTGATAGACAGCGGTCGATGCGCCATCTCGTAGCAGAGGGAGGAGGTCTGTAGACCTCATCGTATACCACCGGACTGACGATTTCAGTCGGCGAACAGCTCTAATTCCAAAAGGCCGCAGACGATGAGTGAACCCATTGTCAATATATGATTATGTTGTCAAGAATCTCGATTTCTCTGCTGTTGGAATTTTGACTGTTCTGGGGGGAAGCTCCACGTGCGCAAGGTTATTTTATTCGTTCAATTTCTGTTCGGGACATATTCTATTCTCCGTAAACAAATCAATGTGTCTTTTGCGAGCAGTCCAAATTCCAACAGCAGAGAGACCGAGCATTTTGACAAATTATGAGAATTATTAACAGGAAAGAAATACAGAGTCACTACACTAATCGTCCTTATTTCACAAACACAATTGTATTAGGACTCTCTGCAATATATTTGAGACGCGATGCAACAAGCAGACGACCCAGAACAGTCAAAATTCCAACAGCAGAGAAATCGAGATTCTTGACAACATAATCATATATTGACAATGGGTTCACTCATCGTCTGCGGCCTTTTGGAATTAGAGCTGTTCGCCGACTGAAATCGTCAGTCCGGTGGTATACGATGAGGTCTACAGACCTCCTCCCTCTGCTACGAGATGGCGCATCGACCGCTGTCTATCAGGCCCAGTGTAGTTCTTGTCAAGCCTGCAGTATCTGACCTTTGAGCTGTGTGCACGCACTAAACGTTTGTGTACGCATGCGCGTCGCATTTATGGGATGCGATGAACTATTGACCAGAGAGACCAAAATGATGTGGGTTTATGTGGCAATAAGTGCACCCAATTCGTCCAAGCCAGTTCAGGCATTTTCGCCAAATGACCTGGTCTGGGTGTAGTCGTTTCTCTGAATCCTCCTCTTGATGAACCCCAGATTACCCTGAAGGTGACTTTTTCTCAGCCCAATCCTACCTCAGATTGCCAGGACGCCAGTATGTGTCCTGGTGGACGCCAACCACTGAGATAGCTGACCGGATGATGACCATGCTGAGGTTCCAGTCCTTCTGCATCATCTTCATCTACACTATGCTACTGCCGACTGCCAACGGCTAAGTGGTAGGGCTTGGACAGTATTACGCAGTTTCCCCATGGGCCTTAAATAATAACATTTTCCTCCAGGAATTGCATTTGTTCCACTTTGAGATTCATGCGGCTTCAAAAATCTGCTGAGCCTTCAAGGCCGTCTACAGGACCACATGTTTCGCTCTCCGTAAGACACTTTGTTTGGAAGGGGGAGGCAGGGAGGGCGGAGACACGCAAGTTCAATCCTTCCAAGTGTCGTCGTTCACTGAGTGCCCTACGAACTGAACGCAGCACCGACGACTTGTGCGTGAATTTATTTACAGCGAAACGGACTTTCGCAGAACCGACCGCACTCTCTCTCTCTCTCTCTTCCTTTCTCCACTTTGCTTCGCTGACATGAGAATGCCAAGACGACTGGAAAGGCAGCGGACGTCTGTCTACGCGTGTCACACCTTTGCACAATGCACCAAGACCACTTTAATGAGAAGCCATCGCAGCCTGGCCCGCATACTGAGAGGGGCGGAATTATTCCAGCATCTGGCAGCCTTGCAAACCATGCCTTGTGGCGCCTGGTGATGGATATAAACAGTTAAGACTTACTATAGTAAAGGACGAGTTGATGCGCCGTGAGGAATGATTCATCTGAATCGGTTTCATTCTCTTCCTTATCTTGAGCACCAGTCAGTCCCATGAGCCTGTCAACCAACTGTCGGCGAAGTAGGGCACAGTGGCTGACGCGGCGTGAAGACCTACGTCCAGAGGTGTGCCACCGCAGACATGCACGCCAGCAGTTGTGTTCTCAAGTTGACCCAGCGCGGCCTGACAAACGCGTACCGTGAGCCATTCTGACCCCGCTTTGGTCCAACGCATTCGTGGTGCAGGTCCTTATGGTGACACGACAGTTCAACCGTCCGTCCCGACGATGTCCACCGTATGCTCCACTGCAGGGTGAGAGCAGGGACGATGAAGTGTGCGAAAATGTAGTTTATAGTGACAGTAGACTTGCATAGCACCTACTGCACTCTCTCTTCCCCACTCCACACCTGGACTCGGTGTCAAGACAGAGTCAAGAAGAACGGAGGTGGTGCAGGGCGCAGGTGGTTGGCACGGTCGAGCCCGCACCTTGGTGTTCCACGCCATGCCCTCTGGTCCACACTGCAAATGACCAGGGTTTTTGATTCACAACAACGGAGGCATCAGGGTCCCAGTGTGCGTGACGTACGCCGGCAACCGAGTCCGCAACCGCATTCCCCGAGATGTTGACATTTGTCGCGGTGCATAACTCTGATAACGCCTACCAAAATCCAATATGGCGCCCGAGTTGGTCCAGTGCATCTACCACGTGACCCCTTTGTGGGGCACGTTATGGCGACACAGAGGTGCAGACACACACCGATCACTCGCATCTGACATAGACTGCCAGTCATGGACTGTATGGCCGTCGCGCTTAACAGCGCTTCGTGGAACCAGGGCGAAACCAAGTATAGGCATTTAAGCACAGGCATGGCTTGCCCTCATTCAGGGCTCTTTCTCGAGCATTACAAAACTCACACATCGCTAGCTCCTTAGGTTGAAATTCAGCATGGCGTTGTGCATCACATCCGCATTTCAGGATCTCCACTGTTCGCTCGGTCTAAACATCTGGCACTGACCCCCTTGTCGGTGGCGGCGGCAGCGGCGGCGGCGGCGGCGGCGGCGGCAAAAAGGAAGTTCGGGCACATGCTGAGACTCAGCATCGTGGACAGTCTGCGTCTGTGGGCGTCGTCTCTTCACACCATGCTTAGTCGGCTTGTGGTAAATGGAGACCCTGCGGAGACCATAGAGCACTTATTGCCCCCTCTTCCGGTCTTCACGGAAGCCCTACTTACCGAAGTGATTTTCGTGAAAATCGACCTGGCGCACGTCTTTAATAAAATACAGATCGTCGCCGATGATATACGCAAGGCATCAGTCACTGCCAAAGTAGGCCTCTTTGAATTTAACCGTATGATCTTCGGTCTGCTCAGGTTCTCCGCACTAACAAGGAGGTCATATTTAGCGTTGAACGAGTTAGCGAGGCTGTTCTGGAGGGGCCATGGAAGGAAATTCACGAAGGAATAATTGCCGTTACCCTAACCTTGCTTGCACATCCTCCCTTGCCTTCCTGTTCCGCTGCCCCTGAACGCAACCCTTCCGGTACCACCGACACTCACACCTCTCGCAGCCCTTGTCAAATATACTTATCTGATCGTTTGATCGCCCATGTTTTTGAGATTCTACCAACACTTCGGTGTCGTTTTCACGCATGTCTTTGCTCTGACCGGGGGTCAATATGGTTACTTCAATGTTATATCACTTCCTCTGACCAACATTCATAGTCATTCGTCTTACTACGCATTTTGCGAACTTGTTATTTTTCAGTTCTTGTAGAGTTAAAGTACATTAACTTTTTTGACGGATTGCATCTTAGTTGCGTCAAAACACGTATAGCTAGTTAATAGTTTAATCTTCTTTTTTGCTAGTCGTTCTTCTCTGCGGGCAGTGGCGAGGTCGGGGAACCGTCTGGCGCAGCTGTTAAGTTTGTCCCAATACAACTCGCAATTTTTGGCATGGGCCCTGCTATCAATAATTCCATACTTCACTGCGACCCAACTACGAAAAACTCGATGCCTCGGCGGAATACGAACCCGTGACAATAAGGGGAGGCTTTGGTGCAGTCAACGCTCTAAACATCTGAGCTACTAGCTCACACCAGACGACGCGAGTTTAATCACACTTGGGCCAAGTTTACCTGCCCAACTTACTGCAACGTCTGGTATTACCCAATCTGATACAGTAAGCTGACTGCCCAAGCAGGATTTCCCAGGTAATACATATAGAATCCGCCAGATGACTACCAGGTTCACGTAATTCATAAATATTATAGAGGATTTCAAATAATTCACTTGGACCCAACTGCGAAAAATTCGGTTCTTCTGTGGGATTCGAACCCACGACAGCACGGGAATGAACTAAGGCCTCCCCTTGCTGTCATGGGTTCAAATCCCACCGACTCATCGAGTTTTTTCGCAGTTGGATCAACGTGAATTATTTAAAATCTGCCCTAACTAGTTCCGATCTGCGAATTCTTCAAATAACTGCATAAGTATTGTATGGAGTATACCTACGTATGCTTTTCAAACTCACACTCAAGTACCAAGAAGACCATCGTCGAAGAGACTCCTCCCGACCACTCGTTCTCCTTTTTCCGCCATCGCCGCCGCCGCCGCCGCCGCCGCCGCCGCCGCCGGGAAACAGCGAATGGTAACAAGCTGCATCGAGAGTGACAAAATATCCTTACTGTGATCGCATCATCCGCTCACACACCATCTTTACCCGTGTCCTGTGAATCTATGCTACATGAATGCTGGCCCAGTTGACCAATTTCTAGTCACCCTTACCCTGCCCACTATCCCCGAACATTCAGGCATTGTATTGGCCTATTCAGACATAATGCCATACACCAAGGGTCGTCAGATGTGGTTATGTAGCCCAACCTGAAGTATACAACTCCCAGCCACCTCTAATACGGGACCGGTAGTAATAGGGGTTTTTACAGGTGGGGCCGGGGAACGCACAGGTGACGAGGTTAAACAGTTGTATGTAAAATAAAAGCTATTGAGAATGCCCGGTTGTACTTTGAATGGTCGAGAAATATTTGTCCTTGTGATTCATAAGGGTTTGCCTGGCAACAGGTCGCCCAAGGGATTATGCAATACGCTGACTTTGGTCTTCGCTAACGTTGCCGACGTTAAAGTCGCCCGTACAGAGCTCCAGATAAGGTTTGGGACTACGGATAGTGTTCGTGTTAGGAGTTCGGCAGTTTTTAGGGCTCGGGCTGCCAGGCTTTTATCATGGTTTAAATGTGGGGTCAGGGCTAGGGGGGGTTTTTGTTTTATGGTTTTACGGTTATAGCTGAGGTTAGGTTTAGGGTTTTACGGCCAGGACTGAGGACTTAGGCTTAGGGTTTTAAGGCTTGGACGAAGGTCAGGGTTGCGCTTCAGTTTACCCTAAATGCTTAAGGGTTAAGGGTTAAAGTTACCCGTTACAGGCATGGCCACGGTTGGCGTAATGATTGCAGGTAATTACAGTATTCCCAGTCTGGTTACATGACAGTTCGACCGTCGATTCCGACGACGGCTACCATGTGCTACGCAACAGGCATGATGACTTGCACATGAATTAGTTTGTAGTGATAATAGATTCGCACATTATTCACCTCACTATTCCCATACCCTTATCGCACGTTATATCAGATGAGGCTTGGTAGTCATATTGCTCATCAAGCTGGACCGAGTACCCGGTGGAAGATATGCGTTTCCTTGACGTAAGGACCAGACCATTCGCATCTGACAAGACATCGAATTCTGACCAAACGATAGAGTTGCTGTCCCAACACTAAATTCCTGGTCTGCTCAACATAAAATAAAGTTACTGTAAGGAAATGTGGTTGATTTATCCAAAGTTAGTGATTTCAGTGCTCGCTCGTTTAAAAATCCGAGCACCACAACTTAAAGAACATTTTCGTACAGTGTCTCCAGCCGAAATGCACAATACGCTACTCGTCTATAAACGTATTTCATTGATCCTACCGACAGACTTTACCGAAAAAAGGAAATTTTCAATGCTAATTGGGGCGGACAGGCAATTTATTACTCGGTTAAATTCCTGTAAGTACACCTCAGTAACCTCTTGTGTTAGAATTTGACCCTCCCTGCTCTATTTAAATTTATACTTTACTAAAATCCACTCGCTAAAAGTATTTAAGTTAAGTACTTCGAGATGCAGTTTAGCTGCTTACTCATCTCCCAACGTAATTAAATGTATTTAGACTCCCTACTAAATCCCTCCCACCTGATGCACTCCCGTTAGTTATGGTTAATACATTACAGTTTCTCATTGTTGTCTCATGTGATTACTCAGTATTAAGGGAGTAAACTGAGTCCCTTTTAAAACATAGGTCTTCCAAATCAGATGTTTAGCAAAGGGCTTGCTGATTTCGGCAAATAATCCATAAAAACTCCTTACAGCCTCCCTTATAACGTCGACCAACCCCATTCAAATGGGACCAGGGGTTCCAAGGCAGGGATGTGAGCACCCCTGCTTGGGGGGCGTGAGATAATATTTTCATTTTTTGGTTAAGGTCTGTTAGACAATTTTTTAATAGATACTGAGTCATGCTGTCAAGGAGAAGAGCATAAAATAATGATTACGTGAAGTTTGATTTCATTTGCACCGGAACAGCTGATGATATGCGAAAACCCCAGTGCACGCTTTGTGGCGCCGTCTTTTCAATCGCAAATCTGAAGCAATCTAAACTGTTGGGACATTCTAACAACTGAAAAGGTGGCGCAGATTTTGCAGATTATGGTGTCGAAACGTGGGAAGTTAAAAGAGTCTGATTCGACTTTCAAACAGCTCTTCCAAAACTAGATTTTGTATCAACTGAAAAACCATTGCTCATAGCTTCATACTACGTTGCGTATAAAGTAGCCAGATGCAAGAAGTCCCATGCAATTGCAGAAGTGTTGATACGACCGCGTGCATTAGAAATGGCAACAATTATTCCTGGAAAAGGAGCCTCAAACAAGCTTAAATTAGTGACGTTATAAAATATTGTTATTCAAGGTCGAATTAGTGGTTTGAGTTTGGATATTTTGGGTCAGGTCCTCGTTGATATTAGAGCAAGTCCCTTAAAAACCACAATTTCATAGATATTTTAGCAGATTTAGAATAATTCATATTGACCCAACTGTGAAAAACTCGCAGCCTCGGCTTTTCACAGTTGGGTCAATATGAATCCCTCTTCCATCAGATAAAATAACTGGTGTTCCAAATTGCAGTCAACTGATTGGATTGGTGATGTATGTCCATGATGGTGCCATAATGGAAGATTTCCTGTTCTGAGAAGACGTGAAAGCAGCCACAAAAGGAAATAAATCAGGATTTCTCGCACTGATGAAACAGGAGATTCCTTACTCACAAGGTCCCCACTGTTTTCATTATCGACATGCTCTAGCATCGAAAACACTATCTCCAAAGTCCTTGACACTCCAGGAAAGACCATCAGCCGGATTATGGGTCGGGCTGTTTTCAGAAGAATTTGGAAGTGAAAATTTGGATTTCCCTTGAATACGGAAACCCGTTGGCATATTCGAGCAGCGAGTAGAATCCAAAGGGATGAAAATATGATCTGTTTGGAGAAATGGAATGATGAGAATTCAACCAAATGCTAGCCAAGACGCTGTTTAATTTCACAAGAAATTAACTCCTAAATTGGAGTAGATCAGGTTATACTAGGGCCTACAGGCGTAGACCGGAAGTTGATGTATGAATATTTGGGCCGAAGTCCATCAGCCGCGGCGGATAACCGCGTAATATTCATTAACTGCTGACAGGCAGCTAATAGGATATTTTAGGGCAAGAGGATACCATACTAACAGCATGGGTGCTAAATAAAGTCGAGGTACGCGGATATCCCGCTGTGGCTGATGGAATTCGGCCCAAATATTCATGCATCAAATTTCAGTCTGCGCCTGTAGACTCTGGTACAAACTGATCAAAGTTCGCAGTCAATTTCTAACGAAATTAAAAAACGAAAATTTCTAAACTGGAGTATCTAGCGGAAAGCACACGGGGTATGTTGGCGGAGGCATTTACGAGCCGAATTTCTCGCAACTGCGCCATGCATCGGCAGGATATCGGCCAAACACGCGTGTCTGGGCGTTTAGCTAGTACCTGTGTTGCTAGTATGGTATCCTCTAACACTCAGATCAGTCCTGAATAAACGCTAAAGATAATCCAACTGTTTTTCAGGAGAGACTTGGTTATTATAGTATTCATGCTTCTAGCTTTGGGGACGTGTCTCATCCTTGAACATTTACAGGAAAATCACATCCTTATGTATTCGCGTTATTTTGAAAATGGCTCCAATTGTCTACAACTGTACGTCTGAACAAGGCGAAGGCGACAAAGCATGCAGAATTTAATGACGTCATAAATTTCGAGACATTTTGCCTATGCACGCCACACCAAACTGTATTTATGAGTTTACATGTAGTTGCGGATGCAAGTACATCGGGCGCACGCAAAGGCAATTGGCAGCTCGGTCAGCTGAACACATGCCGAAGTGGCTGCTTAAGGCGGAAAATAAGGTACCCAGGAGCTCAATCACAAAGCACCTATTGGACACGGGCCATACGGTGGACCAAATGGTTGCATTCAAGGTCCTGTTTCGGGCGACGACCGGGCGTCTCTTGCGCTTTGCAGAGGCCGCTGCAATACGGAGGAGGAAACCAGAACTCTGTAAGCAGCTGGACCATGTGATAAACCTGGCACTGCCATGATAATTATCGATTATGGACGAAACCCTGTTCCCATGTACGCCCTCTCATTTCGCCCCCCACCCGCCCCCCCCCCTTCCCCGGCATGACTGAATGCTCCCCGCACGTTGCACTCCAAATCACGCCGCACCAGTTCTCTCATACTTGGATGACTTCTCTCCCCCTCCCCCCCTCACCATATGCACCCGCATACTAGACCCATGTTTCAGGTTACCTATCACGTTTTAGCTCTCTAGGTCGATCTTTGATTGAACAGTTTTGCCTTGTAATATAACTATGCAATGACCGTGTGCAACTGAATGAGAGGTTTCGAAATTTATGACGTCATTAAATTCTGCATGCTTTGTCGCCTTCGCCTTGTTCAAATTTATCCCGGGAAAACACTGCTTCAGTCAACTGTACGTCTATAAAAGATCTGATGACTAGCGCAACTTGCACTTACGATTTATTGAGATACTTACATGAAATGTGCCCATATACTCTGAAGTTAGTTTACCTTGTCATCAATGCTATTAACCCCGTAAATCAGCCAAAACTTTATCTCGGTCCTAGGCCCGTTTTAGGTACATGCCATTACTGTCATATGTAAGCCTCATCGATAACATCTTTCTTGCTGTGTTATTACCCTCTACTTGTGACCGACTTTTAATCCACCTTTTCGTCTATTTATTAAAAAATAATTTTGGCATTTTCCATGAAAACCTTTTCCTTCGCATGGCCATTTTACTTGCGTCAGGCTGTGCCACCTGATTCATATAGACATCGAACATCTACAATATCCCCCTACTCTTCCCAAGGCTTTTGCTGACTGTGTTGCAAATAATTATCTTCACCTCTTCATACTAAGTATGGGACCTAAGTGTCTGACTCAGATCATTTATCTCACTTGGACCTCGCAAATTCAACAAAGATTCTAGACAACCCGTGCTAAATGAGTCGTAATTAACGTTTAAATTTCACGACACTTCTCAATAGACAGATACTTGCTTCGAAATATTCTCACTTACGTGGATCTAGGTCTCCTTAATCTTTCGATAGTCTGTTTGTAATCTACTCATCTCACTGCATTTTCAATACTGATTTTTGATTTCAGTTGTATCCAGGAAACTGTTTCGACTAGACCCCAGAGAGAGGAAAGAGCAACGACCAGGAGAGCTTTACTTGCGATCCGATGTTTCGAGCAGTGATTTTGGTTATCAAGCCTCGGAGACTGCGGAGTTTTTGCATAGCTCTCATTATATGTCTCAGTTATCTGATGTGTTAGTTCACCAATGCTGACTTTGGGGTCTGAATCGGACCCGCGTTTCACCGTGATTTGTGTTGCCCCCGTCCTCGTTGACCGCACCAATAATTGACGGTCTCGATGTTTCACGCCTTCACTGTCGCCTGTTAGGAAGGTTCGTAAAACTAGAAACGGGGGGGGGGTAGGTTTATGCGGCGGTTGAACGTGCAGTCGGCTGATATCCAGGCTTCTTGCACCTCGGTCCACAATCTTCAGGGCGTCAAAGTCGAAAACGTGTCACATCCTGGCACGAAGTGCTTTCAAAAATACATCCGTTAAGGAATCCTCCCCTTGAAAACAATAACCAGCTAAAAAATGCACCGACATAAAACTGGAACATTCATAAGATCGCCTCTGTCTGGACTAATTGCCGAAGCAGTTTTGCAGAGGCTCGAGCAGCTGGTCTTCAGCTCGTACGCCCCGGAGTTCTGGGCCAGATACGTCAACGACACGTTCATTGTACTCAAGATGAGCGAGGTGAAGGCTTTCAAGGCATAGTTGAACTCAATCTTTCCCGACATTCAGTTTACTATGGAAGAGGATGTCAACAATCAATTGCCCTTCCTGGACATACAAGTTAAGAAATTGACATACGGGAAGATAAGGACAACGGTTTACCGTAAGGCAACAAATATTAGGCGCTTCCTCCACTTTCGAAGCCACCACCCTGTTGGTCATCAACGCAGTTGTGTCAGAACTCTCTTTCAACGTGTTCAAACACACTGTAGCGACGACAGTGGGAGGAAGGAGGAGGTGAATTACATACAGGCCCTTTTTAGAGCCAACGGATACCCCAAATCTTTCATACGCTATTGCCTCAAAAAGCCTCATTTTGAACGGTCGAGTGGAGAAAAGCCCAAGTTCTGGCTCTCAATACCCTATGTGAAGAACGTATCAGAGGCGACGGCGAGAATCCTGAAACCTTTTGGGATTGGCGTGGCTCATAAACCAGAATGCACCATCAGACAGCAAATCATGAAACCCAAATACCCGCTTCCAACAACAGAACAGTCGGAAGCGGTCTACAGCATACCATGTCTGAATTGCAATGCGAGGTATGTTGGTGAAACGGGCAAACGCATCGTACAAGATTGCACGGACACCAACTTGCAATCAACCGGAAGGACAAGCTGTCTTTGGTTTGTGGACACATACGAGAACTGAACCACGACTTTGCCTCTGAGAAAGCGAGGGTAATTGATCGAGCCAATGAGAAGATGGCCAGACTGGTGCTCGAAAGTTGGTCCTCGACTGGCACACTCAAACGAGCTATAGATCTACATCCCGCCTGCCAGGCGCTGCGTACAGGGCTCGGATCAGTCCGGACAGGATCTGTATGGCAAGCGAGCACGCGGAACCGAGAGTCAACGCTCACGGAAAAGAGCGGATTTGGCGACCAGAGGACATGTGATCAAAGCGGAACACTGTCTCACCGATGCGCCCGCGAAGCTGAATGCTGCTCACATGAACAGCAACGACCGATCAGTTTGCCGGCTGACGTGAGAGAGGCCAACCGGCACGTTGATTAGACTACAATTACGCCGACCCCAAAGTGAGCAAAGGTCACGCAGACCTGTCAGCGGTCAACCCCGGGGAGGTCTAAACCAGTCAGCGGCAAACAGGCAGGTCAAAGTTCGTGCGTCGAGCTCGGCTATAATACGACGCAAGTGGCAAGCCCGAACAACTCAAGTCCGGCAAGAGCAACAAGTACGCTACTCTGATGATGGAAACGAGGAAGTTTCCGAAAAGTCAGTTCGAATACGATATGGTCCATGTATTCGCCCTCTCTTCTTCTTCGTCTACTTCGGGAGATGATGAACGCGATACAATGTCTGGACTTAGATTCTTTACGCATATCGATAACATTGAAGTAAATTAAGTTCTTTAGGGTAAAGGGATACCATACTAGCAGCACAGGTATTAGCCAAAAGCCTATATGCACCTGTTTCGTCGATATTCTGCCGCTGCATGACATAGCTGCG
>CACRXP010000618.1:91778-122306 GCA_902702965.1 Spirometra erinaceieuropaei | reverse complement strand
AAGTAGGAGTGGACCGCAAGTTTACAGACGTCTGCAAAAAGATATAAAAAATGGGACATTCGTCTGTGAGGCATAGATGCCAGCATTTTAAAAATTGCTCTGAAATTCACTGTCCCCTGGAAAATCCTACTCCACGAGAGCACAGTCACTCAGAGAATTCATTCTGATGCATTTCTTCATCCAGTAGTACGGAAGCTTTATAATCTTAAGCATGACATCTAGCAGTTCGGCGAGGGGGGGAATGATTGCAGCAAAGGGTAGAAGGAAAACATAGAAACCGGCGAGAGTTCCAGAGATGGGCCAGCCGATGAAAATAGCCAGAATAAACCAAATGATGGCATAGAGGATACCCGGACAGGCGGGGTCGGCCATGGTAGCAGGTTTACAGTGGACACTTGTGTGGTTAAGAGTGAACACGCACACTGTATCGGGAGCACAAACACAAGTCGTGTTTTGTAACCATTAATAACCTCGGCCAGGCCTCACATTTAATTGGTTGTTGTCTATAGCCGTTCCTAGTTATTGATTGGCTAACAGTTCGCAGTGTGCGCCACTACGACTGGAAGCCTCGCAGAGCCTATAAGCCAAATTTCACCGTGCTACCGTCGGATTCGTCGGATTTAACTATCCAATTCATACATTTATAATGCAGTTGCACTTTTTGCGGCTACAATAATCGCAGATTTCAGTGTTTTCAGATGGTTTTGCGCATTCATACTGGGACACGTTAGCACACGTAGATAGTGTAAGCAGTCAGTTATCATCAGCTGGAAAACAGGGTAAATTAAGAAGTTCAAGAATATGTATGGTCAAATAGAAAAAAGAGATGCATTCTTAATTGTGATATCTCATAATAACTCAAAGAACTAAATATGAATTAGGTGTCGCAACCCCACCTCGCCTTTTTTTAGCCTCTGAATTACTATGGGACTTAATTACTGGACATGCGGAATGTATGGGATGCTATCACAAATCAGTGGTAAGTGCTGTATTTCTGGATGTAAACGCGCAGGCCTTGCGGCAGTTCAGACCCTGAACGTCGCCCGAATGCGGCCAGTCGGATCGCCACGGTGTCGGCGATCCGAAGACTGTTCCACACGTGCGAGCAGTTACTATTAGGCTTGATAGGTGAACCGAAAGCGTCGTAGGTAGGCGACCGCGTTGACAAACATGGGGTGGACTATCATGGGTTGACTACGCAGCTGGGAAATTGATATTTGAGCTGATTCATTCATGTCCTCGGACAGGGTGCAAATACTCTTAACATGATTCAGGTTAGACAACGGGGATAAGGCTTTTCCGTATTCGAGGAGGTACCTATGTCCGTCTCTTAACTATAACCCAAACCCTAGCACTAGTTCTCATTATCCAAATCCTGACACAAATTCCCTGAACTTTACCTCAAGGTCTGCTGTAGCATGGAGCGTCCATATTCCCATGCTCTGCCATGGTTTATTCTCAATGCGGCAGTTTGGAAGCTTGCTGAGGCATTTATCTGGCAGTTCGCACTTCCCTGTTGAGTTTATTTGTCCGATAAGCCAGTCTTGTGCCCGTGAATATCAGAAGCAGATAAAATTTTATCTTGCCAGTTCGTCTACCTGCTTGGACTAGATTACTATATTAGGTAGGCAAGAGAATTAATGTTGGTCATATAAACTAACATGGGCTGGTTTCTATGCAACAGTTAGGTATTGTGGTCTAAAGCGAAGGAGAAACGTGACCACGTGCGTCGCATCAGGCAAAGCGGGCTGAGAAATACACGCGTGAAACCAGCCAACCAATCAGCGTGCGGTGTCTTATTAAATACGCGTGAAGCTCTTGCTCAAGCGTGCGGTCCAAATATTCGAGAAGATTTCGGGAGGGGCTTCCAGCACTAGAAATGGCCAATCGATGTGCGACACGCCATAGGCCAGAATATTCGAGGATACCCACCGCGATTGGCGCGTCATTGACCGAAGTTTCTAGAACGCTCAGAACACCATCAAATAGGTGAGATTTGATTAGCTAAGAGATCCGCTGTTTTCCGCTGACCTAGAGTAAAATGTTTTTTCCGGAACCTTCCTTCCTTCTCTTTTATCACATCCGTCGGGATGGAACGAGCCCAGATTAGTACAGTCCTGGCGACAGCAGCAGACTGTCGTAGGAATACAATGACTTATAGGAACAAAAGTTGATAGTGTGTTTTAAAAAGTGCGTATGAGCAGCTACCATGAAGGCGAATGTCATTTATACACGCCTTCACTCCTCCCTGGTTGAACATGTGTACTCGTTACGGTTACTCGTCGACCTAAAGTGGATTTCTGACTCCTGGTCAGCCAAGGGCGTTCACTTGTGACCGACGATTGTGTAACCTCATGGCCGAACTGCCACGGACGCTCACAAACACTCCGATTTTGTTCCACTGACGGTCAAGCACTGGCGCGAGCCGACGTGTTGCTTGCCCTTACTGCAGTTTACCCCTTCTGTAAAAAACTTGTATTACGATATACTCGTTTTGTATAATTCTTGGATTCGGTTGTTTTTTTATAGAGAAAAGACTTATATATTTTTTGCATCGAGGGTGTCCGCCAAAGGTACGACAGCAACCATCCAGCTTCTCATTGTGGTACATGTAGAAGATCTCCTAGCAGTAGCTGTAAAATCCGTAGGCGCCTGCCTTCTCTTGTCCGAGTACATCAGCAGACTGGCATTCCCTGTCCCTCGGTTGTTTTGTACATATCAGTTCCTAAGCCATATGAGTTAGTCGTGAGTCGTGATGAACTCAGAGGAATCATACAGAGATTCTGATGCCCTGATCGGTGGTACCAAAGCCTCACGAGGGAATATGGCGCACGTCAGGCAAATTGGGTAGTCTCCTAGGAATTCATAGTCTACAATCAGATTAAAGAAGGATGCGCGCTCGCTCCCACTCTCTTCAGCCTCATTCTTTCTGCCATGCTGACGGATGCCTATCATGAACACCGTTCAGACAACCAAATCTACATGACATA
Organism: Spirometra erinaceieuropaei; assembly: GCA_902702965.1. NCBI lineage: Eukaryota > Metazoa > Platyhelminthes > Cestoda > Diphyllobothriidea > Diphyllobothriidae > Spirometra > Spirometra erinaceieuropaei. The sequence continues at coordinate 119,316 of CACRXP010000618.1, read as the reverse complement.
GGATCGGCTTCTGAACATCCGACGCATGCAGACCTCAACGCATATCTCCACGACTACTGTTCGCCACCTTTTTTCGCGGATGACTACTCGCCCAACGCTACGACAGGAGTGGATATGCAGCGAAGCGTGGATTTCACTGCCTCCTTCTGCACACACTTCGGGCTGACGACCAGCAGACATAAAACTGTGTTCATGCTCCAGCAGTCGCTCGACACTGCACACAACGATCCTCTCGTCACTATCCATGACTCCCAAATCAAAACAGTGGACAGACTCACTTGTTTAAGCAGTGCACTCTCACGAATCCCCAGCGTCGAAGATAAATTTGCACACCGGATATCTGAAGTCAGCCCGTTCAACGGACGGCTGCAGTCATCCGTCTGGAATCATCACGGACTTCGACTCAAAACGAAACTTAAAAGACACAGAGTGGTTGTCCTGACAACGCCTCTGTATAGGTCGGAGGCATGGACCGTCTATGTCAATCAATCCAGGAAACCCAATCATTTCCATCTCAGCTGAATCCGAAGAAGCTGAGGCGGCAGGACAGGATAGCAGGCACTGAGGTCCTGGAACAGCCCAAAATCCCCGGACATTTAGGCCACGCTGAGGCAACTGCAACTGCCCCGGAGCGACCACCCTGCTGGGACGGATGCCGAGTGCCTACCCAAACAAACCTCCTACAGTACTGTCCCTACGGGTGCTGACTAGTAAAGCGGACAAACAGGACGCTACAAGGACACCCTGAAGACCTCTCTCAATCAACCGCAAATCACTCCGGAAACCTGAGAGGACCTCGCTCAGGGCCGATCTAGCAGGAGAATAGCAGTGAAGACTAGTGCAGCAATCGACAAAGTCAGCCGGGTCGCCGTAAGACAAATTTACTGACCGCCTCCGAAGACGCCTACACCATCATCCTCTGCCGAAACATCCACGGTGCCCTCGAAGACGACCACAATTACCACACGTGAGCATACACAGGATGACCGGCCGAGAACGCGACCGACACCCACTGCTAACTCCATCTTCAGTGCCACAGGACCCGCAATAACGACGAAGACGACGACAACAACGAACACCATCACTCTCACTACCACAACCGGTGAGAACACTCCCGGCACCCGCCAACCACTACGGCTGCGAATTCGATTCCCATTGCAGTCGCACTTTTGCATCGGTCTGGTCGGTCACTTGGGAATTTGTCACACAGAGACTGCCAAACCAGTGCCAGGAGCACCAACATACGCCCCACGCCCTCGCCTCAACTACCCACACTGCCCATTTCAGTCATCTCATTAGGCCCACTCGGTCATATTCTTCTCCCCTGCAAAATACCGCAGATCAAACCCGATCACTACGAATCGCCCAATCTCATACACCATACCCAAACACGTCCCACGTCAGCCACAACAAACTCAGAAAAGCAACCCCTCATCTAGGTGATAGCCATGTTCTTTGATGTGGTCTGGTACCTGTGTTTATACACTGATTTTATAGTTATTCTAATTGCTCAGCGCTTTATAGACTCGCATTTATCCACTTTTGTCTAGGTTGGTGTTTACGTAACAGTTACGCATACACTCCAACTGGTGTGAGTTTCGGTTTGACTAACTGATTTTTCACCAATTGCCTTTGTTCTCCTCTGGGCGGCGTTGACAGTCAAGTCCGTTCTGGCGCGGCCGTTTTGCTTGGCTTTTATCGACCTAGTCTTAGCGTGGGATCGAGTTATCGATTGACTTGCCCGCTAAACCACTGCGCCTTATTTCGGCACTAGATGACTGACAGGCTCAGTCAGTTGATTAGTGCGCGGAAGAGACTGAGGTCGACTCTGAGTACTCCGTTTTCGTCGAGTCTCAGCTCCTTCCTTATTATTAAGAAGCTGATGCACTTTAAACTATCAAAATGCGCTAAAGTCGTAACTTCCAGGGCTGCCGACCGACGGTATAACTCGATCTTCCTCTCAGGCTGGAGAATCAGACTGCAATGAATCCTTCTTAACGTGACGCAAATGGCACTCCAAGTCGTTTAAGGGCCGGACCGACCACTCAGTTTTCCCTAAGAACCAGGCCCATCATACACCGGCCAGATGCAGACGCGCCCTTTAGCCTTGTTAGCCACTACGCCAGATCACACCTCCGGTCGTCCTGAATTAGTCTTGTCACAGGCCCAGTTGAGTAAAAGAGGAAAGATTGCGGCAGATGCTGCGCAAGTCCACCATCATTGTAAACTAATTCACATACAACTCACCGTCCTGTTTGACACACGGTAGACATCGTCTTTCGCGACGGTCGAAATGACTATCGTTCCTGTGGCAGCTCAAATTCGGTTGGCTTCGAAGATGGATGCCCCAGTCTTCAGGGCTGTGCATCATGCCTGCAGGTTGCATGCAGCATCTTTCCAGGTGTCCTAATTAATTTGCAAGTGCTTTAATCGGGTCTTCGGGGTGCCATTATAACGACGCTTTCCTCCACCTCGTCCACAAGCAGCCATATCGACGTTGCTGTATAATAGGTGCATCGTCGGGAGCTCGTCACCCATCCGTACGGCGTGGCCGCTCCGATGCGCTTGCATCTCCACTTTCGTGGGGTGAGTTTCAGTTCATATTTATACGAGATTTGTTGTAGTCCACAGTTGGTACCTAATGGTGTATGACAACGATTTTCTCCATGCTGATGGCCCGTTCGAATTTGGAGCAGCTGAAAGTGAAAAGACCCACACTCCGCTGTAAAGTCACTTCAATCGTTGTATTCAGCGAAAAGTCATTCGCGAAAATGAGGTCGTCGATACTAATCTTGGAATCTCGTGGAAGTGCATGCCTATGTCGCGTGTTCAGCGCCCATCCATCGGATCGGTGCTTTACGTAGCATCTGGAAGCTTCTTATGGCAGGCGTCCCTCAGAATGGCAGAAAACACGAATGTGAGGAGTGTGGGAGCGGATATACAGCCATATTTTACTGCACCTATTAAATGTGTTAGAGACCACTGGCCGCCGGACAAATGGTGCACGGCCCTGATTGTCTCCTATACGGAGGGTGATCTAACGAGGGCGTCACTGGTTTTCACACGTGGAGGTCGGCCAGTGGCTTCTTCACATATTGTGGACGGGCAGTTGGGGCGCCCTTAGAATGCTCGCTTTAGCACTCCAGGGTCTGCGGTTCCCTTGGCATTAGGATTGCACTGTCTTGGTTGATAACTTCGCGCTCTCACGATCGTCAACACCGTCACCTACGTATGTCACCTTCGGTCTACCCATGCCGTAACGCCGACCCATGTTTTTCTTCATCGATAGGTCACAGCCGTACAAAATTTCGCGCCCGGACGAACAACATCGATGACTGACAAGGCTGGCGACAACACTCGCCTGACGAGAGCGTTGGCTGTAACTGTTTACTGGGATGCGTGTACACTCGTTCACCTCAGAATTACTTGTCCATCCATCCGTCTTCCCTGATTTCTGTCGATCATCGCACATTCGACACCCCTGGCTTAAAAACCGTGAATTCTTTTGGTTACAGGGAGGGAATTCTGGAAGTCCCCGTGGCCGGTATTTCCTTGTATTTCTTCACCATCGTCAACCAGTCAGTCGTCCTGCCTGTAGCTCAGCCTCTGTTGCGTCAGACTTTGATATTAGAAGAACGTCGCCTCGTTATCTCCGATGTTTTTGTTGGCGTAGATATCGAAGATCAGATTCCGGATCTATTTTTTTATTTTCATCAAATCAGTCCCGATGCTCTTGGTGTGTCCGAGTTGGGACTTAAGGTGCGGTGGCTTGGACAGTATTCCGCAGTTTCCCCATTGACCATAAATGATAAAATTTGCCTCCAGGACTTGCCTTTGTTCCACTTTCAGATTCATACGACTTCCAAAATCTGCTTAGCCTTCAGGGCCGCCTGCAGGACCACATGTTTCGCTCTCCGTAGGACACTTTGTTTGGGGGGGGGGGTGGCAGGGAGGGCGGAGACACGGAAGTTCAATCCTTCCAGGTGTCGTCGTTCACTGAGTGCCCTACGAACTGAACGCAGCACCGATGACTTGTGGGGGGATTTACTTACAGCGAAGCGGACTTTCGCAGAACCGACCGCACTCTCTCTCTCTTCCCTTCTCCACTTTGCTCCGCTGACATGGGAATGCCAAGACGACTGGAAAGGCAGAGGACGTCTTTCTACGCCTGCCACACTTCTGCACAACGCATCATGACCACTTTAATAAGGAGTCATCGCAGCCTGATTAGCATACTGAGAGGGGTCGAATTATTCCAGCACCTGTCAGCCTTGCAAGCCCTGACTAGTAGCGCGTGGTGATGGATTTATGCAAGTAAGATTTGCTATAGTAAAGGACGGGTTGATGCGCCGTGAGGAATGATTCGTCAGAGTCCGTTTCACTATCTTCCTTATCTTGAGCACCAGTCAGTTCCGTGAGCTTGTCAACCAACTGGTGGCGATGTCGGACACAGTGGCTGACGCGGCGTGAAGACCTACGTCCAGGGGTGTGCCACCGCAGACATGCACGCCAGCAGTCGTGTTCTGAAGTGAACCCAGCGCGGCCTGACAAACGCTTACCGTGAGCCATTCTGACCCCGCTTTGGTCCAACGCATTTGCAGAGCAGCTCCTTATTCCGACGATGTCCGCCGTATGCTCCACTGCAGGGTGAGAGCATACACCATGAAATTTGAGAAGATTTAGTTTGTATTGATAGTAGACTTGCATAGCATCTAATGCAATTTCTCTTCCCCACTCCCCACCTGGACTCGGTGTCAAGACAGAATCAAGAAGACCGGAGATGGTGCAGGGCGCAGGTGGTTGGCACGGTCGAACCCACATCTTGGCGTTCCACCCCACACCCCCTGATCCACACAGGAAGTGACCAGGATTGTTGATTCACAAAAAACAAGGGAGGTATCAGGGTCCCAGTGTGCGTGACGTACGCCGGCAACCGAGTCCGCAACCGCACTCCCCGAGATGGTGACCTTTGTCGCGGTGCATAACTCCGATAACGCCTACCAAAATCCAATATGGCGCCCGAGTTGGTCCAGTGCATCTACCACGTGACCCCTTTGTGGACATGTTATGGTGACACAGAGATGCAGACACACACTTATCACTCGCATCTGACATAGACTGCCAGTCATGGACTGTATGGCCGTCGCGCTTAACAGCGCTTCGTGGAGCCAGGACAAAACCAAGTATATGCATTTTAGCACAGGCATGACTTGCCCTCATTTAGGGCTCTTTCTCGAACATTACAAAACTCACACATCGCTAGCTCCCTAGGTTGAAATTCAGCATGGCGTTGTGCATCACATCCGCATTTCAGGATCTCCACTGTTCGCTCAGCCTAAACATCTGGCACTGGCCCACCTGTCGGTGGCGGCGGCGGCGGCAAAAAGGAAGTTCGGGCACATGCTGAGACTCAGCATCATGGACAGTCTGCGTCTGTGGGCGTCGTCTCTTCACACCATGCTTAGTCGGCTTGTGGTAAATGGAGACCCTGCGGAGACCATAGAGCAATCAACATTGTTACTATTCCTCACCGGTACTTAGTGCCTCCTCTTCCGGTCTTCACCAAAGCCCTATTTACCGAAGTGGTTTTCGTATACATCGACCTGTTGCACGTCTGTTATAAAATACAGATCGCCACGGATAATATACCCAAGACACCAGTCACTGCCAAAGTTGGCCTCTTTGAATTTAGCCGAATGATCTTTGGCCTTCTCAATGTCTCCCAGACATTCAGGGTACTTAGTAATTTCGTAATTTTATTTTAAATCAAAGCCCAAAATAGTCTATGCAGATTTAAACTTTACGCGTTACGGTAGGTAGAGAGAGAGAGAGATAGAGAGAGAGAGAGAGAGAGAGAGAGAGAGAGAGAGAGGGAGAGAGAGCGCGAAGTATAAAGAGAAGAACGTTCAGGCCATAATGCGGAGCCGAAAATAGTCAACTGCCCAAAGAAGTAAGGTTTTGGTTATTCTCCTGGCGTAGCAATAATTGCACTCTTCTAAGTCCAGGTTGGGGAGGAGGAGAAAGTGTGGTAGGTGCTTTGCAAGTCTACTACCACTATAAACAAATTTACGCACAAGTCATCGTCCCTGCTCTCACCCTGCTGTGGATCATACAGCAGACATCGCTAGCAACTTCTGTTAAATTACCGTGCGTGTGTGTGCGTGAAGCACGCAGGTCCCAGCTGCACCCACCTCACAATGCAAACGCACAACCGCCTCCAACGCGTCCGCAGTGTCAACGGACATTCCGGACACGGATTGGGCTTGTTGGACGCCACCGGATAAACTGCACCACTCGAACCGCACCAACCATCGTCCTTCGTCCAACTCCTTCTCGTCTTCCACGCCAGCTAACACTGACCGCCCTCCTGAACCACCGCTTCCATTCTCCTCCTCCTCCTCCTCCTCCTCCTCCTCCTCCCCCGTTGCTCCAACGCCTGCCGTTGCAGCGCCTGCCACGCTTTTCAACACTGCACACAATCTTGACAAATCGGCAAAAACATCACTACCACCGTCGACATCAGAGGTGGGGACCAGGATTACACCTGCCCTCACTGCGACCGCACGTTCACCTCACACATCGGCCTGGTCGGTCACTTGCGAATCCATGGCACAGAGATCAACGAACCAGTGCCTGGAGCGCAACCTATACCCACCGAACTCGCTTCCACTGTCCACACTGTCTTCGAACTTTCACGCATCGCATGCGTCTATTCGGCCACATGCGCATCCACGAAAACCTGCGGTAGACAACCGCCGGTTGCACCACACCATCACATCCTCCCTCACCGCTCATTAATATCACCCACCGCAAGCGCCCAACTACCACCTCCCACTTGCGTGGGAGGTGTGCGTCTCGACTCCGTCTCCGTGCGGCTCCTGTTGCATGTGTGACTTGAGCCTGAGACTATCCTGACGCGTCAAGCGGCTTGGATAGGAAGGTTACTGGTTGACGCCCCAACTCGGTCCACGCAGTCCATCCAGGTGTGTGTGTGTGTGTGTGTGTGTTTGGGGGGCCAGTTCGTTCATGTGGCGCGCGCAGACAATGTCACTCGACCATGTCAGCCACGCGCCCATTCCCCGCTGCAGTCAGCTGACCGGCTAGGACAGGGACTGAGGTGTGGGAATGGGGAGGGAAAGTGAACTCGACGACTCAGCGCATTTTCCTTCTCACTACAATCAATCTGACCCGCTTGAAGCTATCACGGTGCGCTAAAAGCCGTGGCTTGTAAGGTTGCCAACTGACGGGACAACTTGGACCTTGCGGACGGCCCAGTGCTGTGCGTTTGTTTGGAGTGGTCGGCTGGAGGTATGAGAGTCAGTCATGTGCACGAAGGTAGTACAGAGGTGGGCTCGCATCACCTCCCACTACTCCTGAAACTGCCCAGCAGCAAAGACCATGTAGTGTCGTCGGAAGCCACAATGGCTTCCTGGCAATTGTTTTTGCTCGGGGTGGTCATTGAGATGATTAGGAAGAAGGCGAGCGAAGATCTTCCAGACGACGTTGAGTAACGAGATGCCTCTATGTTTATCACAGAATTGCTTTTCCCTTTGCGCTTGTAAACATTGACTATGGTCGCGCCTTTGAAGTTGTGAAGGTCCTCTGCCTGTCGCCACATATCCGTTAGTTGATCAATCAGTCGGTGGTTGCCGTGTTTGTAGATTGTGTGTGGGTGTGCCCCGCAAACGGGCCACGTGGTAGATGCACTCGACCAACACGGGGGCCACATCGGGTTCTGGCAGGCGTTATCTTGCGCAATAGTAAATGCCAACATCTAGGGGGTGCTCTGGCAGACCCGGTTGTCGGCTGTCGTCGTACAATCTGGGATCACTGCCGCCTCCATTGTTTTGTCGGTCAAAATCCTGGTCATTGTTGTGTGGGCCAGGGGGTACGGAGTGGAGCGCCAAGGTGCGGATCCGTCCAAGCTATCCACCTGCGGCCTCCCTCATATCCGGTCTTCTTGAATCTGTCTTGACACCGGGCTCAGGTGGGGAAGGAGGAGAGAGTGTGGTAAATGCAGCGCAAGTCTGTCGGCACTATAAAACTCCGCGCAAGTCACCGTCCCTACTCCCACCACCTGCTCTGTGTGTATGTGTCTGGGGAGTGTAGGAGTGTCCAGCGGTGGACTCACGTGACGGTCGTTGTGGTTTCTCACCTGCTTGCAGGTGCAGACTACGCCTAGCGTCCATTTGCTGGCACTAAACTCTTACCTGTGGCTCCACGCAGCTGGGCTCTGCTCAGCGGCCACACCCCGGCAACCGCCTCGACCGATGGGCTAAACCAGTTGAGGGTATCCATGTGTGCACCTGCACACACGGTACTGTGGTCTACGCTGGCCGGATGGATCTTCGCGTCGGCATCGTCGAGACGAGGCTCTGTCTGGACCACCGCAGGAGGCCACCAGGTAAGTGAATCCTCAGGTAAGTGAACTTTGCTCTGTTTCCTTACTTGCCTGCTCGAGTCCCATGCTGTATGCTGCTCTTGTTGCCTGCTCTGTATCTGTTAGTCTGTTCCTCTCTTTGCTAATAGCTAGGAGTTACTGTGCTTGACATAGAATGATGTCCTGCTACTTCTGTCCCTACCTGATGGCTATCTCTACTTGTCCATCCTAACTGTAAGTCTATGGCGTTCTGTTTTGTGTATCCTCTCTCCTACTTAGTTCCCCCCCCCTCAAGGTCCCAGGCTAATTCGGGGCGTTCTTTCACTAACAAAAAGTCTTGGCTCATTGGGGAGTTGGGCAGCCGTCTGGGATAACCGGACAGCCCTATTTAGGGGATGCGCTGCCTGTCCCCACAAAGGGAAGGGGCTAGAAAAGGTGCCCTAAAACTGCTGGGAATAATGCTGTATGTAGGCTGGCAGTGACCGCAGACATAACACACACGGTCGAAACAGCCAAAACCGAAACAACACATATCTCTCTCTTCCACTTCCTGCCCATTCCCCTTCTTCCTCTCCTCCTTTTCGTCACCGCAATCGGTTGACTGGCAGGGAGAGTCCGCTCACTCTGGCAGCCTGGAATGTTCGTTCTCTTTTAGACAATCCGAGGAGCAACCGACCGGAACGGAGGACAACGCTAGTGGCCCGGGAACTGGCGCGCTACATGGTGGACATCGCCACACTCAGCGAGACCCCATTCTCCGAACAAGGCCAACTGGAGGAGGTGGGTGCCGGCTACATTTTCTTCTGTAGCTGTCGCCCCAGGGCAGAGCGACGAGACGCAGGTGTTACCTTCGCCATCCGAAACGACATCGTGGGACGACTGCCCTGTCTGCCGCAGGACATCAGCGATTGCCTGATGAACCTCCGTTTGCCTCTCCGGGTAGGCAAATTCGTCACTGTCATCAGCGCCTACGCTCCCCCGATGACTAGTCCTGACGCCGCCAGAGACAAATTCTACGAGGACCTGCACAACCTCCTGGCGACTGTGTCGAAGGCGGATAAGTTGATTGTCCTTTGGTGACTTCAATGCCCGCGTCGGCACAGACCATGTTGCCTGGAGAGAAGTTCTAGGTCCCCATTGTCTCCGCGGCTCAGGCGACAATGGTCTGCTGCTGCTCCGCACCTGCGCAGAACACCGCCGCATCCTGACAAACACCTTCTTCTGTCTGCCAGAGCGAAAGAAGGCCACCTGGATGCATCCTCGGTCGCGTCAGTGGCACCTGCGGGACCATGTCCTCGTTCGGAGGCGAGACCAGCAGGACGTGCTGGTGACAAAGGCGATTCCGGGTGCTGACGGATGGACCGATTATCGCCTCGTCATCTCGAATATGCGGATTCGTCTACAGCCTTGCAGGAGACCACAAGGTAAGCGACCCCCAGGTGAGGTGAATATTGCCTTATTGTCTTTGTCCGCTCACCATCTCCATAACAGCAAAGAGTTAGACAACCTTCCAGTCGCTGTCGCCTCCGTCGCCGCTGACGAGAACGCCTCCGTGGAGAACCGATGATGTCAACTGCGGGACGCAGTCCAGTCGATGGCGTTGGCCTTCCTCGGTCGCGCACGTTTTCGGCATCAAGACTGGTTAGACGACAACGACGGCGCCATTAGCAACCTGCTCGCCGAGAACAACCGCCTGCACAAAGCCTACGTCGACCGCCTCACCGACGACAACAGAGCTGCTTTCTACCATAATCGTCGCCTCGTTCAACAGCGACTGTGTGAGATGCAGGACACCTGGACGGCTCGCAGGGCTGAGGAGATCCAAGGGTACGCGCACCTCAACGAATGGAAGAACTTCTTCGCTGCGCTCGAAGCTGTCTACGGTCCGCCAACCAAAGGCACTACTCCTCTCCTCAGCGCCGACGGCAGTACCCTAATCACCGAAAAGACACAAATATTACAGAGTTGGGCCGAACACTTCCGAGACGTCCTCAACCGCCCTTCCACCACCACCTCCGACGCCGCCATCGTCGGCCTGGACCTCCCGCCCTCCCACCACGAAACCATGAGGGCCGTGCAGCAGCCCTCCAGAGGGAAAGCACCCGGAACGTATTCGATCCCTGTTGAGGTCTACAAGCACGGCGCCCCCAACTCATAGCTCATCTGACTGCGCTCTTCCAGGAGATGTGGCGCCAAGGAGAAGTTCTGCAGAATTTCAAAGATGCCACAATCGCGCATCTTCACAAGCGAAAAGGAAACGGCCAGTTCTGCGACAACCACCAAACAATCTCTCTCCCCTAAACATCGCCGGTAAAATTTTCGCTCGCATGCTTCTCAACCGCCTGAATAATTACCTGGAACGGGGTCTTCTGCCAGAAAGCTAGTGCGGTATCCGCCGTCATCGTTGGACCACTGACATCCTCTTCGCCGTCGGCCAACCTCAGGAAAAGTGCCAGGAGATGCGGACCCACCTGTACTCTACCTTCGTGGATCCGACGAAAGCCTTCGACACGTTGAATCACAAAGGACTGTGGAAAATCATGCAGAAATTCGGCTGTCCCGAACGGTCCCCTCAGATGGTGCGTCAACTCCACGATGGCGTGACGGCGCGCGTCACGGACAATGGACCGGTCTCAGAGGCATTCGCAGTAACCAACGGAATGAAGCAAAGATGCGTCCTGGTGCCCACCCTCTTCAGTTTCATGTTCACTGCCATGCTGATGGACGCCTACCATGACGAACGCCCCGCGATCCGCATCACCTACAGGACGGACGGCCACATTCCCAATCAACGGCGGATGCACTTCCAGTCACGCGTAACCACAACCACCGTCTACGAACTTTTCTTCGTCGACGACTGCGCACTCAATAACACCTTGGAGGGGACATGCAAAGGTGCATGGATTTTTTGTCTGACGCCTGAGAGAACTTCGGCCTGATCATTACCACGGAGAAGACAGTGGTCATACATCAACCGCCACCCAACACAGCCCCTGCCAACAATGCGCCTCAAATCATTGTGAACGGAACCCAAATGCAAGTGGTGGACAACTTCCCGTATATGGGCTGCATCTCTCTCCCGCAGCGCCAAAATCGACCACAAAGTTGTCCGTCGGATTTCGAAGGCTAGTCAAGCCTTCGGCCGCCTTAAAAACACAGTTTGGAGGCATTTTGAGGCAGACAACGAAATCGCGTTCCTTGATGTTCTTCTGCACATACAAGAGGATGGATCTGTCCAGCATAGGGTAGTCCGAAAGGAAACCTGGACGGGACAATACATTAATTTTCACAGTTTTGTTCCCCTAAATTTTAAATGCAATTTGGTCTAGTGATTGGCAGCTGGAGTGCGACGTATCTGCTCTTCTGAGAATGTTGAGGCAGAACACCCTGACCTGCGGGATATAATCCCCGCAAACGGACACCCAGAAAGATTTATCCTGCGAAATATAGGGGAGCGCGCTATAAAACCCACCATGGCAACTTCATTAAAGAAACTACCGAACTATCGTGCATAAAGAGACGTTTAGTGCTTCATATGACCTTTGACACTATTATTTGTGCTACTCGACGGTTACTTGGCTCTGTTTTCATTTAGTCGAAAACAAACGTGGAATTTCATATGTTCAGATTGGCAAAGTTGAGAGATCTGGGTCGATAAATTTGAGAAATAAGAAGGGCTCACTTCAACGGGTTTTTTGAAATGATGACGTTCCGGAGACTTTGGTCGGCTTACCATCGTCAAAGCTTAAAATGCACTTAATCGAACAGAAACAGAAGTGGCGTGCCGCGCTAGTCGGCCTCGTGCTGATCGATTGTTTTTTCTCTCTCGCTGCATCAGCCTTCAGGGGGATGCATGGCGGTCTTTTTAGCTGCGTGCGTTGTGAGTCACCACCTCGTCGGAGGGAGGCGGTTGAGCCTCTGTCGGGATTGGTCGGTCTGGCGGCTCATTTTCTTCCTCGTCGAGTTAAATCCTCGTTAGGCTGTCTGCACGACCCTCATAATTTCTGTATTGTTATCTTCCCAGAGCATTGTGAACGTAATGACGCGGGACTGTGTGAGTGGCACAAAGGTCCACATGCCTATTTGAGGGAGTTGACAGCTGAGTACCACGCCTCGGGTGTTAGCCTCCTGAGGATCGAAAGCATGACTAGTTTCTGCAACGTGTGTTGCGAACTGGGAGTGTGGGTCAAGCTTCCGAGTTTCCGATTTGTACTCTTGTAAGACGGTCTGTGATTCCCACCCGGTTTCCCCAGCTTAGTTTCAGTCCCCATCATTACAACTTATTTTTTAAACAACTACTGAGGTTTCAGTGGGTGGTAGCGTGTCCTTAGACTGCATCAAACGGCGCCGAATTGTGGCCTGGGATCGATGGGTTGTGTCTACTCTGGCAGGTTGTGACGGTCGAGAGACCGCCTCGGAGACCTCTGTAATGTAGGGAACGGGAAACCGGCCGGAAATCACAGACCATCTCACAAGGGTATGAAGTGGCAACTCGGAGGTTGAATCCAAACTCTCAACTTGCAACGCACGTTGCACGAATTGGCCATACTTCCGATCTTCAGGGAGCTTCTATCCTGAGCCGTGACAACTCAAGGACAGAACGGCGGCAACGGTAAGTTGTGTAACCCCACCTCGCAACTAGTAACCCCAGGCCAGCGTAATACGGGGATGGTGGTAATAGGGGTTTTACGTTTGGGGCATCAACGCTAAGGGAGAACGAAATAAACGCAACAAAACATAAAAATAAACATATTTCCATGTAGATTCTTCTTCTACGCACAGATATAGCAACGGATTTTCAATAAAGAAAAGGCATTTGAACAACCAGCCACCTGAAAATGTGAAGAGGGTCAGGAGTTAACAGAATGAACAACCAACAAGGAATAAGAGCGGCAAGTGCCAAATAATGCAACTGTGACAATCTACTGCGAGGCACCGAGACGCACACGGATGTTAGAGAGCTCTGGAAATACGCTTTAATGAACAAGAAAAAATGCAACTAACGCAAGCAAGATCGCATGCTTGTATCTGCGTGATAAGGCAATGTAGTAATGAACTATAAAAATTGGGGAAAATAAAAATATATATGTAAAGGTTATGTACAATAACGAAATGCATTAATGGGCAGAGTAAGTGGTAATGCATATTCTTCCTCCCTCCAAAATACAGACCACCGTCTCCAGGTCGCAAAAAATTAAGGAAACCGCAGCCCGATTTTCCAAAGGAAGGGGAAAAAAGAACCGAAGCTATAAACTCGTAGGTGATAGAATACCACCAAGCAAGGGGACTGCCGCCTAGTATGACAAAATGACAATGTGGACTCCAAATGCGTCAGCATTGGACGAGTTATCAGCCAGCATAGAACCCACTGTGCGTGTCTCTGCCAGTTAATTTTAACCCTTAAAGGTAATCTGAGGACCCTATTCCAAACCTTGACCACTAAACTTAACCTTTAACCATCGCCTTAAATGACTAACCCTAACTCTATCCTAACTGCAAAGCCATAAACCTGAAACTCTTACCCCAACACTGATCTTAAAACTGCAAACCTTCCTTTAAAACCCTAGCCCTAACCTCAAAAGCCAAACCCTAATTAACCGTGCTAGTATTACCAAAACATGTCTGCAAAAACAAAATAAGATGGCAAGTTTTACCGCAACGACCAGGTGAAGTTACGTACGATACCGTCGCCAAATATTCATTATACGGCCAGAAAAAATATATAAGACTTTCGAAAGTATTATTGTGATAGACGTCCTTTACTTTAGTTGTATCAAGATCAGACTCTTCTTCTGATGGAAACAGAAGCGACAGTTTGACCGTTAGTAGAATTGTCACACTGGCCATCTGTCTCATTAAGTGGTTAACCTATAGATGCAACTACCAGGTATTTTTTGTTGTACTAATCCCCTAGCTTCCGTTTTAAGTATAAGTGGACAATGTTGATTTGGCTAAATGATGCGAAAACATGCTCTGCTGGGGATTTTACTCAAGAGTTTTGGTATCTACAGTGCGTTCTGCTGTGTCAGATAGCGACTTAAGTAGTTGCATGGGCCATATATTGGAGAAAAGGGGTGTAGAGGTGTCCAATTGAGGGGCACCCGTGCATGGTTGGTACGTCAGACCATGCAAATGTTGACTACTCCTTACGGTCGGTACCTGGCACCCAACTCTCTTCTATGATCCGCCGAAGCTAGACTCTGCCTAGCGGCCACACCCCTGATAATCGCCTCGACCGACGGGCTAAACCAGATGAAGGTATCCGACGTTGTGTCCCCATGCCCGGCAAATCTGTTTTCATCCCATTTCCCACTTCCCTCCCCCATTCCCTCTCCTCTCTCCCTCCTTCCACTACAAATGTCTTACAGAGAGGGCGACATGCAATCCCAAAGTTAGCCCAGGCTAACTGGGGTCGCTCCCCATTAAGCAAAATCGCGATCCATGGTGGAATTCGGCAGCCGTCTGGGATGCCTTAGGAGCCCTAGTCCGCTCACCCTGACAGCCTGAAATCTTCGTTTCCTTTTAGACAATCCGAGGAGCAATCGATAGGAACAGAGGACGGCACTAGCTGCTTGAAAACTGGCGCGCCACAAGGTAGACATCGCTGCTCTCAGTGAAACCCGATTATCCGAACAAGGATGCCTTAAGGAGGTGGGTGCTATATACACCTTCATCCGGGGAGACCGCCCAAAGAGCGGGCGACACGATGCTGGCGTTGCCTTCACCATGAGGAACGACATCGTGGGACAACTGCCCAATCTGCCGCAGGGCGTCAACAACCGCCTCGTGAGTTAGAGCCTGTCTCTTCAAGGAGTTAAATTTGCCACCGTTGTCAATGTCTACAACCTCCTCCCTCAAAAATGACCAGTTTCTGAGGGGCGAAGACCTAGTTCTACGAATACCTGCACGTCCTCCTGGCGTCTGTGCCGAAGACGGATAAGTTGATTGACCTTGGTGACTTCAACACCTGCGTCGGCACAGACCATGCTGTCTGGAGAGGAGTGCTGGGTTACAATGGTCTCGACGGTTCGACGACAATGGCCTGCTCCTCCTACGAACGTACGCAGAACACCGGCTCATCCTGACCAACGCCCTCTTCCGCCTTAAGACGAGGGATAATGTAACTTGGATGATTATCTGACCGCGGTGCTGGCCGTTGCTGGGCTACGCTCCTGTCCGGAGACAAGATCAACAGGATGTGCTGGTGGTGAAGGTGATTCCGGGCGTCAACGGCTGGATCGACCACCACCCCATCCGTTCTAAGATGGGGCTCCGACTGCAGCCACGCGGGAGACTACAAAATAAGCGACCATCAGGTAAGCTAAGAACTGTTCTGCTGAATCTGCCTGCTCACCACTTATACTTTAGCAATCGACTTATCCAATGACTGGAATATGTGCGAGCTCAAATGAAAACGCCTATGTAGAGAATCGGTAGTGTCATCCAATCCACCATACTGGATGTCTTCGGACGTGCACGCTGTCCACAATGACACAGACATCCTCAACCTGCTACAAAAGACCTACATGGACCACCAGACCGACACAAACAAAAAGACCATCTTCCGCTATCGCCGATTGCGGGAGATACAGGACACCTGGATGACTCGTGTGACCGAGTGGGTGAAGGGGTATGGGAGCCGCCATGAAAGTTCGACCGTCGTGCCAGTTTTGGAGGCACAACACATATTCACACGACGGCAGTTCGACTGTCGTGCCCGATGATGTCCACCGCACTGCTCCACGACAAGGTGGGAGTAGGCACGGTGATTTGCGCGTGAATTAGTTTATAGTCAGAGTAGAATTACGCAGCATCTGTCGCACTTTCTCCTCCTCTCCTTCTGAGCTCGGTGTCAAAACAGTCAACAAGATCAGAGGCGCTAGAGCGGCCACCTCGTGCGCATGGACGACGAGCGGCTACCCAAATAGCTTGTAAGAGACAAACCCACTAGTTGGGCACAGCGAGTAGGCTTCCAGGAAACGAAAATAGCAGTATCCCAACAGTTACAAACTAGTAAATAAGAACAAAGTCGTCGGCAGGTAAAAGTGCACGTGCGTGTTCTTATTCTTATTCAAAGTTGTGTCAAAGCGTATTGTAACTGATTAAAACAAAACAGACTTAAATGTCACTACAATACTCCCCCTCCTAGGAGAACGGAGTTCAAAAAAAATTATTGTTAATAGAAGGAAAATGTGGGAGTGTTATGCATATTGTACAAGTTGGTAACGGTCGGGAAAACGGACATGACGACCACTGCGCGTAAGGGGAGGAGTCTGTGGGATAAGGGAAGACGCAGGGTTATTGGGCGTAAATGGAGTCTGGGAAATAGCAAGTGGCAATGTGCCAAGTGGAGGTTGTTCGGTTGGAGAAGTTGGAAGAGGCTCGGTATAAGCCGCCTTCAAGCGATCGATTGAGACCACGTCGGTGCGGCCTCCACGGTCAATTGTAAAATGCTTGTCCTTGCGCGATAGTACTCGAAATGGGCCGTCATAGGGCTGCTGTAGTGGCCGGCGAAAGAACATGTTAGTAAGTTCGGGTCGACGTACGACTTACTTGTTGAAGGACGTGGAGGAGTGGCTCGAAGATGAGTCATGGCTTGGCGCAATCTTTGCACATAATCGCTGGGATCCAAGTCGGCTGAGCTTTGAGAGTACCCGAAAAAATCACCTGGAATCCGTAGGGTAGTACCGTAGACAAGTTCGGCAGCGGAACACTCCAAGTCGGGCTTGAGTGCGGTACGGATACCGAGCATGACCAAAGGCAGATGCTCGCTCCAATGGGAAGGGTTGTCATGAGCTCGGAGCGAGGCTTTGAGTTGCCGGTGTAAACGCTCGACTAAACCGTTGGATGAGGGGTGGTATGCTGTCGTGCGTATGCGAGAACATCCGAGGAGGTTAGTAAGGCTGTTAAAAAGTCTAGACTCGAATTGTTGACCTCGATCGGTGGTAATAGTTGAGGGGACGTCATAATGAGAGATCCAGTGTTCCAAAAACGTGAGCAACGGAATTGGCAGTTATGTTAGGTATGGGAGTTGCAATGGGCCAACGAGTAAATCGGTCAATCGCAGTAAGTAAGTAGTTGCAACCACGAGATGTTGGAAAGGGACCTACCAGATCGATATGGACATGTGAAAAACGTGCGTCGGGTGCGAGAAAAGTGCCAATGGGGGTTTTGTTGTGCCGTCCGACTTTGGCCTTCTGACAGGCCAAACATGAACGGGTCCGCTGGCGGATATCAGTGTTCATGCTTGGCCAAACGAACCGCTCGCTGACGATGCGCTGGGTAGTGCGGATGCCAAGGTGAGCTAGATTGTGCAACGCGGCAAAAACATCTCGTCTCATCTCGCTTGGCACTACGGGTCGGGAGGCCCCGCGCGATACGTCACACAAGATTGTACCGGGGGTGGTGGAGAGAGGAATGGCTTCGAGTTGAAGACTAGTGTGTTGAAGGCTCTCACTGAAAGTCGGCTGATTTTGCAGTTCTGCCATGCGCTCCAAATCGATGGAAGGGCGGGTGATGGCATTAATGCCAGGCCGAGAAAGACAGTCAGCAACTTGATTATAAAGGACTTTAAGAAATCTAATGTCTGTGGTATACTGAGAAATAAAATCGAGATGGCGGGCCTCGCGGGGTGAATACTTGTCAGAAGAAGTAGAGAGGGCATAAGTAAGAGGCTTGTGGTCAGTATAAATACAAAAATCTCGGCCCTCAATATAATTGCGAAAATGCTTAATGGCTAAATAAATTGCAAGAAGTTCTCTACCAAAAGTTCTATAGCGAGTTTTTGGGGGTGTCAATTTGGCAGAGTAGAAAGCCAAGGGCTGGGTGCCAGTGGGCGTCTGTTGCTGAAGGGCAGCACCTATAGCGAAATTGGAGGCGTCGGCCACAATGGAAAGTGGGGCATCAGGTATAGGGTGAACCAGGACAGTTGTATCCGCAAGAGCCTTCCTCGCACGATTGAAAGCCCCTACAGCTGTGTCAGGAAAAGAAAACTCACGGTTGTTCCCGCGTAAAAGGTTAGTAAGTGGTAGCACTAATTGAGCACAATGAGGGATGAAACGTCGATAGAAATTGACAAGGCCTATAAAACGGCGCAGTTGTTGAAAAGAAGTGGGGGTAGGGAAATCGCGAATAGATGAAACTTTGGCATCTATGGGGTGACAACCAGAAGCATCTGTAAGAGACAAACCCACTAGTTGGGCACAGCGAGTAGGCTATCCAGGAAACGAAAATAGCAGTATCCCAACAGTTACAAACTAGTAAATAAGAACAAAGTCGTCGGCAGGTAAAAGTGCACGTGCGTGTTCTTATTCTTATTCAAAGTTGTGTCAAAGCGTATTCTAACTGATTAAAACAAAACAGACTTAAATGTCACTACAAGCTCTTCTACGGGGATGTCGTGACGGGTTCCCGCCGACAAGGAGGTCCAATCCGGCGCTAAAAGGATACCCTGAAGACCGCCTTGAAGCGTCTGCAAATCATCTCGTCAAACTGGGAAGACCTCGCCCTGGAGTGACCGACCTGAAGGAGAGCGGTGAAGACCGGTGCGGCAATCTACGAGTCCAGCCCCTTTCACCATCATCAAAGCCAAACACGAGGTTCGCAAATCTCAACTGCGCCTACCTCGCAACGCCAACGCTCAACCGCCCCGACCTGCTTGAGATGTCAGCGGACCTTCCGTGCACCACTCGGACTTATTGGATTTCTTCGTACCAACTGCAGCACCCGGGCGACGCCACCCGATGTCCCCCGTCCACCTCTGCCTCGCTCCCCACGTTGACAATCGACGCTGACCGCACTCCTTCACCACCACTACTATCCTCCTCTGTCGCTTCAGCATGCGCTGCAACGGCTCCTGCACCCACCACCACTGCACACAATCCTGATGCACCAACAAACACCAACCTCCCCACCGTAAACGCCAACGATGTGTACTCGGTCCCAACCTGTCCTCATTGTGATTGCATATTCACCTCACGCATCGGCGCCGTCGGTCACTTATGAATCCATCGCACTGCATCGGCGCACCGATGCTAGGAACCCAACATACACTCGCTGCATCCGCCTTCTTTGTCCACACTTTCCATGCACATTGATACACCACTGGGGTCTATTCCGTCACATGCTTGTCTACGACAGCGAATATCACTGCAATACCGACAATCTCAAACATAACTTGTATATTCACCAACCTCCTCATCCCCGGCCTAGTCGATTCCCCTGTTGAATTGGGAAGCTGACGTCAGAGTCCCGATGATTGACGGCACGAAGATTCCCAAATCACAAGTCAGGGAAGACGGATTAGTTTGGACAAATTTTACTGTTGTGAAAGTGCGTGCAGGAAGCTCAGCAAGCAGCTGTTGCAAGCCGTCTTTCGGGGTGTGTGTGTGTGCCCATGTCCACCGTTGAGGTTAGTAGCCCCCAGCGCGTGTGTGCATCTTCGCTCTGTCTGTTTTGTGTCGCCCTGTAGCCAGCCAGCGAATGGACAGCGTTGACTGGCCTCATGCTCCCTCGAGCCTAGTGCCAAGCCTTACGCAGTCCCGACAGCAAATCTACGGGGGTCGTGAGACTGACAGAAGGGCAACGTAATAAAACGGTGGCGACCAAGGGAGCGGATTGTCATACATCCTCGACCAGTGCGACCCACCCACCGGCAGCATCACAACGATAACCGACCCAACGTCCCCCAACCTGACTTGCTCACTGCTACCGCACATCCACTTCACATATCGGTCTGGTCGGGCACTAGCAAATTCATCGCACGGTAGCTGGCGGACCAGTGCCTACAACACCAACATGCATCAGACGACATTACCTCAATTGTCCGCATGGACCTCACACACTCAGCCATCGCATGCACCTATTCGTTCACGTGCGTTATAACAACAGCGGGATTCACCGCAACATCTACACACCTAGTACACTCTGCACATCCACCAACTATCCCACCACCTCTAGCAGCATAACAACTCTAAACGGCTAAGCATCTCCCAACCTATCCTGCCCAAACTACCGCCGTGCATTCTCCTCACAAGTCGGCCTGGTCGGTCGCTTACGAATACTTCGCACAGAGACTGGCGAACCGGTGACCACCAGCATATTACAGACGCCATCCCCCTAATTGCCCGCATTGCTGTTGCACATTCAGTCCTCGCATGGGCCTGCTCGGTCACATGTGTTTCCATGAAAATCTCAGGTAAGTCACTGTAGACATGAAGACACACCCCCATCAACAAATGGATCACACAAACACCTGCCACGTCCCACACCACCGGCACCTCTCACGCAACTAGGAATTGTGCTCTCCGGCTCCATTCTCTATGTGGATCCTCGCTACATGAGAAATCCGAACAGCCTGCTCCCTTATGTGTGAAATCCCGGTGTGAGCATACGGGAGTCAGGTTGTGTGTATGTGGCCCAAGCAGTCGAACTCTTTAGCTCTGTTAGCATTAGTTGATTGACCGGTCTGGACAGCACTTCCCAAACTCACATTTATGCACTTTGTTTAAGTTGGGTTTTATATAACGGCAACGCGGATACTCCAAATGATGTGAGTTTCGGTTTCATAAAGTGACTTTTCATTCACTGCCTTTGTTCTTCACTGGGCGGTGTTGACGGTTAGGTTCTTTCTGGCGTGGTCGTTTCGCCTGGCTTTTCTCGACTTGGTCTTAGTGTGGGATCGCGTTATTGTTTGACTAGGCCCGCTAAACGTCTTTCCTGACTGGTGATTTGGAAATCTTCGTGTTGTCAACCATTGAAACTCTCACGTCAACTCTCCAGCCCGGCAGACCCACCCTTCTCTGGAGCATATGTTGAGCATTATCGTAGACAAGGGTCGAGCTGCCGTCTGTGTATGTGGTTTATGCCCCTAAAACGAACCACGCGGTGCATGCGATGGACCAACAGGGGGGCTAGATCGTGTCCGACAGGCGTTAGTTGTAATGCGTATCCAGAAAAATGTCAGCCTTTGGGGTGCAGCGGCATGTCCAAGCACAGACTCACGCCGCGTCGTCTGAGATTTGGGCCAGCCTACTATTCCCGTTATGCCAAATTCTGGTCAGTCTTACGTTGTGGAGGTTTGGTGGTGCGCCTTGGCGTGGGTTTAAGCTATATCAGCTACCTGCGCCGTTTACTGCCTCCGATACTCTTGACTTTGTCTTGACAGCGGGCCCAGGTGGAGGATGGGGAGAGAGTGCTGTGGATGCGGCGCAAGTCTGCTATCACTATAAACTAACTCGTGTGCAAGTCACTGTCCCTGCTCCCACCCTGCTGTGGAGCGCACACTGGACATCCTGAAAACGGCAGTCAGACTGTCGTGTATTTAGGAAAACCAGGGTTTATGGATTTTCTAAGTTAAAAGAATGCGCACAGTCAGTCTAGTCAAAACGATTTCCGTAATTCAGTCGGGAAATAACTTTCTCAAAAAGTAACTGCTTTTCAGAGTCGAAATGCCTGTCTGTCAAATATGATCAGGCAGGCGTGGTTTTTAGGTCTGGGAGCAGGTAAAGTCTCAACTTACCGCAGAATAAAAATTCAAATGATAACAATGATAATAATAATAATAATCAAAAACCTCATTTGTTTTGTCTTTGAGGATTTATTCATTTCGGGTCCAACAGGTAATCAAACGTACAAGGTTTTAAAAGTGAATTGTCCAGTGAATATAAAAACTGTTCGCCCTTACTTGTATTTTGTTTTACTTATCTCTGTTCATCTAACCTGTTTTCTCGTTGTTGATAGTCGACCGCTACAATATCTACTCCCTCTTATGCAGTCCATAATACATTTTCGAGCTAATGGAAACACTGAGGCCAGTAATTATTGAATGTATGTGTATCAGCAGGGTCAGTGCACGATTAAACTACCAATACAAAGGTTACTTTCGACTTGGCCGTTACTCCTGACACGTAGCCACGCAGCAGGCGATGAGCATACTGGAACCTTCCCAAATTCGACTCTTCTGATGCCTATTAGTCTGTGGCCGACACGAACATTTTAATCATGTGCTGTAGAGCACCAGAAGTAGGAAGGGCAAGAACACGCATAACCTGGGAAAGAAAGCTCTGATGTATTACTCAAGGCTCTGCCTGGTGTTCTGTAGCTGTCTTTGCGCAGGCTTTTTTTCCCGAAATTCAGATTCAAACCACTTTATACACTGATCCTCTGCTAAATTCAACTGGCCGGATTTGACCTAGATTAGACGCTGTAAGCACGCAAGTTATGACCGCAAATTAATGAAACGCTCTACACTAGTTGAGGGGCGCGCACACATCTGTGTCTGCAGCCGCATCCTCATCGTTGAATTCAAGGTATAAATGAAATCGCGCCACCCGAAGCATGAAAGCGTGGCCTGTCAGCCGAAGGCAACATTTTTAGATATAACTATGTGCCACAGACGCCGTCATATGCCGGACAAAATGACAGTGTGGATGCGCTATCCGTAATAAATTGGCTCAGTCAGTGAACAGGTCGACCAGCTCGTGTGCGTGGGATCAGACTTTTGGTGTTAGTTGTCCGAGTTCGGAGCTTTACCGTCCCTGTTCTCTGTGCTACTCGCTCAGCCTTTGAAATGTATGTGAGGCTGCCATATAAACGAGTTTCGTAGGGCCTGTCTCGTCGTTCGGCCCTATGATCAGGTCTTTTTTCGGTTCACGAGGTTATGAGGGCCGATGAACGTCGCCATGGCAGACCACCATTCACTCATATATTTACAGATCTGGGAAATGTGTGCCTCGAGCATGCATGCATCCTTAGCCTCCGTCACACGTGCCACACTGGGAATAGCGTGGTCGGAGCTTTCTAACAGGTGGAAATCGCACACATTGAGCTTTGCGGTAAGTTAATCACGGGCGCCTACAAACTCCATAAGCACCCAGTCAACACACTAAGCGGACTCGCGAGATCTAGTCATTCGCGTCCGTAATACCCTTAAGAAGAGACGCGCACGCAGGCCTTGTTTGGACACGCCCATTACCCAAGCGCGCCACCGACACTTTATTCCAACATAGTACCTACTTATGTCGCTTAGGTAGCGTTATATAATTTCCTGTGCCACATTGTTCGGGCAGAATGCAGGCCGTCGGCATGCCGCCGGACAGTGCAGGCTGATCGTGGCCATTAACGCCTCCCCAGTGTCATTTCTTTGTGAAGAATCCGGTGAGTGAACTCCAGACACATTCCCCGAGCTGACCTACTTCGCGGTACGGTTTGCCCATCGTTCACAGCAGTCATCATGGCCTCCTGTTGGTTTTCTCCTCATCGCAGAGAGGTCGCCGTTGCCGCCTCCCATCCCGGCAGCCCTAGGTCATCCTTAATTAATCTAGCGGATGGGGTTCTGTCGAGGTTGCTAAACTATAAAATATTCGTAATGCCATGTTTCGGTGAGTAGGACTTCTCGGCTCATGAAGGCAGGCCTACCGGTGCCAACTGAGGCTGGTAAGTTACGGCTACCCCGCAATGACAAACAGTATTCATCTGACTTCTATCGCATACAATTATGTAAACAATCTTTTTCGACTTTCCATTTATTGGTTCTTTTTCGTAGACAATCTAAAACCAATAATGAGTTCAAAAGCGTCCGTCTACCTTTACCTTAATAAAAATGAACAGAATTGAACATTAACTGAAAACTGCGTTTTTACTTCTAATGTTTACGGAATGGGCGTGGCATTTCACATGAGACACCTTAATCTAGCATAAATAAGTGGGAAAGTGGGAACAGAAGTATTACATTGTCCGTGGTAGAAAGTGCTAAAGGTGACTTTTGTGCGGTGGAAATAGCCTCTGAAATGCGCAAGCAGTAGGATTATGCTCGTGTTAAGGAATTATCCACGGCGAGTTAATAGTTCGTTTGATGTTTTGGGACGGAGTGATGTGAGTTGCAGTTTGTCCGGTCGAAACGCTGTAGGAAGACTTACATGGTGAGAACAAAGAGGGAAATAGGAATGGGCCAATGTCACTACAGGCTTAAACAGCGGTACAGTTGATTTTGCTGGCATACTCTCCAGCCGTGGCAGTAGGTCTTTCGACCTAATTATGTGACGTCCTATGAATGCCTCCGGTCTGGATAAAACTTCATTTCCAAGTGACGTGAGAAGGCGACTGACGGTCTCAAATACATGCTTGAGGGCCGAAGCGCTCTCTAAGATTTGCTCTCTGTGCGATTTGGTCTCCCGCCCCGTTTTCGCATGCACCGATTGACAGAGTTGCGTGGGTGACCATTCGTTCTGAGCACCCGCCATGGGTTTTGTACTTAGGCAACCTTGTCTTTCGGTTCAATGCAGTACGGCTTAATACAAAAATATATTGTCTTTATGCAATTGTGTTTGTGAGGGGTTAGGCGGTTTTTGTTGAAGCTTAGCGCTTGCGTCGTAGTTGTCACTTTTTAAAGACTTTTGTTTTTAGCACGCCATAATCTTTGCAGCAAACGAGGGCATAAAGTATGGCCAACCAACTGTTTGCTCTCGCCTCCATTGTAAACTGTCTTTCCGCACTACGGCTCTGAGCTATACTCCGAATGTCCGTACGTGGCTCCATTTAATAACAACGAAAGTATCACATATACGCCGAGTCCAGAATTCTGGCCCGTGGTTTTGGAAGATCGGCAACACCAGCTGTTGCATGATCTTTTCAATCATGGGTCCGGAAAGCAATGACACTGTTGACATGCTTTTAAACTATCACAATGTGCTAAAAGTCGTGGTTTAGATGGTTGCCAACTGAAGAGATAACTCAGTGCTCTCAGGGGTGAGAGTCCGGGCCCAGTGCCTCCCTCCGAGTGTGGCCTGTGGTCTGTCTGTGTACCTAACGACACCTTTTAGAATGTGGTCCCCAAGGCTTGAAATGAACTTATTATCTTGGTTTCAGGCCATTTAGATCTGGCTTGCTTTTAAATCAACGCTGACCTGTGCAGATGGTTCACTAGTTAGGGACCCAAATGCCCTGGCGATCACTCTTTCCGATCTCACTTCCAGTCTAATTAATATAAACCTGTCATCTGGGACATCTTATTGGCGAAAAGAATGTGAAAGAGAAACCTCGCGTTTCCTACTTTCTTTGCAGTACATTCATGCATGATGAATATGCCAAGGAGTTTGTGACCAGAATATTTGCAAACGTAATTGTCAGACTGCGTTGACCTTTTAGAACGGGAAATGTGCATTTTATACTCGTGTCTTTGAATCCTGTTTTGCTTTATGATTGGGGACAGCGCTTTTCGGGCGCAGCTCAAGACGGGGCTAGAGGCTATTGCTCGTGGCATTCTCCTGAGTTCGCCTAATAAAGGTGTACCTGTGGAATACAGAAAGAGGGAAAAATACGGTGAACGGCCATCGTGTGATCAATGCTCGTAATGTACCAGTACGTACGCCAGTGGGTCCTTCACCCCAATGTAGGGATGGGCGCGGAGGACAACGCACAGGACAGACTCACAGACTGCATGTGTCCGAGTGAGAACAGCCTCAGTTAGTGTCAGAAAGGACAGCCTCTAGACAAAGTGGGAGTCAACATGTCCAACCTTACCTCGACCTGATGATGGCCTAATTCGAAACAAGGTTCGAAAGTGACTGTGTGATTTTTCCAGGGAATTAGTCAGGTACCGAGCAATAACTGATCACAGTGCCTTGAACGTGTGAAATAGATTGCTAAGGCTGATGTCATAGCTTCCTGTTGAAGATCGACGAGGGATAAAATGACTTATCTTAAGTTCGCGATGAAAACTACTTTTGGGACATCATTTCCTAAGGCGTGAATGCGGTACGGTTGTTGCGAGAAGGCTGCAAGTGTGCGGACAGACGAGCAGACGAAATACCTCTTCAGTCATCCCATCAGATTTCACCTAAAGTGAATCTCAGACAGCCTTCCCTGGCGGACATGAATCGTAACGCCGGTCCTGCATAGCCTCTTTCCATCGTAATCTGTGCAGTGCCTACACATAATGCCATCCTAAAATGTACCACCGACAACTGTTTGGACAACGTGCCGCCGGAGACCGACAGTAGAGTCACAAGTGCTCCATCAGGTCCACAGCAAATCTTAGGCATAAACGCGCCGTTCATGTTCAGTCATTCAGAGAAGTTGCTTACAACGGGCAGGTCAACGGACACGTAGCTCAGTAATAGAACGCTGAACTTAAAAAGAACGGTCAGTGACCAAAGGATCGGGGTTTTGATCCCGCGTTGTCTAAACGTGGGATTTAGTATGGCTGGCTGACGGTGGTCAATAACGCAGAAATGACCAACCCAGTTTTCCCGGTCTTTTTCAACACTCCTGTCTGAGGATCTGTTCAGCGTAAACAGGGACGGAATTTGATGACAGCGCTGTGTGAAGTGACACTCGTCTTAGTCATTATCATGCTTGGTAGGAGGCAACCTGTGTGACTGGACAGTCGGCGGAGAAACCTTGGAAGAGACTGCTGTCAAGGCTGTGATCATCCCTCATAAGCTCGCTGATGCAACAAAGTTGGTGGATTCGGCCTCAGTGTGTGAAATCGATACGGTAAACGTATACCACTCAGGACCGGGCGAAGTGTTTAGTAGGTTAACGTCCCCCCACCCCTTCCTAAGCGGAATTCACACAAGCTTCCCCTTGGAATACGATAGTAATGGGAAGGGGAAGCCGGATGTTAACCATGGCTGATCTGCACCCACAGTACTCTAAATTCTCAAAAATTAGAATTTAGACAGTGGAACGGATGTCTGACCAGTCATTGTGTGCGACTTTTCCGGGGAACTCGACACATTTCTTACGTTGGACCACGCTGGAAGCGAGTAGGATGAAGAAAGTGAGGGCTCTCGCAGGTCGTAAGTAAAATGACACGCAACACAACGGTTGTAGCGTCTAAAAGTGCGTGGCTGGCCATCCTAACGAACATCGAGATTGCGCAGCGTCGGAAACAGGTAACAAGGCCTCAGCGGTCCCATCCTAACGCGGCTTTTGGAGAAAATATTGAGGATATGATATCCGATCCAGTGTAGACGGATTCGTCTTAACGTAGAAGCCAACGACATAGTGCGGCATGCCTACAACAGGCAGGAGGTCCCTCGTTAGCCACTGCGCCTGACCTAATTTTTAGTCAAAACCGCTCAGTCCTACCATCGGATCGTGATCGGTAGGGGAGGGAAGGACCAAGACCCAGTCCGTGCAAGTCACCCTCATCAT
>CACRXP010000618.1:72820-85139 GCA_902702965.1 Spirometra erinaceieuropaei | reverse complement strand
CCGTTGCCCTGTCGGTTTTCGATCGGGAATATACAATGTTAGGGGGCGCTCACCGATCGTTCATACGGAACTCACTCGTTCCGTTGTGCCTTATGGACTCTCTCTCGAGCCCAACCAGCAGCCGCACAGCGGCGCATGATATATAGGCCGCGAGTTCGAGGCTCGGGTGTTCCACACTTCGGGCTTGGGTATGGCTGGCTGACGACGGCTAATAAGCCAGAAATGGCCATTCCAGTCTCCCTTGTCTTTGTCGGTAATACTATTCTGCCTATATATCATGCGCCGCTGTGCGGCTGCTGGTTGGGCTCGAGAGAGAGTCCATAAGGCACAACGGAACGAGTGAGTTCCGTATGAACGATCGGTGAGCGCCCCCTAACATTATATATATATATATATAATATATATTATAGGCATGATATATATAATATATATAATAGTAGGCATATATGTCAAGAGCGTCACCCTCACTGTTGTGGTTAGGATCCTGCTCTATTCCATTCTGTCCGCCGGTCAGCTTGCTACTGGCGACAACGAACGTTGTGTCATAAAGCACATACAACATATAATAAGTAGACAACTTACTAAGAGTGCAACGGGCCCGACGCAGACAGCTGTTTCACGGTCCTTACTTATCAGCATTACGCCAGTGGAAGTTGGCGAGCAGACAGACTGGTGTCGGACAAAATCCTGGCCACAGCAGTGAGGGTAACGCGCTTACTTGACATGTTCATGTACTTCACTTCCTAAGGCCAATGGCGTGCTGATGATCGGTAACCGTGAAACGGTTTTCTGCGTCTGGCCTGTTGCACTCTTAATGAGCCAACAGAGCGTGGAGCCATAATCCAACAGGCCGATTGCCAAACTCAATGACAATAGGACCCAAATACTAATTGCAGATATTTCGGACCTGGCCTTGGATATGGCATATGAGCTCGAAATGGCCATAACAGTCTCTACTGTGCCTGTAGATGTTTCTAGATCATTCACTGCTGGCCATCATGCGACTGCCTGCATGAGCTCTAGGCAAAAGCGGAACGCCCGCATCCCGCCCCACTGCAGTCATGCCAGGTCGGCAAAAGCCATCCCCATGAGGTCTAATGCATATAATTGGGCAGAAATACGTCTAAAACAGAAATCTGGGCAGGTCCCTTTACGGCGATAAACATAAGAAAGGTCAAAATTCAAAATTGGGGATAAGGCACTGGACAGAAAGACAACTTAGCCAGCAAGAGGTGAATAGACGTCTACTATCTAATAAGGGCGGTTCTTCACCTTTCCTGCAATGTATTGCTGGTTTTTTTACGATTGGACCGCAACCGGTGTCTACTCTCAGAGCAACTTAGAACCTAGAGCGAGGCGGCCGCAAGCAGTAATATTATTCACCCAACCTCACCGGCTTGGATCCCAAGTGGTTTGCGGTCGGCTAGTTTTACTCCAACAAGTATCATCCCCTGCAACATAAACCGGTCGCGCAATAACTTACAAAAAGACGAGGGTGAAGAAGCAAGTAGAACATACCACTGGGTTTGCTGACAAACTTCAGTCCGGGTATGCGACTTATCCACATTCGTCCAACCTGACTGAGCTCTCGTCCAGAGCTGGAACACTTAATTTCGGCTGTGGTGTTCACTTTTCTACCATTTTGTCTCTTCTCTTCGTCGTCCTCATCATCATCCGTCTCCGTTTGGCTGTCCTCCTCAGAAGCCTTGCCATCCAATCCATTGTCATCCTCATAGTCGTCTTCCAGTAGTCCGTACAATGCGGGACGTGGTGCAAAGGCCTTGGCGAGTGCTAACTCTGCACGGTAGGCAGCGGCTAACTCCGAAAAGGCGGTGGGCCCGGGGCACACGAGGTCCTCGCCGCAAGAGTACGCGGCCGCAGGAGTGGAGAGGAGAGCGGGATCTCCCGCGGGATGAACGAGCACACAGGCGCCGCGATTAGCCAAATGGCGCGCAGTGTTCACGGCAAGCGTGCTTCCAACACTTGGGCAGCCAGTCAAGACCACGACACGCAGTGGGTGTCGTGAGTGCTGTGCACTGGAAAAGGAAAGAAATGCTCTTTTTCTGCAAGGAGAAAGTAGTTTTTTGCGTGTTCATCTATTATCAGGACAAGAGATCAAAAAGGCTACGTGATTAGTGTAAAAAATTAACCATGGAATTCCTTTCAGTCGAATAAACAGACTATGGTTTTCCCAAAGAGGAACATTTCACCACTACCATAACCGAGCTTAAGTGAAATTAGAAGTAGGGCAACCACGAAACCGCCAACTGTCATATTTATATGGGTAATTTGCATAACGCCTATGGTGAAATACACTAAAGTTTAAGACAATATGAGTAACAGTGTCGCATCATATGATACCTTTAATTAGCTGGATTCTTGCTAGAGCTTTCATGAATGACCCAAATGCTCCAGCCAATGATATCGAAAATGTAAATTGTGTGAGAGAGGGCACGACATCCATACGCAGAACTTTAAACTCGTAATAATTATTTTCAGCTAGCTGTGATGTAATGGGGACCACACGGACGAGTGGCTCGTGTTGGATGGGGTCTGACGCCATGTCAGTCACTGAGTCCGACCTTGTTTTCAGTCGAGTTAACCGGCGATCTCCACCGGTGCTTGGTGAAAAGGATCGAGGTCGACTACGCGCATACTCTTCCGACGTTGCAGCTTACGCTGCTGACTATAATGTGTCCAACGCACTTTTAAATTATCATGACTAGCTTTGAAGGTTACTAATCGACGACAAGCCTTGGTCCTTCTCCAGACTAAGGTTTAGTCTGCGGGGGCTTCTTAGATGCAACATTCGAGTTGACAAGGTATGGCTTATGTGCCTGTAGGGAACAACACGCGATGTTACGAGTTTTGCTATGCCAGCTAGTGGGCCAATGGCACTTCCAGTTGTGTTGACTTTGATATTGGTGGATGTGGAAAGAGGTGAGGCTGACGCTGCGTAACTGTTCCTCATTGGGATGCAATTCAGGTGCAAGCCACCGCTGCCTCCCAATGCAGTGGTGATCTCCATCGACTACGACGGACGATCTACCGGTTGTGATGCTCATATTATGCCGAAGAGCTTAAATTTTCCCACACCCGAGCGCACTCCCGTTGAGGTCAAGAAAACAAAAGTGCAGCCGCAAGGCAATCTCTGGGAAGTGCGAAGGGGTGCGCATACTAAAGTAAAACTAAAACATGCAATATAAGGGCACGCAAAAAAGATAGAAGTGACGCGAGATCATCCAGTGGGTAAACGGCTGGACGGAGTTCAAGACCTTTCAGGGCACACTAATGATGCGAGTGGTCTGCTCTTCACCAAAAAACTTTGTTCTGAACGACTTACTTCAGAGACGTGCGTCCATTGCCGAAGAAAATAAAAAGAGCTGCATAGAAACTGGAGTTCATCTACTAGAAATCACACGGCGCGGGATGATCAAGGAGAATTGGAATGAAAACGGGTGAGTCAGGAAAGAAAAAAAGCAATTTTTTTTACCGACGACTATGTGTTCCCGCCTGTCGAAGATGGTGTGTGACCGCGCTGGCAACGGTCTGACCGGCTCCTTCAATCAAACGAGCCCAAGAGAGGCCAGTTGTGCGTGTCTTCGACTCGGGTATCTCGCCCGTCGCCAGGTAACTAAGGAGACGTTGATGCGATTCTGGACTGAGCACCGGGACTCGCTGACCGGCGGGCGAGAACCAAGTGCCTGAGGGTTGGTATGGCTTGATGGGAGACATGAGATTCTGCACGGGCGATAAGACAGTAGTAGCTTCTGGCGCTGACGATTCTTCGAGACCTCGTCGGGGAGTAATGGGTTTTGGTGGTTTCGAGCCGGGCAAACAGGACTTAGATTCCGGAGGCGGTGGTCCAGTCGACGGCTGGCCATGGGTGGTGAAGGAAGCTGAGTGAGCTAAACAAACGGATCCAAACTATGCTCATGATGACTGAAAGCCGTTGCGGTTCGTTAAGATTAAAAGTCTCGTGAGGGTTAGTTAAAAGTGTACAGTATACAGATAAGACTCCAGCCGGTGACCATAAGCAATATCCTAGGCTAAAAAGCAGCTCTAAAAACCGTTTTTGTGGTTGATGGTGTTGCTTTGACTAACCAAATACGCTACTTCACTTCCAGTGAAGGATCTTTGGCTGCGCTCGGGACTTGCCAAAAAACGTAACTCACTTATCACTCTAACTTTTTTCATTTCCTCCACATTTATGCTCGGAAAGGCTTATCTGCGCGCCTTATTAGAAGGAGTCGGGTTGAGGGAAGACGGCTGCTGTAAAAACCAGAGTATTCTCGGACTATACCCAAGACCAGCATAGGACTCAGTTTCGTGACTAATTGCAGTGGGCCCGAAACGCTGGGTGATTTCAAGTACCCAGCAGTCAAGTTGGCTTTGGACTACAACGAAGGGGAGGGGGGGGGGCGACATTAGCACTTGAATCGATGCTGGCCTCAACGCGTTTGGCCGAGCTTCGAAAGTGCCATCGGTTCGCTAAGGGAGGTAAATCAACGCGCGTGGCCGCTACCTGCCCAATTAATCCTCCTCTCTGATTTTGAACGTTTAGTTAAAAAAGGTACCTAAAGCTCGGATTTTCGACCCCGTCGCGTATACTGCATCCCAAATTGGACGGTGCATACGCGTTTAGGAAGCAATGCGACGACAGCATAGCCCACACATGAGAACTGGCTTAGGCGCAAGCTCAATGGGCTCGATGCCACCCATCTAAATCCAACGCCATCAGGTAGGGTTGATCAGTTTAACATTTTTCAACGCCATCTCTCAAGATCTCAGCGTGGCTTCTGCATCCTATGTATTCGGCTTTCACAGTCGCATAAGTGAACGGATAACGTTCGCCAGATCGCCCAGCGAGCAACGGCATCCCATGGGGCGATCCGAAAGTACAGTCAGTGAATCTGGCTCCTTCACGTCCGATCTTTCGAAGACAGCCGTCGTTGGTACAGAAACAACAAACTAGTGCTGTACGATTTAGGAGACAGACAGCTGCTGTACTACAACTAGCATGCGTATACGCAAGCATCGTTTAAAGGCCAGAAGGAGCAGAAAAAGTTTGCCATCCGAGAGGCAGAAACTTGTGCCGTTTTCGGGCCAAATATATCGACGCAGAGATGAGGCTTTGGGGGGGGGGAGGGGAGGGGGGGGGTTATAGATATCTCCCGCGATTGCTAGGCGGTCGGATCATACCAAAGTGAAATGAGAAGTTATGTTCCTCGTCTGCCTCCCAGATCTACTTTTTTTCAGGGCGTAAATCATCATAATTCTAAGAGCAACCTATCGGGCGAAAGTATACCCAGAAAATTGGTAGACCGAAAGTAAACCGAGTGGAAAACAAATAAGCGGACTGAGTCAAAGGCTAGATGCAAAACAGACAGGCCTCTGGGTTCGGCGAATTGTCAGTCATGGCCCACCAGCGGCAGTGCCATTGGGGTGCTGAGGATTGAGGTCTGATAAAGTCCTGCAGAGTCCACTGCGAACCTTTTTGGCGAGACGACCAGGGGACGAGATTAAAAAGGTTCAAGTAACACCTACACTGGGGGTTGGATATCCATCCAAAGTTTGGGTCGATGAATACCGGACATACGTTGCACTATAGGCCTGAGGGACCATGAAATACCGGTGCCGCTATCGTAAATTTTGATCGATAGTAGGTTTTTCGCGGAAACCAATGCGCCTGGACTTTAGTCAAGTGGTAAATATACAAGCCGGTTATTTTGGAGAAAAGAAGAACCAACACGTCATATTCGACAAGTTTTACCGACAAAGACATAGATGCGGGGATGAGCATTTCTGGCTTATTAGACATAATCAGTCAGTGACGCCCTATCTCCAGGCTGCACCTCTAGTCAGTTGCTCATCCAACAACGCGCAAACCACCGCACTAACGGGCTCGTGTCCTATTGGCTGAGATCAAGACTATTTAGTTAAATGAGAGTAACATGCACCGATCTATCGTGATTGCAAAACTGAAATGTGCCGTTCGGCTCTATCCTGGAGTTCAGTCTACGGTTCACATATATCACAAACGAATTCTCGCACTGAAAAGGGATGCGACCAAAAGTGTAAATGTCAAAGCAAGCGAAGCCAACCAAAAAGACGGACAAACTTACAACTTCTAGGTACAAATCCGATGCCGTTAGGACCTTCCACGAGAACCTGATCATGCGGGGAGAAGCACGGACGAGGTGGATGTTTGCCGCCACCGGCGGCCAACTGGGCATCAGCTTCGTCGTAGAAAGCCTGTTTATCGAAGAGTGCCAGATTGGCCTCAAAATCAAAGTCCTCATCAATGAAGTCTTCTACTCGCACACTGTCCCAACCGTCCGCCATCTGCTTCTTCTGGTGGTCTTGATTATTTCCCCAGCGTCGACAACGACCGTTCATGTGGTTGCGGGACTTTTTGCCGTTGCTACGCTTGCCAAGATTGGCATTGGAAGTGCTGACCGGCTCACTCTCGCAACCCGAGGCGCACTCACCAAGAACTCCCTCACCGGCTAGAAAAAAACCACAATATCTCGAATTAATAGTTTCTTGGCAGTCCAAATGCAGTGAATCGTGGGTGAGACTGCCATTCCACCCCTAAAATACAGCCTAGTGGTTCAAACAGGGCAGCAAACGGGATAGCATCGGCAGCTGGCAAGGACGCATATTCACTGCTATGTAGCTTCATCGGGTCGGAAAGTCCAACATCTCGGGAATAGCTCCAACCGGAAACCTGGTGTTAGCGTCGTCTCGGGCTTCTGAGAACAGCGATAGGCACCAAGTGAGAAACTCTCTCGGAAGGTTCTTACCCTCTCAAACCATTTGTACAAGCAGACAGCAAGAGTATGCCAGGTGGACAATGTACTCGAAAGTAGACATCTGGGATTAGATGATGGAAATTTCAAACGTCCCCCGATCCCGGTACCCAGTCAGACGGTGCACAGTCTTCAGTAGAACAATGTGGACATCTGCCTGACTGCCTGAAATCCCAATACTCGACGTAGATTCGCCGGAGATTAAGATCAAAGGGGTAAATTCTTAGGTCCCCTTCTATACCACGCTATCCCTGTAGTAGACACGGTGTGGTGCTCGATCCGGGTCCACCTCCAGTATCCAATCTCGGTCGCCAAAGATGAAAGCACATCGACCTCTTCTGAGTGGTCATGTATGCAGGTACAATCCGCAGCATTAAATAGGTGGACTACAGGAGGAATCATTACAACCATAACGGATGCATGTATTAATACTGTAACTTTTAATTGGAGCTCAGCCTGAATCTGGTACGAACACATTGAAATACAATGGCTCAAGTTCTAAAATTTTTGAAATACGGTTAGATTAATGGGAATTAGCCGGTCATTTGTGCAGAAAAATTGAAGATATGGAAAGGAGACAGGCTTATCCGAGGAAAAAGAAAGTGCCCAAAACTGCGTCGGTTACAAGAAAGGAAAGGGTGAACTTTACGCAACAGAGGTGACTTGATTTCCTCTAACTGATCTCAAGTCCTGTTGTTACCCAGTGCTGTGAACCTATTATGTCTCATGCCCAAACATTTCGTCCAAAAGTTAGGCTAATCCAGCTGGCTTAGACCCAAATAGAAACTTGACTTCATATCTCCACAATGACTCCAGCATATTCACTCATGTACTAGGTGGCGTAGTCTCCTTGCTTTCTCTACGACTGAAAGATTGCCGCACTAATAAAAAAAAACAATATGGCTTGAAGCATGCTTTTAAATTCGCCATTACACAAACGGACAGAAATATTCAGTTTGATGGTAGTAATTTAATGCCCTAATTCGAGTTATGCATGGAATTTTATGTGATGCTGGACATTTCTGAATGAATTGAAGTGCGCTGCAGAAACAGGCTATCAAGTGCATCAGAGAGATGCGTGCTTCGATGGTGGCTGCAGCAATTGCAAATATGGTTGTCGGACCTGCGGTAAACCATTACGGACAAGACGCTATAAAGCTCTCGTGCAAAACTAAACAACGTCCATCAAAACTGCTGACAATTATATTTATGCGAGTACATTACTTCAGACCTTTAAATAAATGTCGATTAAGAGTGCCTCAGACAGGTCATTGACAAGGTGAACGGTGAAAGTCTGGTTTTCAGACTGACCCTTGTTTGGGGTCAAAATTTTGGGTGGAAAGGAATGGACATTAATTCGCCTAAGGAGCCGTGACACAGTACTTAAAGGCAAGACTATTTTGAGTGCCAGGTGTATGATAACAGTAGACCATCTACCAAAAGGAAATCCCTCGAGTCCCAAAAACCAACAAAAGTCAACCTAAGCGACGCAACGTGAAGAATAAATCGCCTCACGATCCAGTCATGATCATCAGACAAAAACTGAATGTTCTTCGGTAAATACTCACGAATAAGCATGAATTGCAGTGGAACATTAGTAGGTCGAGCTGCTTGCCTTGAAAATCATAATACATATATTTTCAGATAATCGGAGCTCTGCAACATGAAATTGACTCAAAAAATGTCGAGTCGACATGTCGCCGACTAAGATGCCGCCCGCACCCAGCGGAGCAGAAAAGAAGCCAGTCAGACAGACTTAAATTAAACGTCACCTCGGTCTATCAAAAATGTCTTTGTGTGGCAAGTCTTTTCTGACTGTGATTGCCTCAAACGTCCTACAGTCTGCTTACAAGCTCAAATAAATAACGGAAGTTTGAGGGACAGAAATGCTGCGCAAAAATAGATAAACGAAATATAAGAAGCTCTAAAAAAGGTCTCCGACTGCTCGATGTGAATTTAGGATGGAAAAATCGGACGATCAGTCGACGAAAAATCCTCTTAAGAGATTAATTTCTGCCATCGAAATGTTTTAATCCACCTACAGTAATAAGTTGTGCACTTCGACCTCTCGTTCTGAACGAACGTTAGGAAAGTCTTGAATGGCAAGTGGAAGGAGATTTTGGAAAAGAGCTCTAGAACCAAGGTGCGGTTATATATGGTTCTTCACTACTCAATGATAAGTAAGGCAAAACGAATAAAGCACATTCTGAACTCGGGAAACCATCTCAGCTCTCACAATAAACTACATCTATTGGTCGTAAAGGGTATTCGCTCCTACCAGATCTTGATCGAGTTCGCCAACCATCAGAGGCGCTGACAGTCCGGTTAATAAACGTCACTGAGGATTTGTCTAGCCCAGTTGAATCAACAGGCGGCAGAGCCGAACTTTTTCCCACAGTCCTTGTCGTGCCACGCTTGGGCGAGCAGAGAGTTTCTGCCGGAGGACTCTGATGTGATCTGGCAACACGGGGCGGAGAGCTGGGACAGACATATACGCTGTATGTGTTGGGAATGTTTCGAAGACGGTCCCGCCGTTGCTCACGTGATGAATTCGTGCGGGTACTCTCTGTGGAAGAGGGCGGAGGGTCTCCTGATATGGAAAGTATCTGCAGTCGTTTGATGAACCTTCGGCTACAACCGGCAAGATGAGTGATGTGATTTACAGAAAACAGCAAGTGAATGGCGTGGCGGTTGGCAAAAGAAGTCAGTTTTCCCTGTTACTGAGAGTAAACCACCTATTACTGTCCGCCTTGTTAAAATCTCCCATAAGGACAAGATCGTTGGCACGAACATTAAGAAAACCTCAGAAGTTTGCGACGGCAGCTCGAAAATTCACTTTCGCTGGCACTAAAAGACTGCCCAATAATACTTCTTCCGCTAAAAAAAAAATCTAGATAAGGTTTTTGTGTTTAGTCAGTAATCCGTAAAAACGGCCGCTAAGAAAAGTACCAAAAACTCACTGATGACATCTGCTTCTGCAAGAGGATGTATGCGCAACAGATTTGAGTATCCTTGGGAGAGCGTCTAACAACACAACCTCGCCAACAGACGGCGAATATGGACCGTTTATGTCAATTCGATAATTGCACATTGGTGCGTCAGATGCGCAAAGAGTGAATCGACTAGCTCCGTCTATCTTGGCGGTAAGATGCAATGGTAATGAGCAATGTTGGAACGCTCTAGCTTTTAAGCTCCTCCAACACAGAGACAGGGCGTACTGACGTCCTTAAAAGGTGCATGTTGTGGTGGTGGTCGTCGTCGTGAGGGGTCCTGTGAAACGTATGAGTGCATGAAATGTGCTCAATTGAAGTTTTCGACGGTAAACGTGCGAGGTCTCCCGTTGCGATGTCAAATATAGATGAGTTGCAGCTGGGATGCCGTCCGAGAGTTGATGTGAATAGAAAAGGCCAGGCAAGTCTGTTACTGGGCCTAATTGTCAGATGCGGAACACGCAGATACTTACAGTAGGTGGGCTAACCAATGAAATGTCAACCGAAATTCCGAAATGCGTTTTCGTTTCGAAAAGAGAAATTAAGTATAATTGTAAAACTAATCATCATGCAGCATAATTGTACAATTATTCAGTTACCCCAGGATGCCGGCTTTCGAACGAAATTCTTTCCGGCCGCAAGCGAAAGCCTTACTCTGTAAAAAATGAATATGTAAGTAGCATGCATTTTTCTCATTGATTTTCGATGCCCTTGGAAATTTAATTATATTTCATGGAAAACATGCATAAAAATATCCATTCTTTTGCTCATTCCGAAGAAAATTACATCTTCCAATTTTATACTTGAGGAAGGAGAATAATTCAGTTTTTAAAAACTTTCTCAATTCCCGAATAATTTTGAACCTGACCTGCCGTTACACTCGCATTCAGGGTTTTCAAACTACAAACCATATATTTTCCACGTAAGGAAAACCATATATTTCTATACGGTATTAAGAGGAGACCATATCGGGTTCATAAGATTCAGCAATGGATTTGAGACATGTTTTTAACTTTACGAGCCACACTGATAAATGCAGAGACATAACGTATTATGAACGGTCATTTCACAGTATTAGGAAATCTCAAAATTTGAGGCTTCTTCAAAACCAAATTATACCCTTTCTTCGAGTGAAAAATTGGGGAAATACGTAATTTTCTTCCAAATGAGCAAAATAATGAATATTTTTATGCATGTTTTCCATGAAATATAATTAAATTTCCAAGGGCATCGAAAACCAATGAGAAAAATGCATGCTACTTACATATTCATTTTTTACAGAGTAAGGCTTTCGCTTGCGGCCGGAAAGAATTTCGTTCGAAAGCCGGCATCCTAGGGTAACTGAATAATTATAGAATTATGCTGCATAATGGATAGTTTTACAACTCTACTTAATTTCTCTTTTCGAAACGAAAACGCATTTCGGAATTTCGGTTGACATTTCATTGGTTAGCCCACCTACTGTATGTCTGACGAGTAAGCAGTCACAGACAGTCACAGACCAGTGGTAGCATTGGTACCAGAACACGGAAGACTGAAGACTAATAGCGACTAACTGACAAGCCCGATGACGGCAATGTGGATCGCCAATGAATAGGTACTCTTGCCAAAGCTCCCATGTGGTTATTTTCTAATAAGTCAAAGAGCTAAGGGAGACAGCTATAAACAGGTCGTGCAGCTGTTGGAGACCTTCTGTGTCGAAAATTTCTAAGGCGCCTTATGAAAGCGCATAAGCTCGCATTAAAGCTCGCATTAAGCTCGATCCAGCCGGCATCATAAGATAGCCGTTATCTGTGTTTTGGAAGAAGTGACGACTAATGAGTTAGTATTTACCGTCCAGTGAAAACTTTTCATTTTGGCCAAAATTACATGATTTCCGTCGTATGTGGACAGATGGAAAATCTTTTTAGCTAAAAAACGGAGTCATCACTGGTTTCTACAGAGCGCCATTTCTGGAAACTTAAATATTTTACCAGGAGGATGGTCATGACGTTTGTGACTAGGTGGCAAAATGTTGTTTGCTAACAGTTTTTATTGCAGTTGAAATAATGAGAGGGGACAGCGAACGCTACGCCGCACACATTTCAATTGCGGACAAGGCGCGTCCCAATTTCGATGACTACATAACGGCTTTCAAAATTGCGGTACCAGAGCCGAGATACATCGTTAGTGCACATTAGCGCTGATTCCTGACTGAGGACCGATGGCGAAAGACTTATATTCAGCTATTTAAGAGGTCCGCGCGACTAAGGCCAAGAAGACACATGCATATCGTAGGCAGCGAAACCCACGATGCCTTTGCCGCAATTATAAGTTGTGGTGTCGATTAAAAAGAACTAAATACGTGAAATTACAATAGTGGTCAGCGTGCAACATAATCAATGGAAGACGGGTTGCCCCGACTACAGTATTACGACCCATTGCACGGCGTGCGTGGGAACCGACGTTTTCTGAAGGCCTGGTCCTGTGCTGCGGGAGAATGGTATGCAACCTGGACTACTCAATGGGGGACGGACT
>CACRXP010000618.1:0-47049 GCA_902702965.1 Spirometra erinaceieuropaei | reverse complement strand
CGGTTTGTGAGTTCCCTGTAAGAAAATCTGTTATTCATATCATTAGCTGTCCTCTTATTACAATTTCGGAGAGTTTGTAGATTAGGTGTTTGTGTGGGACGCTGTCGAAAGCCTTCTTGAAGTCCGTGTGGATGACATCGACCCTACCATCCTCGTCCAGTTTATTTTGTAAGGATAATGGGCAAAGACTTTGAAAACCCTATTGATTACATGTCAGCTCGTTAGAAATAACTGTACACGAACAGTAAAAATATTCGCTATTAAAATACCACTTGATTCATTTGAGTAGCATTGCAACAGAAAAAATACTTGCGGGGCTGTGGGGTATTAGTTCAGATTCAGACTGTCCAGTGCGCAAGTCCACTGCACAGTCGAGAGCACCAAACTTGAAAGGTACGAACGGTTCAGTCTGAAAGCGTGCTGCAGGTCTGAGAGTAAGTGTTTCTGCTCTAGGAACTTCATTGATGCTTTCTTGACTATAGCTTCTATTATTTTACAGCAGATGCAGGTGAAAGCAACAGGCTGCTAATTTTTAACATAAGTGCGAGCTCCATCCCTGTATACCGGAAAGATATTTGCTGTCTTCCACTCGGATGGCATCCTCTCTAATTCGAATGACGAGCGGAAGATGTGTGCCAGCGGTTTGGGGAGTTCGCTCGCCAATTCCTTCAAGAATTTGGCCGGTATATTGTCCGGACTCGAGGACTTTGCTTCTTTGACATTCTGTAGTTCTCTTTCCGTGACAGATGTCGGGAAGAGTTTCGAGTCAGACTAAGGATCAGCGGTCTCAACAGCATTGCTGGTACTAAGACTACGAAACTCTGTTTTTCTAGTAAAAACCCCATGCAAAATACCGTCCCAAGTGTTCGGTTTTCCCGCTGTTCTCAATGATTTCTACACCATTATCATCCTTCAGTACCGCGACCAGTTCCTTGTTTTTCAGTCCACTGTTAATATAGTGAAATAAAATCCTTGGCTTCTGTTCGGCCGGTCAGATAATTCTGGGTTGATACTTCCTCCGTGCCTAGTGGATACATTTTTGACTGCATTACGTCGACTGCGAAATTCTTCGAGATGTGCTGGTGACCCAGTTTCCCCGAATATTTTCCATCTCATGCTTATCGTCCGTAACTGCCTATTCAGGTCCTTAGTTAACCAGGCAGGTCAAATAGTTATTTTTTGGTCTAGGTAGACAACAGCGCCGAATTAGACTAGATGAAATCGTCTTAAACGATCTCCAGTCGTACTCCGGATCTCCCTTGGGCAAACGGCCCCAATTCACGGACACCAATTCGGTCTTCATCGTGTTAAAATCTGCTTCCATATATTAGGTTGACATTCGATGCCCTTCGGGCGTTGAGAGAAGAACGAACAGTCCCATAGTTGCGTAGTATGGTCACTCTTTCCAAGAAGTGCACTGGAAAACACTTCGACGATATTAGAGAAGTCTTTAGTGAAAACTAGGTCAAGGCAATTGGCTCTCTGATTATCTCTAAATCTTGTTGGTACCCTCACATGTTGCGCCAGAGGGAGGTCGAGCGTGAAGTCCACTGGCTTATAGAATGGGATAGGTTTATTGTAGCACCCCTTGGACACTGTCAGTCTCCTGGAGGACGATCCTGCTGATACCGAAGGTTCCGGGTTTAATTCCCAGTGGTGCTAGACAGTAATTTCTAGCATATGAAGAAATACTTAGAACGTACGGAAGTGCTTTAAGAAGCATTAAATATAAAAAGACAACCGCCTCAACGCATATTTATGCGCTCATAAAGGTAGAAATCCCTATGATAAATAAAAAAAGAGAAGTGACAGGAATTAAAGGATGCGTCCAAGGTTTAGTAATAAGAACAGTATCGGACAGCATTTCGTAGGCAACGGTCATATGTTGGACAATCCTACTTATGCCACACTTGACATTTAATAATGTAATGTATAGTGTGTTCAGAATAGTGTATTTGTGGACAACGTCATTTAAAAAGAAGAATCGGAGGTGGGTAGGTGGTCTGGAAACTACTAGAAGGATGTTATGACCGACAACGACAAGGGAGACTGGAATGGCCAATTCTGGCTTGGGTAGGATTGGCTGACAACCGCTAATAAGTCAGAAATCGCCATCCCGGTCTCCCTTGTCGTTGTCGGTGATAACGCTCTGCCTATATCATGCGTTGCTGTGCGGCTGATGGTTGAGCTCGAAAGCGAGAACCTGCAAGGCACAACGGAACGAGGGAGCCCCATAAGAACGATTGATGGGCGCCCATCTACGATTGGAAATTATTGTTGGTTGAAGAATAAGTCCCAAAGGTCCCGGAAGTATTAACATATGGAGTGTCAGAAAAAAAAACAGCTCATACGGAAATATGAAGACTGTTGAGATGCAGTTTTCAGATATCAGCATGATATGTGAGTTAACAAAGGAACGAGCTCGTTGATAGTTAACATGGAAAGGAAGGAGGCTAAAGGGAAGTAGATTCTAGTGAGGGTGGGCAGGCAGGACAGGGATGGAGGTTAAAGAAGTTTGGGTGACTTACGTGGGAACTATAGGCCTTAAGGGGTGGGGAGTCTGAACTTGAATGAAGATTAAAGGAGCTGAGGCGTTTCAGGTAATTACTGTTGGCTAAGTAAAGAATAAACCGTTGGCTGGTACCCGTTGTGTCAAACAAAGAACTAGTTGGAGGTATAATTGGACTTATAGGATTTATAGACAACTTGGCTTAAGAGGGTTTAACAAATCTCAAAGAAAGCGACGGACAACTAAATGGATTGAGCCGCTTTTCATTTGGTGCAAAGTCAGATTCGGTTGTCGAATCATGTCATTTTCATGGAACGTCTCAATTAATTTAACTGGAAAACATGGAGCACTACGTTGAAGTGGCGAGGACACCAGTCTAGGGGAGTTAGACGGAATCGTGGGTGATAAAGGGAGCTACTAAGAGAATAAGTGACGACAACTACCGCTGTGGTTAATCAAGAGGTCAGAGAAGGCGTTGTGAGTTGGCCTGAGTTTGAGGGAAAAGTAGAAGTGGGGAATCATTTGACCGGATCCCAGAAGAGTAAAATTAACTGGCCCCTCAAGGTTGGTAATATCATGGACAGACTGGAAAACGTTCGGCCGGAAAGACAAGGGTCAATCCGAAAAGAGTGATTTAGTTCTCCATTACGTGGGTGTAAGATCATGACGCGGTGCTTTTATCCGTCATTTATTTCGGTTAGCAATGTGACCTGAGGCTATTCGCCCTTCCTGGACTTACTTTAGGCAGTATAGCATTTAATCCAGGTTTCTTGTCAGCACGGATGGTAAAAGACGAGGCACAAATACTTATGGTTCCTGATTTCCTTAGCAGACTGAACCGTAGACCATTTGACTATGCAAAAGTAAAGGCGAGTAAATCGAGTGACCGCGCCCCCCTGGGCTAGTTTCTTGTCGTAAGGGATGTCACATACAAGACGACCGGAGCATACCGGCCCACCTGAAATCGTAAGCTCTTTCATAATTTACACTTTCTGGGTGCAGTTTTATAACGAGGTCGAGGCCCTGAAGTATACATCCAAGTATGCCTTTTCGTCTTCATTGCCAAAATATGTAGCTCGCATATAATAGATGTGCAAACGAAACTCTCAGAAAGAGCTCTCGAATTGTTGGCTCTTCCTGCAGATGAATCTGCCATCCTTTTAGACATTGGGTAGGATAAACTGAAAATCTTGACATGTGTTTAGATGTGGTTCCTGTCTAAGTGGCGAGGTCTTAACAGAAAACGGACATACTTGGATTGGAATTGACATAAGTGCTGCCATGTTGAATGTAGCTCGCGAACGAGGTTGTGAAGGCGATCTAATTATGGGTGACATTGGCGCTTTCATGCCTTTCCGAAGTGGGTCGTTTGACGGCGCCATCAGCATCTCAGCAGTTCAGTGGCTCTTCAACTCTGACAGAGCAAACCACAACCCGATTCGACGAATTAGAACATTTTTCGGATCACTATACGCCTGTCTTTCGCGTGGTGCACGTGCCGTTCTCCAATGCTACCCTGAAAGTAGCCAACAGCTTGACATCCTTCAGACTGAAGCAGTACGTGCAGGCTTTACTGGTGGCCTTGTCGTCGATTTTCCTAACAGTACAAGAGCCAAAAAGTGAGTACGTATGTTTGGGACTGACTAAGATACGGTTGTAACATTTTTTGCCGTTAGCCGAAAGCGACGCTAATTTCTCGCCTTGTGCCCCCATGAGCTTGTTAACCCTCTCACAGCACTTTAATACGCATGTGGTTTCTCCGAATTTCATAATATAGGAGTGAATTGTTTTACTTCCCCAAAAAACTCTTGTCTCGTAAACCGTTAGATGAAAACCTTGTCAGATATGCCATTATCTCAAAACTGTCGACTCCACCTAAAGTTTTTTTTTCCGGAATTTGATTAACTTATTTACTTCTGTCCCATCAGTGTAGCCCTTTCTCGACCAGTAACGGATATGGTGTATAGAAACTAGGTTGCCCTAAACGCATGTATCAGTTGATGCTATTGGTGATGCTTAAAATGGCCCTTTGGGAGCGCCCGCGACGAACCCTGACTACATGACTGGCTTTTGAAGGTCCTTAGAG
Organism: Spirometra erinaceieuropaei; assembly: GCA_902702965.1. Taxonomy (NCBI): domain Eukaryota; kingdom Metazoa; phylum Platyhelminthes; class Cestoda; order Diphyllobothriidea; family Diphyllobothriidae; genus Spirometra; species Spirometra erinaceieuropaei. The sequence continues at coordinate 42,454 of CACRXP010000618.1, read as the reverse complement.
TAAGTTTAAACTGCACTTGTCCGTCTAGTTTCTAAACCCTTGAAATAAGACGAAACTCAAATAGTATGGGAAAACAAAGTATAGTCCAGCCTTCTTTGATGGCCGGCTGCTCGGAACGATTATTCGTTTACATCTCTTGTATGCTGCTGATGCGACTGTCAGCCGAGATACGGCACTACATATGCTTTGCGAAAGTTTTAGGTGTCCTTCTGCGTGATTTAACGAAAGGCAAGAGTCTTTATCACCAAACGTCCGTCCGCTGCGGACCAGGACCACCACTCGCCGATGAAACACTGTAACGGCCTGCAGCGTTTTAGCGTTAGTCCTGGGTAAAAATTAACTTAGACGCCCTTGTGCTCTGAACGGCTCTTCATGGGCACCGATTCATCTCTACCATCTTCAGGACAGTATCTAAAACATATGACAACGAAATCCAAGTGTTCGAAGTCCTCATCGGCCGTTATGTCCACTCGCGGTCAATGGTTTTTCGCAAGATACCGCAGACTTGCCTGTCCATTAAACGGCCTTAATCTGACGGTCCGAGCTAGCTAGAGACTATAAAAAGTGAAAGGGGCAAGTTATTAAAAAAGTTTCCGTTGCAGGAAGAACGGCCCACTTCCGTGAAACCCAAGAGCGTGCACAAGCTTTCTTTTTTGTCTAAACAAAGGCTATATATGAAATAAATAATGCGGTAATCTAGCGACCGTCAGAGAGAGTAGCACCGGTTTTCCCGCATAACCGCTCTATCGACAGTAATTTCATTGACTGACCCCGTCATCTCTTTCTCATTGAATGCCGCTCATTTCAGTCCATGCTTAATGTACGATGGATGGAGCGTCTCGAATGGTCCATAAGGCGTCCAATTCAAACTAGACTACACTCTCAGTCCTGGCAGGCCATAATATCCGCAGGTTACGGCATATCTTTGAGGTTTGGAAAGTAAACTGGCGATTCAGCCGCGACGTACGGAGAACGTTTTAGTATCCTTCCATGAAAAATCAGCTACTTTAACAACGCGTTCGCGCGGTGTCAACCCGATTAATCGAGTTCTAAATTTTCTTCAGGTTATACATCTCAGTGCAAACTGATTATTTGTGAGCAGAGCTTATGTGGTTTGATTTTGCACCCCGCTTTTAGGTACTTCTTCGTTCTCGACGTCGGTCCAGGACGCAATGTCCCACAGGGCTTGTCTGACGAGTCAGAATCAAATAGCATCAACATCATCTCCCGAAGTCGGTTGGAAGTCCTTCGCGAAGCGCGCACATCTAAACGTCCGCCGAAGAAAAGCACCGCTTGGATAAAGCACAAGAAGGAGGTTGCACGGCAGCGCATGAAAGAAGTAGCTCACGACTCACGCTACACGGGCCGCAAACGACGTCCCAAATTTTGAGTGATATTCCTGAAAATGCACACAACTTTCTGCACATACTTTTCTCTAGGGCATCGTTTTCGATAGAAGTTCGAAGTATCCGACACACTGGGCGGTTTCTAGGGCCAAGTTGTCTTACACGAGTCCCAATATTGGAGAACAGGCCTTAACGATTCGGACTTTACTTCGTTAAAACCCAACCTACAAACATTCCGGCATCAGGGGGAGACTTTATATGGTCGGACCCGGAGTAGTTTCGACTTGTACTGTAAAACTAAAACAACAAACTATCATAGGTAGCTATTTTTTAATATGGCAATGCCCGAATACTGTGAATATGGAAAATAATCGTACCGACGACGGTTGGGGAGCTGCGCTGCACGGGCCACACCGCACTTATGTCAGCGGAGTGGCCGCCACACAGAAACTCGCTATCTGGATGTGGTCGAGCGTGATAAAATGATTAAACAGTACGTTAGGACGAGCACCTAAGCATGCACTGAGGTCATACCAGCTCATATCTGACCTGACCACTGATCTATTTTCGTTGGCTTCAGATGCGGTTGATTATTGCATTCTATTACATCCAGTTGTGCAGCTGACTCTTACCTCTGTAGCACACATTTCCCATTTGCTTTGGGGAATCAAAGTGGAAGACACAGATGCCCTAGCATCATTCACAAGTAGTAAAAATCCGATGAACAGAAGAAGACATTTCTCTAGAAGGGGCTTTTTTCAATAAATGTAGCAGGAAAGGCAGACAGCCTCTCGCAAAGTAAACATCAATATTGTGGTAAAAAGGGACTGTACAAATTTGCTACTATGTACAACCTTACATGGGAGTAGATGTTGCAGTCAGCGGCAAATGGGTCACGTCTGCTGTGAACGCGAGTCATCTTCATCACTCCCTATGAAAAACTCGACCCGAGACTGGGCGTGAGAATAATTGTAGACCGGTGAACCGAAACCGTCGTTTGCCTGTCCATTATCGAGTTCAGGCTACAATAAAGAGGGAGAAGACAGCCGACATGTTTTGTAAGGTTTGAGACGTGCGAAGGTAGCTCGTCACAAGCGATGAGTACCGCTACTGCTCAGGGAATGCGGTTGAGATTTGTGAGGCATGTGCATTACCACGCAGGTCCATAATGCCGCAATGGCAGTACAGGACGACGGTAGGCGGAGATATGAACAGACAAACCTATACCTACTTCTTCAAGTCCCTAAGGATGTGGCGTTCCTTAAGCATTGAGCCGGCATTTAATATACCGGTTGCCTTTAACGACATAAAGGAGCCCTGCGACCTGACCCTCAGGCCTAAGTAGGGCTGACTTACCTCATCAGCGCACAACCCTGTGAGCCATTACTACTAGCGCACCTGATTGTTTACAGCAAGGAAATTAGACGCTGGACCCGCCTCCCCTTACCACACAAGTGGCGAATACGAGTTAGTCTGGGCGTGCTGCCTGAGGTGGAGGGGAGTCTTCATCTGTACGTGTCATACTACTAAGAAAATATACTGACGAGATACAGAAAAGATCAAAAACCAATCTGCTGGGTCAGTTTTTTGCTCTCTAGGGATTTACTAGCGCAGGGGGCCCAGGGCCAGCAGGTGTTACCGTAAAAGCGGGACGACTGCCTTCGGCGCAGTTTTGAACATCGAAGTCGGTGTCTGCACAGAGTTCGCCGCCCTGTTCGGAAAGACTACCGCTGCAGTCAGAGTCGGTCAGCTGGAGATCCTGCGCCACCAGAGTGTCGGAGAGTTCTTTCCCATCGAAGGCTATCGAATCCACAGGAACTCCAGTCGAGGAAAGCTGTTAGAACGGAATAACAGCTGTTTTAGGACAGTGGTCCTTGGCCAACGGTGTCAGCTTTTGTGTTAAAGAACCCAATGAAAATGGATGACTGCTAGGGAGCCCAGACTGGGCTACGTATGCCGACGACTCACTCGGGATCGTTCATCCATGAAGACTTGACTGCAATAGTCCATATCACGTAATGAGATCCGAGAGTCAACCCGACTACTGTCGGGCGAATGTGTGGTTTCATGGTTTTCCGAAAGTTGAGATTCGTCATGTGATAGAGTGCCTTCGTCCAAGAAATCGTGGACAGGGGATGCTGCCTCAGGCGTAAGATCACCTGCAGTGTTCAGGTACACGTTGGAACGCAAAAGTACAAATGCGTGAGAAATAACTTGATCCAAACAAACAAGCTAAAATTTTATTCCGAAACAACCACTTACCCTCTCCGCTGGTCCTCCGGCGCTTGGACTCTGACCCAGAGAACCTGTGAGAAGTGGCTTCCTCGCCAACTTCTATCTCGTCCTCTTCTGCCTCATTCGGTGAACCTTTGCGCTTGCCTCTGAGCCCACCTGACTGTTGGTTTGATGTCTTTAAGATGTCCTCGTCGTCGCTGTAGAGGTCGGCACCGTACCAAACACCAGCGCTGCAGTGTCGCGCTGAACGCGATCGATCTGTGGGATGCGGTGACTCAGCTGTTGCGGTTGGTTTTGGTGATACGCACGATGTTTGCCCCGGCCGCGGGCCAGGTTCCTTTTCCTGACGGGCAACGGATGGCGTTCTTCGGTGAGATGAGGACGCCTTACATGTGGTGGCCGACTCCGCATTTAGCATAGAGGCGCCCTGCTGGGATTGAGAGTCGGCGACCGAGACGTCGTCGAGTCGTCTTGAGGACAAGAAACATTGATTGAGAACTGGTGGGTGATAAAGCACGCCCCTTGAGATAAATAGGGAAGTAAACAAGGCTTTTTATCCCGAGGAGATCGAATTCGAAAGGTACCTGTTGGGTAATTAACGTTTCTCTTTCGGGAGCAAATTGTCAGCGGCTTGTCGCTCATCCAAAAAATATCAAAAAACGAAATCAACGAAGAAAACAGTTAGTAATGGCTTCAAGCGAGATTCGACGTAAAGAGAGAGCTTCACGATCCAGAACACGTCCTCCGAGAACAGGACTGCCGGCATATAGGTGCAGTGCGCTCGAAGCTGGGATAAAATGATGGGGAAAAGCACCAATGCAAGTCGAATCTCCGCTGGAACTGTAACGCTGGGTGTAGGGCACCAGGGCACATGGAGAAAACATTTTAGGAGGGGCAGACAGCCATCACAACAATGCCACTAAAAGTTAGGCAGGCCGGCGTATATTTTGTCGAGTCGAGAGGCTATTAGTTTGAAGAATATAGGCATTCCTGTTTAGTATCCAGGCCCTACTAACAAACCGGATACTAAGGGTTGGAAAGTCAAATGTATTGCCTTACTGGTATACCAAAAGGCACGGCTTTGCAAATTTGACCGTAGGGAAATAAACGTTCACCGGAAGCGACGAGCACCACTTTTGCACGCAGTAGCGTTGAAAAGTGATAGTACAGTGAGGGCCTGCTGGTGATACGACCCCTCAGCGTCAAGCAGGCTAAAGAATGTAGTTCTCGGTGAACAAGGGCGCTAGGTTAGTCAGTCTATACACATACAGTGAAGACGAAGGTATTGGGTTACATCTCTAACCAGTGGTCAGCGGCTATGAGCTTGAAGGTGTAGTCTAAAATACCCCCGAGACAAACTGACGGGATAAAGACAGCATAACGGCCAACTGATGTGACCCTCGGTCTTTAGCAGGTCTTCGAAAATGTCCATGGGCCAGCTATGATATCTTAATAATCAAAAGAGTTCATGTAGACCGGGCATCCACACGGTCAGCCCTCAATGGTTTTGGATGCTGGACTCTGCACACAAAAGACGAGCGCAAACTGGGTGTTTTCCAGTACAGTTTTCTGAAAATAACCTTTTAAGTGAAATGCAACGATCTCATCTGCAGTGAGGCGGCCAGAACTCGGTGCGACGTCGCAAAAATACTTTAAACCATCCAAGAAGGACGGTTGTGAGTGGGACAGACCCTTTTTGTCTGAGTCACGAGTTCAGGGGAAAGGGTAGACCTAAAACCTGGCTCCAAACAGGCTCTGACGACATGAAGAAGGGGGGGGGGTTCCTGGACCTTCGAATGTTCCTGATTATAGGGCGTGGAAGAATAATGACTGCGACACTGCCGAGGCCAGTTAGACCAGGCATGGCTGCAAATGACAGAGGTACGGAGGAGACTTGCTCAGCACTGATCGTATATCCATCAGATTGAGAGGAATATAGATGAGTTTGGGCGCGGTGACTCGTTAGACATTGGCACCGCCTGCCGAGTGTCACACGTACTATCTCAACTTACACAAACCAGGATTAAGTTATTCGATATCGTACCGCAAGCCACTACAAGACTATATCCGGAAAAAGACAATAAAATTCGACTATCAGTCCTGAGGATCGACTTAACCTACCAGTTGGCAAACAGGTCTCTCGAAGGTTCGTAGTCAAAGAAAAATGAGGACTGGCTTACTGTCTAATATTCTCCTCGATCGTCTCCAGGGTGTCAGCATCCGCCTCGAGCTGAGCGTGGGCCGTGCTCAGCATCTTCGTAGCAATCTTGGTCAGTACGCTTTCCTGCCCGTTGTATTTTATGCAGTTTTGCAACAACAAGTCTGCGTCAGCGAAGAACTCCTCCCGACTGTGGTACCGATGTTCCTTTACCAACCGCTCCAGTGTCGACAGGTCCATCGGGTGGGGAATGGTCTTGTAGTAGTCCTACCAGACAGGCAAGAATAACGTTTTAGTATGAAAAAAGCCCCTCCAGGACGGAAGAAAAGGCCTTTCAAAAAGTCGGCAGCGTACAGGGTATCGACGCTTATCCACGGGGAAGTGGAAAGCACGGCTGTTCTCCACTCCCCTCATTGCCTCAACAGCTTTCTGTAGAAGGAAGTTGAGGCTGACAAGGTCGTCCTCATCTAGCAGGGGGTTGACCAGTGACTCTAGACGCATTAGCTTGGCCTCTTTGTGACAAAATTCCTCCATCACATACGAGCACATCTTCTTTGCCGTCTCCGTGTAGGCGCTGTGTGGTCCTGAAGAAAAATAGTTTTGCAAAAAGGTAAATCTCCAAACAGAAGAGCAACATGAGAATGACATCCATAGAAGGCAAAGCCCTCTGGGGCAAGCCGACTGCACATATGACAAAACGTCCATTAATCACCTTTAAACCACAAAGTTCGGTCAAAAGAAGACGAATTCGCTGCGTTTTAAGTAAGTTCGTATTGAGAAAGAAAAAGTAGGCAGACTGCTCAAGCGCAGTGAGGCACGCGAATTTGGCACAATTTTCTCAAAATACAAACACATGTACTCGTTTTTTGGCCAAAGGAACTAGGTGGAAAAAACTCAGCAGAGCCGGTTAGTACTGGCAGCTCTTCGAGGAAAGGACTGAGAAACCGACGGTACCTACAAGCTTTACAAGGCGGAGCGGATGCGCACTGGGCGTAGCTTGCGACGGCCGCTTCCATATCTAAGACTGGGGTTTTCCGAAAAATTTTACCTTGAGGTCAGGGTAGATGGCAAAAAAACCGGTAAGTCGGTATCAGAGGGAGAAGCTGGAAATGCATCGGGAGTGATCGCCGATCTACTCCAAATTTCAGGACGGAAGACGGCTGTCCCGTTTTGCCTTTGGCTCCGGTCTAGAACCCTCACAGGCGGGGAAATGAAAGGTCATATTTCGTCTCAAAAGCAGGACTGACCGGCAAGATGAACTTGCATAGGAAATCAGATAACCCCAATAGCGGTTAACAAATCGTGGGGTCTAAGTGCAGGCCCCGTAGTCAACTGAACGCGAGATAAAACCCCGTTTATTTGCAGCCGGCAGTTGTACTATGGCTTGTTGACAAGGATAAATAAGTCAGAAATGGCAACTTCAGTCACCCCCCCCCCCCCTTTGATCAGCAAGGTTTCCCGAAGTAAATTCACTGAATGAGGTTTGGAACCAAATTTAAACTCTTGCGGGATGGACCAGTCTGGCTACTGAAACGGCCAGACATTAAGCGCACAGATAGGCACACCAATGCGAACGACGATGAAACACGATGACATTGGCCGTGCAGCCGGTTGTCCGAGTTTATAAAAGAGTCGATCCGCGCATGCGAGGTAATTCTGGCCGGAGTCCAGGATGGAAGAGGGGAAAAGGGGCGGCCATAGCAAGTAAGCTTTACTGGAGAGCATCGAAGTCAGTTATTGGTGCAATTAACCGAGGCTAGAGGAACCATGGTCTTCGTGCAAAGTTTTTACCCGGTCAACTATCGACCCTCAGCTAGAAGTAACTCCTGAGGGCGATTTATAAATCAACTTTTCTTCAGTGGATGGCTGTTGGGTAAGCAGGGCACTAAAGCCCGTTCAACCACTTTCACAATTGCTGGCTGGCCGGCGCGTCCACATGTGGGGCGGTTAGTGGGACGGACTTCGGCGTATATTGGCTGTGAAATAGGTAAGCTGTCGGATCTAATAAGTAGTCGCGGATCAAAGGCGACAGTGCCGACAGGGCGCGGGAGGCTGAAGTCTGGCAAGCCGATTGCTTCACATCGATAAGCTCGATGACGACACTGTGGCACGGCGATAATGAAGCGTGATTAAACAAGTTTCGTAACCAACGCTGCCTTGCGACCAGTTTCTTCAACTAAAAGGCTAGGGGAAACAACGTCGAATTGACAATCCGAGTGGCAGCTGGGGAGTCGTTTGTAACCAAAAGTCCCGGGGGGAAATCACGGAAATATCCGCGTGAACCGACGCGCACCGCGATCCCAGTCCAGCGATGAGGGTGGAGAGTGCCAGCCGGACTACTTACTAAGGAACGGACCTTTGGGACAAGAGGCCGGAGTGCCCGGACGCCCCTCGACCCTATTACTCAAAGTACGTCAACGCACAGTCTTCATCAGTAGAATATGGATACCCCCTGTCTGTAAGAAGTTCGAATCCCCGACTCAGTCTCAGGAGAGATGAAGATCCTACGGGAAAACTCCCGATTCACCCTATACCATGCGACTCTTCTAGTAGACACGCTGTGGAGATCGCCCTCTAGCAACATGAGAGTCATGCACTCCTTGCATGCGAACCAGTCACTGCTCACGTACGACTGAAGGGCTATTTTACGCACACATCTGTCGTCTCCATGTACTCACCGACATCAGCTGCCGATTAGTGAGGTGAAGAAACCTATTTACAGCTGGAGGAACGGGTTAGAGGACCCCTTCGCCCTGATATACTGACTGTTGTCGGGGGCTGAGCTGCGAGTGGGCTGGGAAGCTCCCCAAACAGTCGCTTTATTGGCTGTTTCTGACATGATTGGCCATGCGAGGAACGTGAAAAAGTGTTGGACTTTGTTGATCAGAACTGACTATTTGACGCCAATACGTGCGTCCAGCATCGCCACAAACATCGGCTGACCTGGCATTTAAACAGCGGCTACACGACCAACCAGACTGCATTCTAGCAGGTTCAGGATTGCGCCGTTTGGTTCATGGTAGCAGATCGATGCGTGATGTTGAAAGTGAAAACGCCTAGGGATCAGAAAGCATTTACGTCCACAGCCGTCTGTAAGTTCATCTACGGCGCGGAAAATAACTCGCGCAAGAAGCCTTGATGTCGCAAAACTACGAGAACCCAGCACAGCCAAAGTCCTGAGCAGAGAAGTGCGATGCTGCCTCATCATTCCGGGCGACGAGGGCAAATAATTGTCAATGAAGTCCTCAGTCCGCGAGGGAACAGAGAATTCTCGTATCCACCCCGCGGTGCCACAATGAACAGATCAGCTGAGGAATCTAATAGTTGTTTGTCCAGATATAGTTCGACCTGGGTCCCGCATGGAGCATTCATTTCACCAATCCCGAGCAGATGACGCAAAATGTACACAGCTGAAGTGGCCACCTGCATGGAATAGGCCCCAAATGTCGGCGACACGCGAGAACTCTACCAAATTATTCGCAAACATCGCCTTAAGTCCTCTATACTCAGTGACTTCGTTTGCCATGTGATTGGCCACTTTGCTGCTGAAAACTCGGCCAAACTCAGGTACTGTGGTGATGGCCACCCCATCACTGCCCTCCTCCCCTACAGCCCTACCTATCCGTCTTGTGCTATGCCACGTAACCCCCCGTCCCGGAGAGAAATGGCTAAAGCAATACTCAAACTGAGGAGAATGAATTGCTCACCGGATCGGGGGACTTTTCTAGCTGACGTTTCGAAGAGCTGGGGCTGCTCTCCATTGTCAAAGCGTCAAGTGAAGAAATCGATCAGCATTTTTGAATAGACCGGAGGCAACCATCAGGCGTCTGGTCATGAAACCGAAAGACCCACTGCCACGGCTAGAAACGTCTGGAGTCGTTTATCGGATCTGGTGCAGTTGCGGACAAAGCAACTACGTCGGAGAAACCGGAAGACAGCTCCGAACGAGAATGGCCGAACACGCGGCAGCGGTGCGCAGAAATGACGCCAGCTCTCAAGTTGCGGCTCATTCGACAAGATCCGGCCACACATTCAAATTCGATGAGGCCGAAATTCTCGCAAGAGGTGACAACCGCGTGAGCCGGGAGCTACTGGAATCATGGTTTACTGGCCCCCAGTCCATCAACAAGTGCAACGATCTTCCCACTCCATACTGCGTGCTAAAATTTCGCCTAGGCGGAGTAACAAGACATGCGGGGAGCGCAGAGGTGAACACTTTTCCCAACACCGGGGTCGGTGCGTCAGATGGTCGAGCAATCATCACGCCAACATTCAACGCACGTGATGAAATTGCAGCAATTATCGACTCGAATGTCGGCCATCAAGCAGTGATCACACCACGTGCGACGATCTCGGATGAAGGGGGGAGCCGTGAAAGTTCATAGGTATGCGGTAGCATGGCTACTGCATCCTATAAATACCGCAGCCCATTGTGCAGCAACCACCCGTTTCTGCATTTTTGTCTCTGATGATGGATTCGAGTAGGAATCCGAAACGTCAGGCTAATGAAGCTCTTGTCCCGGCGATCGTGTCTCCTTCTTCAAGACGTTCGATCATCCTTGTTTGAGAATTATCCTTCCAGTCAAGTACACTGACATGCCTCGTATGTGACAGTCCGTACTTGCTGTGACAACATCGCGAGAATATCCAAGGTCATCCATACGAGAAGACTGAGGTATTCAGCACGTTCTCCGTCGCCCGCCCCATAAGTCTGGTGCCGACGACCTGTTGCTCTGTTGACCTGGAGGCGTCGAAGAGTACGTCAACTCGAAACCTGGTTCTTGGACTTCCGTCGCTGGAGAAGATAGTGAGTTGAGCTTTCCAGACCGGCTGCCGTAGATTGTCACGCGTACAGGGGTACAATGCGCGATAACATCGAGGTCGGATAGATGAGTCATGGTCACAGCCACAGCAAGTACAAGTGGATGGCACAGGTAGACGGCAGGAAGATTCCTGGGGCTGACACAAGACACAAATAGGGGATGCAAACGGAACTAACCATTGAATTTGCGCGAGTTGTCGTGAATCAGTCGGATGTCCTTGAGAAACTCTTCGCGCGTCGAGTACTCATTGGTGTTAATTTTCATGCGAATCTGGGACAAATCCATTGGATTCTCAATCTCAGAGTAGTAGTTTGGGAAGTCCTTCTCCTTGACCGGTTGCATAAATATCTTGTAGCCGGTAACCTGGGACAGTCCCTGAAGACAAGAAGGTGAACTTTACTGAATGATACTACAAAACAGGACGGTTTTACTTGAATTTTCATATAATTGTGTACCGACCACAGCAGTTCTTGTGAAATTGGTGAACTTGTGCGGTCAGCATGACGAGGGATCACACGCACTTCGAATTTGAGCCGACAGAAAATGAGAAATCCTAGTGGCAAAAAGCTCTACAGGACAACTGTTCATGCTCAGATTAAGATAGGAATTTAAGCAATCTCCATGTGTCAGTAGTATCTTCTACTTTGTAGTCTTAAATCATTTCACGTGTACCCAAAGTACGGAGGCCTTTGCAGACTACCCTTCGATATTCTTCGTGATATTTCGGTATCATTCAAACTTCTAAGCGCGTCTGGCCCTTTTAACGATAATTTTCGGTACAAGCGCTCCTGTTCCACTTCTTAGGCCTGAAGATTTCTTCGCGTCCGCATTCTCCGTCTTACCACTTATCATTTTCCCGTGTCATAACAGGGGCGCGTCCGTTGCATGCTTCCTTCCAGCTGTTCGTTACCCCATCTCTAATCGACAACAAACTGCGACGGTGCTTCATAACGACCGGGATGACCAAATTATCCAATAGGTGCCTTACTTCGCGCAGTCTGATCCGATGGCTGTGAGGCTCCTTCACTTAACTCGGGCACGGTTTACGTCAGCGCAATGGCAATCAGTAATTCTATCTCTCATCCGACTGTTGACGTTCAGAGATGTACCAGGAGACCGGAATAGATAAACCGAGGCCTTGGTTGTCACCGTAACCGTTCAGTTTTTATGCTACTACCTGTTTTTAAAACCAGTGTGCTTGAAGTGTCCTTTCGTCAAAAAGTTTCCGAATAAATGCGCGCTTTCCATAGCAAGTAGTTCACAGGTTGCTTTGCGGCCGCCGCCAACACAAGAGGACTTACAAGAGGTGTAAAAGTCCGTCTGAATTTGTCTGCAATTGTTCAGGCTATGCACATTTGCTGATCATGCAGCATCTTTCTAACGAGCTGTTCTCAGCAACATCATTGTGCTCCCAACCGCTGATAAATAGATTTTAGGACAAAAACTGATGTACAGCACTCGGACTTGGAGCCCTTCTGTTCGAGCTTCAATTATAGTCATGATTACATAACCACTGGTAGCCAGCACCCGGAACGTTGAGGAATCTTGGTTGCGCATGTTACTCAGATACCAACCTATTTTGTGAAGGATAGCAATGCCGATAACCGTGATCGACGACATCGAGTGAATCACTGAATACTGTGCTTGATCTTGTCGGCTGTCGGGGAGAAGTTCCGAGTGTAGCGTTTGATTAACCGCATGATCACCTACATTTCCTTTCCCTATGGGGTCAGCTTAGGCAACCGGAGTGCAACTTTATTTATTTGGCATGGGCCAAATGTCGGAGGCCGAAGAGGCTATGACATATTTTACTTCTGCGGAGCACATCGATCGACCAAGTCGAACGCTGCTGCAAAATTAAGCTCTTCCTTTTCTTGGTGGTGCGTCTTAGGAGGAGCGAAAGCTACTTAAGATACTCGTGAAAGTGCACCGGCTGAAGTCATAAAGCTGCTGCCATCGCAGTCGCGATATCCTGTCTTGACTCTTCTCCTGAAGAAAGGAGGTAGAGCAGTACCGCTGCAGTCCAATGGGACACATTCGTAAAAGGTCTTTCCAAGTTGCTCAGAAATAACATCTTGTAGACTTCAACTGACAGTCTGCCATCACCCGCCGCCTCATTGCTTCGAAATCGTTGGATCACTAGTCGAGTTTGGGCAGCAGACGGTGGCGCACACGCATAGGGTGGTTTTAAGGGCACAGCTGTGGTGAATCTTTCGCTGCGCGTATACAGGAATGGCGGGCTGGCTATCTCGCTAAAGGGACCCTTGGAGCATGGTACTGGCTCACTCAGTTAAGTGGCGGTGATGCCTCCTTCCACTTTGACGGTCTAACCTACCGTTTAATTGTTCTTCAACGAACACCGAGAGGCAGATAACTGTATCTTACGTCACGGACAGGAGACGCTTGTTCCAGGGCTGGGGTCGTGTCGCGCCAGCATCGATTTTAGTCGGCTCTCATCGATGGTATTGCCTGACGATGCGGTGTTCGGCAGTTTGAGTCTCTGGCAGTAAGGACACGCACCGGCGGTAACATTACCTCTCTTTATAACTACCGACACAATTTCTCTAAAACCCCCTCTCTGCTAGTTTCCAATGGTCATACTCATCACTATCAATGGCGGCTGGAATTGTCAGAAAATTGGACCAATCTACCCGACTGCGAGAATGATCGAACCTGTTTCAGTTTACGGTTGATGAGCATGCATCATGTGTTTGGACCCTGAAATATTGGCCCCGGGCCCCCCCCCCCCGGGCCGCGAATCCGAATGGGAATTCACAAGAATAAGAGAGCTCAGGAAGAACAACGGTCAGGACTACTGCTTGGCCAGTCAGAGAGTCATTTCTAACTACTGACCTGAGGGGGACAAAAAGGTCACGGTGAAGGACAACTGGAAAACTGGACAAAGTCAATTCGCCGGTTCGGTTAACCTTAGTACAGAACTGAAGCCCGATCGTAAAACATATCGGCCGAACCACACGTTACTCTGCAAGTTTAAATAAGGAGGGCAAGGGACATCATCATGCAGCAATCACCGCCCAGTTCCAATTATCCTTAGGGTCTTGGTGTTACACGGTTTGTATGGCACGGACAGTGTCAATAGAGTGCGCTTATGAAATCTCATTTTACTGTAATGCAGGCCCAAGCGGGAGCCCAGGCCGGTGTTTTGGCATATGCGCTAAAGTACAAAAGAGGGCGTCGTGAGGTGTTGCCGACAAGGTGAGACAAGATGGGCGCTGGAAGAAGGACCTAGAGTTTACCTTGTAAATGCCTTCGAAAATGTGGTTGATGGCTACCCGGGGATCGATGCGCCGCCGGTTACCGCGGTGTTTCATGGTTGATGTGGGATAGTCGTCATCAGCGGCACTAGCCAGGCTGCCCTTGCGTCGCTGGCCTCCGCCGCGCTGAAGGTTGCGCTGAGCCAAAAGGCGACGTTGGGCTGCAGCGGCGGCATCGGCTTCAGCGACTACCTTACTCGCCTCGTCCAGTTTCTCTAGAAGTGGTCGATTGATAGTCATCTTCAAGTCCTGGCGCTTTTTCGCTTCTAGATAGCGCATCAGATTAGGATGCAATTTCAGCTTGGTACCCTCCACCTGTAAAGGAAATTATCAAAAGGCGCCACTAGTCAATTCACTATCCGGCCACAAAGAGACAAAAATAACGTGGAATAAGAATATTGGGGGGCCGGTCGCTGGCTGGAAATGTTTCTAACAGACCTACAAGAAGGGCCGAATTTCAAAAATCGTGAATGCAAAAACTATCTGTCCACTTTGGGGTTAAACCGATCGGTCAGTCAGTTTTCCTGCCAAATTAATCAACGGTAGGGACAGTGAGGCAGCAAAAGCTTCAGGCAAAAGTCGAAAAAAATCACTACGACTAGGCCTATTATCACTCCACCACCGCGTGAGTTCTGGTCTACAACGATCTCTCCCAACCGTTTAGTATTCAGTCTGGAATTCGACAAGGTTGTATCCTACCGCCCATTCTGTCCAACTACGCTATTGACTGGATTATCGGGAAAGCCCTACACGAAGGTGACGGTGTTGAATTTGCACCCGGACACCGACTGACAGATCTCGACTCTGTCGATGATATTGCCCTACTTACTTCAAGTTTTGGTTAGCTGCTGTCTATGGTGTCACGTATGAACGAGGTAGCTAAAGCGATCGGTTTATCCATAAACACCGGGAAGAATAAAGTGTTGTCAAACTGCATCCCTGACCAGGAGAAGACACCTCTCGAGATCGATGGCTGTCATGTTGGAGAAGTAGAGTTTTAAATGCCTCGAGGCGAGGCTGCTGCCGTATGGACAGAGTAAGGACGACATTGTCTCCCGAACTGATGCTGCCGACGGGTTTCCTCAAGCCTTAGAAAATGCCTATGGATTCGACGCAACATCTCAATCACCACTAAGATTCGCGCGTAGCGTGCATCTGTCCGGTCTGTCCTCCTCTATGTTTGTGAATGCTGGGCTGTGCGCGTGGAGGGCGAGCGAAAACTGGAGGTATTTGACCACCACTGCATGAAGACCATTCTTAGAGTGAAGTATACTGACTTCGTGTCAAATAAGACGGTCCACACTCGCTGTGACAACATCGTAAGTATATCTCTGGCCATACGGGAAGGGCGACTGAGGTGGTTCGGGCATGTTCTTCGTCGTCCACCTCAGGAGCTCAGTTACTGCCCTCGATCCGGCACCGTTGGTCCGGCAGGCGTCGAAGAGGATGTCAACTCAAAACCTGGTACGACACAGTCCATCATGACACAGAGGTGGTTCTTGGACCTTCAGTATTCGGTCTCCGTCTTTGGCGAAGAGAATGGGTTGAACTATCCAGATCTGCTGCTGTGGATGGCCACGCGTGGAGAGGTACAGTTTGGGACATCATCGAAGACAGCTAGATCAACCGTGATCGTAGCCGTACCACGCACAAGTACTACGACAGGCGGAAAATGCAAACATCACTGTTGTTGGACTCAGCGTTTAAGACGACGGCTTGTTTTTCTTCAGACGACTTCATTAAATTACCACGATTAAGCAAAGAAAAGGCACTTTCGGTTAACCAAGTACAGTTTCCTGCGTTGATGCGGAAAAGTAATCCCTTGTAAATGGACGAAGTGGCTCAAGGGCAACTGGTGCTAGTCCTGCCTGCCCAGCGTATGACGAGTAGAGCTGCAGGAGCGTATAATTTTCGGGCAGAAAATAGGAAACGGAGAATTTTTGGTAGATACAGGTGCAAACTTATGGCTATAAACTTGAATAGTAATTCCGCGTGCTGGTACAAGTTGGACGCCCCACTGAAAAATCGAAAAAAGTGGGTCGCCCATTGATTGCCTTCTTCAGTTTTCGTCGTAAGCGATGGGCTTCATGGTAAATTTCTAACTTCTGAGACTGGAAGGAGATCCGATTCACGGATTCGTGTTGCACGCCTGAGATAAGGGCTAATCGAAATACATGCTGAGAGGATTTCGGGTTTCAGGCCAATGAAGCCTGAAGACATCTGGCTCCATATCACACAAACAGCGTACAGTGAATTTCTCTGCTCCCAGAACAGAAATGGGTGTTTTCGCCTGTGTTTTGGGGTTCCGAGTGCAGAATCCCCGCATGAAGTCTCGTAACGCCCAGCAGTCAAAATCGAGACGTCGTGCTGACACAGACCAGGGGGGACTGAAGTGACCATTTTGAGTGTATGCGTTGTCCTCAGCCAACAGGAAGTGGACCCGTAGCTCAAATAAGAGAATACTCGACTTAAAAATGCTAGATGGCCAATGGACTCGAGTCCGAGCCTTGAAACAGGTCTTCGACTGGGCTTAGACTGACCAACGACTCGTTGACGTAAGGCCGCTTGTAAGCACGGGCAGATAAAGGGGCACTAGAATGGCGGCGTATTTTTTGGCCCACAGCTGGCCACCTACCGGTAGGAGGGGACTGAGATGTGACGCCGAAGTCACCGATACAATGGGGAAGAGATGAAGATCATTCAATCTAATTACTGACTTATGAAATAATGTCAGTTATTCCGCAGTATCTGATGGATTTCAACTCAAATATTCATATCAATTTCGGACCGCGCCTGAAAAAGTCTGTTCTAAGAGATTTACTCCAATTTCGCGGATTAATTTCCCTGGAAATTAAACACGGCAAGTTGAAACTGGAGGCCACATAGCAGAAAACACGGGGAAAGTTGGGGGACCCACCGATGAGCCGAGCCCCTCGCAGTTGCGTCAGGCAGCGGAACAAGATCGGCGAAACACGCGTGTCTGGGCTTTTAGCTAATACCTGTGTTGTTAGTACAGTAAAAATGATTCCACCAAATAATGTCTCATCAATTATGACCATCAAGATTCAGTTTGTTAGAAGCACAGAGCCCAGGAAGCAATTATACAACATAAAATGGCAGCTGTCTTCTCACTGCTAAGATTTCGCTATAATGGACATCAGAAAGTTGCGCCAACTCACTGTAGTGGCATTTTCTTCCAGTTCTGGGAGGAAGCTGTCGATGCGGTCTTGGTCACCACCGCCCTTGGTTGAGTCGTCAGAGAGATGGCCATCAGCGCGAGCACTGCCGCCATGGTGGTGATCAGCGGCATCAGTACCGGCACCACCCTCCTCACCCTCCCCAGCACCACCACCACCTGAGGAGGTCCAGGTCGATTCGGCGAGTAATTCGGCTACCGACTTTGAAATGAGCTCCTGTGCGGCGGCCACTGTCTCCCGCTCAATGTTATCACCCAAATGCGAACGCAAAACAGTACCACGAGCACCAGAACTAGCGACGGTACCGCCAGGACGGCGTTCTGTGGACACACTGGCTGGCGGCAGTCCCTCGCTTCTTCCGTACATTGGGCACTCCTTATTTGTACGCATGTGACCTAAAAACACATGAAAACGAGGCATTATTCGCGGTTACCCAGGATTACTCACGGTCTGAATGCGGCATGTGCGCTATGCACTGAACCTGAGGGGATATAAACTCGGAGTCCGTGCTAGCGACAATCGAATGAGGGTGTGCTTTTGCAGTTTGGAGCAGAGTATGGGGCACCATCTAACAGTCAAATGGACTCTCTGGACGAAAATGCATCTCGACAAGGACGCCACGAGATGGTCACTGCAACAACAGGCGGGAATAAATGTATGACTTCAATCATCAAACCCAAGGCAGCACAGCACCCAAGGGAAAGCCTGCAGGTCACGAACTTACCTGTCTGGCCACAGGCTCCACAACGCATTTTCAGCACTAGACTCGACGGCTTGTGTCGCCGCCGCGAAGAAATGCCGACTCTGTTCGCGCTAAGGAGGCGGCCGCTGGCATCGCGCAGTGGGCCCGAAGCGCCAGCCCTGGAGCGTATAAGGTCCTGTTGCTTACGTACGCGGCGAAGTTGATCCTGCAGACAAAAAGGGAAGTCGCAATTTACCTGTCAATTACACATAAGCAGAGTAACGTGCGGTCAAGTGGATAGATTAGAAATCGAGGTGCTGCCGTACTGCCTTCTCCAGCAGCCATTCAACTATCCCAGACAAAGATGGTTACAAGATGTTCTGCTGCTTTAAGGCAGTTTGGAACAAATTTAGCGCAATAATACGCCGAAAGGGGTGGCCCCGGGGAAAACTGGATCCGGCCTGTAGTGACAACGGTCGTGAACAGACGACTATCAATCAGGTCACAGAAGCGTCCTGTAAACAACATGAATGATGAAGAAGTATTATCGTCAAAGGCAAGAGAGGCCGAAGTGACCATTCTTGACTTATTGCCGTCGACAGTCAGACGTGTCGCTGCCGCAGACCGCGTAAATCCGTTGTTTAGAATCGGTTCGAGTGGGTCATTGAGCTCAATTACTTGGGCGACCGGAAATATTCCAACTGTCGTGGATGTGGCATTTAGCACTATGGAATAGTTCCAGGATGGGATACAGGCGTTGAGTTTTAACTTGGACCCCCGGTACGGAGTCTTTGCAGACGGTCGAACAGCAAAGAGCAGGCAGTAATAGACAAGTATTGATGACAAGGATAAAGGAAATGCGAGGGTCATTGTAGATTTTTATGACGCTTTATAGTATCTTCTTAAAGGCATAAAAGAATATACGATTTTCCTTACACGGAACGCATGCAGCTTGTGGAATTCAACCGCTAAACGCTAAAGCAACGGCTGGTCAGGCTCAAAATTCTTCGGGAATGGGGAGACGTTTTCAAAACTAAATATATACTTTTTGCGGGTGTAAAATGTGAAGACAGTGTGATTTTCTAGCGAACATGCGAAAGAAAGCATATTTTTATGCATGTTTTCCATAAAATACATTAAAATCTATAGGGACATCGAAAATGCATGCATGCATGCTGCATAAGTAGTCACTTTTTACCAAGTACGATTTCTGCCGGAGGTCAGGAAGAAGTGCATTCAAAAGCCGACACCTTGGCAAGTCTGAAATACTCTAGGATTATGCTACCTGATAACAACTATTACAACGTCACCCTTTTAATCCTTTTTTAGTTGAAAACGTATTTCAGAATTTCGGCTAACGTTTCATGAGATCAGCCACGCACTGTAAGTGCAGGTGTGGCGTTCCTGCAGAACAACAGAGTCTAAAAAACCCGAGTAACTGTTGCATAAGCAGCGACTAGAATGTCTACATCCCTTATCTAGTCAAAACAATCTAGACACTTTCCGTTGTAAAATAATATTTATCGAAAGGAGCTAACCTGCAGTCGACGTTTTTCCCTACGCTGTTGTTCCCTGAACTGGTCATCAGAGCCGATGAAATTGTGGATGAACTCCGTGTCCCGGGTTTGTCTGATTTTCAGGTAGATTTCAACGACCGGGGACCAGGGCACCAGTTCAGTACGCGTGTACTGCTGTCCGCCTGTCGAATAGGTGCGCACAATACGAAGCACCTTTTTCTGTGCCGAGGGGAAGATTGGCGGCAGGTCGAGGATTTCACCCGCTGATGTGGAGTTCGCCTCGTAGACAGTGGATGGAACGGAGGCGGCTGCGGTTGAGGTAGCTGCAACAAATTCTGCAGCTGGCGTCGATCCGTCTGGTTTAACAGAGTCGGTTGGCTTGCGGTTGCGCTTCAATGTCTTCTGCGTTAAAAGGAAGGAAGAGAACCCCGTGGAAGTTGTGAAGTGCGTCTTGGATTCACACTCGAATCCATCGTCAAAGACCGCATCAGATAAGCGTAGAGCTCGCACAACTCCATCCCAGTGCAACTGCAACAGTTGTACAAACACTACCCATATCCGGTGCAGTCTCTGATGATGTATTTAAGTGTTAATCTGAAACGCTAAGCGAATAAAACTTTTGTTCTAGTGATAAAGTCTTTCGGACTTTCGTACGGCCACAGCTGGAGTTCGCCATTCAGGCGTGGAAACCGTGGACCTCTAAAGATCTCAGCATCCTCGAGAAAGTTCAGAGGCGGGCAACCAAACTCGTAGGTGGACAGGGTTCACTACCCTATGAAACCCGATTGTCCAATCTCGGTCTCTTTCCACTGAGTTACAGACAGCTAAGAGGCGACCTTATACAAACATTCCGTATACTGCGCGGCCAGGACTGCTGTCTCGTACCTACTGATTTCTTTGAGTTAGCGACCACAACGAACCTCCGAGGTCATCCACTTAAACTACGAGTAACTGGCGCCAAGCTGGACACTCGGAAGTTCTTCTTTTCAAACAGAGTGATCGAGGCCTGGAATGCTCTGCCTGCAGGTGTCGTCATGTCCACCTCCGTCGAGGCTTTTAAGCGCAACTTGGACCAGATTGCCACCAATCGTCACAATGCCACCTGACAGATTGTCTAACATTTCGTTCGAACAGTGTATTAATGTTGTTATATTACTTCCTATATTTCAGTAACGTTTGTTTTTTTAATATTGTCCCATGTCTGTTAAATGTGTGTTGGCATTCAATTCGTCTCCCTCCGAAACTGAGATAGCACCAACTATCCCTAGACAGACTACTGTACAGCACATTTAGTAACGTTAATGTTTTTAACTTTTGGAACAATTCGTTTATCTGTCTGGCTTACAAAACGTTGCCAGTCTGAAGAAACTCTGTAGCCGTTTGATGTTTCAATTTTCACATTTTTTTATTGTTCGCCTCCTTGTAACAAATAGGGAGTTCAAAGGTTTAACACCTATATTTCCCTCAAATAAACTGAACTGAACTGAACTGAACTTCTTTCCAGAACTCACGTTGTCGTATGTATCGGATGAAGCATTTGATGACTAGACCAAAAATAGATTACTTACTCCAAGTTCAACACTTCGCTTAAGGTCCTCCCACTCCGCCTCCTCCTGACGATGTTTCAACTCCTCGGCCGTAATTCGATTGGCCAACATGGACTCAATATTGCGACTGGCCGTGTCATATCGGTTCCGATTGGATGAAGGCAGACTGGAGAGGCGGACACCGCCAATAGCGTTGCTGCTCGAAGTGGCCCCCGAACCAGCAGCTGCCGCACCGGCA
Organism: Spirometra erinaceieuropaei; assembly: GCA_902702965.1. Classification (NCBI taxonomy): domain Eukaryota; kingdom Metazoa; phylum Platyhelminthes; class Cestoda; order Diphyllobothriidea; family Diphyllobothriidae; genus Spirometra; species Spirometra erinaceieuropaei. The sequence continues at coordinate 21,436 of CACRXP010000618.1, read as the reverse complement.
CCTTTTCCGCTTCCAAAGGCGTTTGTCGTCTCCTCCTCGTCCTCCTCATCACTGCTCGGTTCCTCTTCACCCTCATCAGAACTCAGCAGCTCTGTGTTTGACAAAACGCGATTTTGAAGGTCAAAAATACGCTGACACTCCTCCCGGTAACAGCGAATCTGCTCAGCCATTGACAACCGGTTTCCACGGGCAAACTTGGCGGTGCTCTCCTCTTCACCTTGTTTGGCTCGTTCGGTGGAAGTAAAACGCACCATATCTATAATTTCCCAACTTTAGGAAAAAAATCCAGAAGGGGATAACAGTATCATGAGTATGGTTTTGGAGGAAATAGCAAATTGTGTCTCATTAGAGGCAAGACTTACCGCTTAAACGTCTTCAAATCAGCTTCACTTATTCCGAAGGAACGCAGAAGAGCACGAGCGTCACGAAGATGGAGTTTTCGTAAGTCAGCGTCGGTGCCAGTAACAGTGCGCTTGTCTTTCAACAAACCACGGGCCACTTCCCCGCCTGACTGCCGAAACAGAGCGCCCGGTTTTGCAGAGGTTTTGGAGTAGGAAAAGGCCTCACCACAGCCGGTTGGATCAGCCGGCCCGTGCAACTCGAGGAAACAGCCGCCCCGCTGGGCAGCAAGGTAGGCGCGCGTCGTGTTCCATGGTGCAGCCCGGACTTCATCCTCCATTTTAGGCTGAAGGAGGAGGAGGAGGACAGAGGTTATGTCAGGACGCCAAACTGCACGCGAATTCGTCAAAATTCTTCCGAAAAAACTTGTTTTAGACAATTTTCATGCAATTTTGGATTTCTCATGCGAAGTCTGTGAAATTTATCCGAAAGGAAAGTAACTTCCGTCTAAAAATTCTAAATCTGTCTCCGTTATCGTAAAGAAAAATGACGCATAAATTTCACCCTATTTCCAGCTGTTCTCGAAATCTGGATTTGTCCGTCCCCATGGCTTGAAATAAAGCACGTTTCGTCAGCTCAAGTTACTCGGCTCCATCGTACTGTGCTATAGACAAAGTTACACTGGACATCCCAGTCCAGTTTTTATGCAATGAAGTTAACAAACGAATACAATTAAGGTGTCTACTTCAGATATCGAATTCAATGTGTGCACAAGGATGCTGGAAATTGTCCTAACTGTGCAACGTTAGGGCAAGCATGAGGAGGTAGGCGCTGGTACGAGGCAAATTTCATGTGAGGCCGCCAGTGGTCGACATCGGGAGGTCAAGGCTAGTCAGCAGCAAACATGCAGGCTAAAGTTCGTACGGTGAGCACAATGATAATGCGAAGCAGGCGACAAAGCCGATGAGTCGGGCCAATACAAGGACTGGGTCGGCGCTATCGGGAATGCGGGCCCAAAATAAATGACGACATTCGGAATGTGGCGGCAAGCCTAATTGCATGCGCACGCCGTGCTGATTGGGATTCGGGCTGCCCCCTTGTTGTCTCTTTGTGTAAAACCATAGTCAGTTGTACGTGGAGCACCAAGGGGTGTGGTGGTACGCTTGGACGCGGGTTTTCGCCGTGCCAGCCACCTGCTCCCTCTTCCGCCTCCAGTCTTCTTGACTCCAAGCCCAGGTGGGGAAAGAGGCGGAAAGAGTGCGATGGGTGCTGTGCAAGTCTCCTCTCACTTTAAGCCAATTCACGCGCAAATCACCAGGCAATCCACTACCCTTATCTGACTTTGTCTCTGATGACGAATTCGAGTGAGAATCATAAATGTAAGACTAATACAACTCTTGTTCCATCGATCGTGTCTCTTTCTTCGCTACTACTTCCTGGAGTCCTCCTCTTCGATTCTATTAACAAGTCACCGTGCCTGCTCTCACCTTGCTGTGGAGCACACGGTGGACGTCGTCGGACGCGACGGTCAAACTGTCACATCGAAATACGAATGGGTGCATCTCGATCCATTAGATTTCCGAGGCGAACAAGCCTCGAATGGGTGACTGAGGTCTCCTATAGGCAACCGACTGCCAGGCATGACCGGTAGCTATTCGGTACCACAAAAGTGGTGAATCATTAGTTGCCCACCTGCCCTTCCTTTTCTTCCTCCTCTTCCTGATTTTCGTCGAGGACAAAGAGTGACTTCTCACCATAACCGGCATCCTTGAGTCGTAATTCAGCCGCCTGCATGCTGAAAAAGGCACATACATCTTCTGGTTGGACGAGATAACGAATCTCCTCTTCAGAGGGCAGGCGGTAGTCCTGCCGGAGGACCCACCAACTTGCATCCGAACCTGAAGAAAATGACAGAAATTGGTAACGGTAAAGTAAGTCCTCCTGGCAAAAAGGCTGAACATGGAGGATGGCGAAAGGGGAGAAAGAAGTGACCACCAAATCCCTCCCGGCCCTTTCGCAATGCGCAGGCATTGTCGTTGGGCAGAGATCATCAAATTCGCCCAAGCTGGAGGCCGCTATTAAAAGCCCTGCCTTGCATAATACTGTTTGAGTGCGGCGTTTTACTACATCGTTGGATAATTAGTGAATTGTGGCCAATACTATTCTTGTTAAATAGGGAAAATGTCAATGGAAAAAGGGTCAATTTCGTAATAGAACATAACAAAATTCCGAAATGGAGGCCGTTATCAATTAAGGTTTTTGAGACACCAAAGACTGTTATACTGCTGTTAACTACCCCCCCCCCTTCTCCCACCATAGAAATATCACCTTGCACGTATTCCTGATCAAGGGAACAAAATTAACGATGCGTGTCCCTTTCTTTAGCTGGGAGGAATTAAGCCTGTGCGATCCATACTTTGAAATCTCGCTCTGCATTGGGCAAACAGGGCTGCTGAACTTCAGGTCAGATTATTCACGAGTACCGTTACATTCTGAACATTAACTAAGGACTTTTCCTTAGCAACTTTTAGCACTTACGTTGGACATACGACAACACCCTGTTTAGCCAAGCGGGCTTGGTGAGCCAGCCTCTTGGGGGTCGTAAGGTAGTTCCTCCGACAGGTCATCAACCGTTAGTGGGACATGCGGGCAAGCTGGACTCCTAACCCCAAACAGACTTACTTCAGAGATGGCGTGCTAGTGCAGGGAATTTAGTTACTGACTGGCACGGGTTAGTAAACACTCCCCGCAAGTCATGCTCCCGTCTCTGTCGCCTGTCCTGAATGGAGGCAAAAACAGTACTGTTGGAAGAAGGGAGGCAGTGGACTGAAGATACTGGGTCAAGCGGCGTCATCTCCTCAAAATCTGCGGCTTAAAGAAGTGGCATTTACAACAGGATGATCAACAGCCTGCCAACAGCAAATTAACGAACTGATGTGAAAAAATTTGATATTTGGTCTCCGTGATCGACAGAAAAGTACGCCACAAAGTTTATTATCCCTAGAGCATAAGTTTTTCCAGTTAACTTCTATACTGGTAAACTGATATACAACAGACGTACCGGTGCGCTTAAAGTCGGCACAAATTTTGAGGCGCTTGCGAACACTGCTCTCCGAGTGATTTGGGAAGGCAGATCGAATCTCTTCCATCTTGATTCGTTTTGGTTCATCTGTGCTCCGCAGAAAGAGACGAAGAATATAGACCTGGAGGAAGTCACGAGCAAAGTTGTTGGCGCGCTTAGAGTTTGGACCGGGAACCTCAATGAGGGGTACTTCCTGGCCAACTGTGAAGGCTGCGGGTGCCCGACGTATCCAGAGACCGTTACGGTTGCGCACAACAAGGAAGAGAGTTGAGGGTACCTTGTGAGGATAAACGGGGGCACGAAACATGTTGTTCTCGAGGCTCTGAAAAGAAACAAACGAATGTAATGACGTGAGACGGTTGTAAGAATGAAAGTAACTGCCCAGCGGACATTGATGTAGTAGAAATGGATAACGGCAGCAAAACCTGAACTAACCTGGAGACAGCCACCGGGTCTTACGACGCCGAGAAAGGGAGAGTCAGTGCTCCCCACATAAACGAGCGATCCATAGGTAAAATCCGGAGGCGAGTTGTTTGCAGCCGGGTCAGGCGAAAGAGAAGGGTCGCGAGGGTGCAGTGGTCGATAGTAATTCACCAGACGGGTTGCCATCCCAACCTTCAAGCAGAGTAAAAACAAGTTGCAGGTAGATAACGGTCCAATAAAAGCCGAACATCTACACAAGTCTATAAACCTTTAACTGGACTGATTAAACAAAAAGTCTGAATTACAGTAGGTGGTCTAACTCGTGAAATGTCGTGGTCGAAATTTGAGTAAGAAGTACGTCATACATTTGGTATTGTTATTTGCGTTTATTAAAATTATTTGAGACGCAGAAGGCCATTTACTGAAGAAGGATTCATCTCGAATCAGCTTCATCAAAGCAAGATAGACCAGATTTGGACAAACTCGGACCCTTTTTGATATCCGGATGATTTCCTACGCTATTGAAATTTGCAGATCAAAACTTCATGTTTATGCGCATTGTACTATAAACGAAGATTAATATAAATAGAGAAAGTACGAAATAAATCCTGTGTGAAAACGAAAAATGCGATCTTGCCTCTATGAGAATCGGGCGTGAGTGGGTATGAGAAATTGCAATAGTTTCAAGAAAACGGGGACGAATTCAGCTCATAAAATTCATTTTTGCAAATTTATGGCGATCTGTGCTATGAAACTTAGTAATGAACTTGTTCGACAGTAGTTTGTTTCAACACACTGGGAACTACTAGGCGTAAGCAGATATATATTGCGTACGCGCGACATGCCGCGCGATATAGATGTCCACGCAATGTCTTTAAGCAGTCGATTACGAAAGGATACGGAAATGAACAGCGGAAGGGTTTTCGCGTGAGTCGTTAGCAAGTTCAGTTCAGCTCTAGCAAGGGAAAAACAGGCGAACGCCCATGAACCCCCTATTGGTTATAAATCGTCTGAGAAAGGCACTGATAAGTGGAAAGTTGAAAAAGAGAATTTGTACATTATTGTATGCAAAAGCAGACAGGTAGTCAAAAAATTGTAAATATGAACGGCTACTCACGTATTGTAAGTAGTAACACATGTAAGTTGTGCGACGCGGTATTTTCAAAACTTGGTAGAACCGTAATCCGAAATAAGCAGGGTGGACCAAAACGGCCCGCAAGCAAGACGACGATTTTATTCGTCGTTCACAAAGACCATTAAGACCATTCGCTGTTTGCTACCCACACGTGCTTCCAGGCTCGCAACAATCATCTGACATGGTATTTAAATGACCGTCATACGGCCCAGTCATATTGACTACATACTAGTCAGATCAAGATTCCGCAGCTGGATTTACGATAGAAGATCGATGCGTGGTGCCGAGACCAGTAACACCTCTGGGTCGGACCATGTCCTCGTTCACACACACTTGAAAGCTAACCTCTCATCTGCGCCAAAAATGCCACGTCCTAGACGCCTCGATGTCGCGAAGGTCATAAGCAGAGAAATTCGGTCCTGTTTTATGACCAGAGCATAAGAAGAAGGCAATAACCAGTGCTCGTCACTGAAAACTTCAATCTATGGGGCAGCTGATAAAATCCTTGAATATACCCAACGACGCCGCAGTGACTGGGTCAACTCAGAAGGCTCGAGGTAGATCAAGTAATGATGATTCCTTCCGCCAACTTCGAAAGATGAGGGCAAAGTCGGCCAGGGATGACCGGAAGCAATATTAGGCTGAAACAGCGACCTCCATGCAACAGGCCTCAAACGTTGGAAACACTCTGGTGCCCTGGCCCCATGAGGTGATTGAATAAACGTGGAGAGACGAAGTTGTTCCTGATGACTGGGGTTCAGGCATCCTAGTACCTAGCCTCAGGAGGGGAGACAGGGCATGATGCGATAACCACCACGGCATAAGCCCCATCGAAATGGCTGCAAAACCTTCGCGATTGTCCTTCTTAGACGATTCCAGACTATGCATGACTCTAGGACGCGGCTAAACCAAGCCCGATTTCGTTCTGGACGTGTATGGGCGGACTAAGTATTTACACAGAGGCGCAGCCGATCTGGAAAGCTCGACTCACTATCTTCTCGAGCAGCGGCAGTCCAAGAATCTGGTTTCGAATTGACGTACTCTTCGACGCCTCCAGGTTAACAGAGCAACAGGTCGTCGCCAACACCGGACTTATGGGGCGCGGGCGACAGAGAACGTGCCCGAATTACCTCAGTCTTGTTGTATGGATGGCCTTGGATATTCTCGCGATGTTGTCACAGCAAGTACGGACTGTCACATACGAGACATGTCAGTGTACTTAATTGGAAGGATAATTCTTAAACGACAATGATCGAACGCGTCGAATTTTCGTTCGTCCACCACACGCACAGTCTAGCATTCACAACTGTACAGGAGGACTAACAGGATGGATGTCCGGTAAACGCAGCTGGAATATCGTCCTTTCCGGTTGCCTTGTTGTTGAACAGTTTGAGTATTGCTTTAGCCACTTCTCTCTGGAACGAAGGGGTACGTGGTATACCACAAGATGGGAAGGTAGGGCTGCAGGGGAGGTGGGCAGTGACGGGGTGGTCATCGAAGCCGGAAGCGTGTTCGAAGTACTCACGACAGTACCTGAGTTTGGCCGAGTTTTCAGCAGCAAAGTGGCCAATCACATGGCAGACGAAGTCACCGAGTACAGAGGACTTAAGGCGATGTTTGTGAATAATTTGGTAGAGTTTTCGCGTGTCGCCGACATTTGGGGCCTGTTTCATGGTGGCGACAACGTCGATCTAATGGTTTTTGTGGTCATCTCTAGCCAACTTTGTTGCCATTCTTCAGATTTTGCGGAAGAAATCATCTGTAAGGAGCCTAACTCTAGCTGTCTTAGCAAACAACTGTGGGGTCTATGGGCTGATCAAGTAATTGTGGAAATTCTGAACGAGTGCGGGGATGGAAGATAGCGGATTTAGGAAAGAAGTACAAAGTCTCCGAAAGTGAAATCCACATTACGGAGGCTCACATCTTATTCCTGACGGTAAACGTTGGGAGTTAAAGGTCAGAAATCATCATACGTACGAGGGTCTGCCTTTCTAAATGTCGACTGGAACAGATGCGCGGCAGCAACTTGATAGAAAATATATGGACGCCCTGCGCGGGGCCGGATGAAGTGCATCGTCGCCGGAAGCCGTTGAAGTTTGGGTGCAAAGCCAGACTGATGTCGGCTGAACGGAGAACAGTGCGCACTTACATAAAGCAGAGGAGACTGGGTGTTTACCCTAGCTTTAAGGGTAATAGGTGTGACAAAAAATTAAACGATCTTTGGGTTCAAGAGAACCCAGTTTTCGCAGACTCGGTTCCCACGTGAACGACCAAAGAGGCAGATGAACTTTAGAAAAGCAGCCAGGTAGAGAGTCTAAATCCCAGCGTTCGGTCAGGACTATCAGGCATTCCTGAACAATCGTTAAAAAGCGGATAATGTGGAAACTAGGGAGTAAAATGCACGACGTTGACTGTTCACTTTTGCACGAACTGGTAGGAACGAGCACCACTAAGTGAAAATTATGAAACCGGGGATAAATCTGGATCAATACAACTTGCCAGTTAACCAAACGAAAGGACCCTAGTGACTGACTTTAAAAGTGAGTACTTAAATCCGATTTCTCCAATAAAGCTTGCCTGCATCATAAGAGGCGGGTATTCTTCTGAGTATTCAAACAGGACAATTTCGCCATCACAACCAGTGAGGTCGCTGGGTGTGCGCATGAAGAAGATGTCCCCACCACCGGAGGCGGCCTTTTCCTCCTCCCGCTCCTTCATCTTCTTTTGGATGTTTTTTGTCAAGTTGACCACAGGCACGGGGATGCCGTACTGTGACATAGTGCCCCGCACATACCTACAAATTACAGACAAAACTTTCGAAGGCAGACAAGGGGCGATAAAATGACCGCAGAGAAAGAGAACGTGAGACACTCCGGAGGCTCTCCGAAAACAAAAAAAGACTATAGATTCGGAAAATTGATAAACAACGTGGCAATCTGGACTATTTGACGTATGAATTCGAATTCAATTACCGTAGCAAATGTGTGTAAGTACCAAAGAGGATAGGACGAGAAACGCGTTCAATGGTCAGAACAGGAAGTTGATTTGACATAACGGCCCTTTATGAACAGTATCCGACGCAAAATAGTGTTACGTAAATATTCTAAACACTAGTTAAATCAACGGCGATCAAGATTTATCAAGTGACCGACTGCTTGCTCAGGCGGCTAATTGCGGAGTACGTCGCGGCTTTTGATGTTCATCCCTTGGGGCAGCCAACTCAAAACGCCTCTGGGACAGCACTCGAGGGCGTACTTAAGGAACTGAAGGTATTGCGCTGTTGGATTGTCGAAGTGAGACAACAATCAGCAAGGCTGCGGTTTGGTCCCCATCGACGCTACTGATTTCCGATGAGGAGCTTGTCGCAGAGTGGGTCAGCGTCGTGCGCCTTCTATTACACTGCACTGGGAGGTAAATAAATCGGCCCAGGTAGACATAAAGGTTATCACATCTGGGGAGGGCTACTGACCGTTTAAGTGGCACACGATGGAACTGACGCAGACGCAGGGGTGTGTTGAAAGTTGGGAAGAAGGGCGGCCAGAGTTCCACAGCGGGTGTGCTGTGTTGCAGCGGACCGCAGCGTGCCAGACATCCAAACATGCCACCGGAGCGCATAGCATAGAACTCGTCATTGGAGAGGTTAAGGGGATCCTTGGGCGGAAGACCCGACGCGGCCGCGGCGGCGGAGGCCATCGTTGCCGCGGTTTCGCTGGCGCCTACCTCGTCGCCATCGTCTGAGTGCCAGTCACCTTCTGCCAGGAATCCGTGCTAAAGTATGGATGGCACGGTTCGACTTTGCATAAATATGGTGAATTTTGAGCAAAAAGGTGAACTTTATCTTACAAATCGAAGAAATGCTCGCCTGCGATCAACTGGAAATCCAGCAGAGCCGCTTTGCTCACAGAAACTGGCCTTGTGATAGATCAAAAAACGTTAGATGCCTTCTAACGATGAGAAGACACGCAGGACCAGTTGCACTCTTTCCACTCGCGTCATTATTTACTGTTGAGCCGAGTCAAGACAACTGGTGAAGTGGTGGTCTCTCACTTTGCATGGACTAAACTCAACAGACTCGGATAGCTAGATGGTGAGAGATAACAGGAAGGGTACGCTGTGAAATTCCATTGCAGCCTACCGCTTAGTCCGGCAGACTGAATTTAGTAGAGTGGGAAAAGCACGAACTTTATTGGCGTGAGGAAAGCCGTAGCAGGTTGGCTCCACTGGATCTTCCCCCCTAACATGTCCGACGCAAGACATTGGAGATGCGATCGGGCGCAATGGAAGACGCTACCTAACACCTCCAACTAGCGCGTGTCGCACACCTCTCTGGCCTCGCTTAAGTTTGACGAAACAGTACAGTCAGTCTTGAGGGGCCAGTTATTTGCGACCTTGTGCGACTGAATGCTGTAACAGTGAGGAGTTCGATTCATCCATGCGTCCTCCTGGGGCTCCCAGTATGACTCCCGGTATAACTCCAATTGGAAGAGACAGTTTGGAGTTTCATCGGAAACTATCAAGCGAACGCGGAGTAAAGTTCTGGGGACACGATTAGTCAGGTTTATGTTTATGCAAACATCTACGCCGAAAGTTATTACCAGAAGAACGCAATTTTTACAGCAAGAAGCTAACGGCATGTAGTGCATTTAACAGAATTAGAAAATAGCTTCTCCATGTGGCAGTAAAGAGTCATTTTGTGATGAAAAAGACAACGCGCTACAACATGCGCAAACATTCCGCAAGCAACTGCGCCCAAACCCTTTTTTTACTGATTCAGACTTAGTCTCCAAGCCGTATATCATTGGAAAGTAAGGAAAGGGTTGGTCAGATACTTTAGGAAGATTCCTCACAAGAAGCTAGTTTGTGCCAATATCATCGTCGTCATAGGTAGGAAAAACTACTTCGTTTTTTAACTGTAGGGGTGGCGTGAACAGCTGATGTTTCCTGTGAATTCGCCAATGCCTTACAGGTACGCTCGACTTTCACACACTTTACTTTAGCAATCCACCCACTGATCCCAGGTTATCCAAACCTTGGATTTGGCATGACTGGCTGACGACGGCTAATAGGCCAGAAATGGCCATCCGGTCTCTCTTGTCTTTGTCGGTATTCCTGCCTGCATCAATACTGATCTGTTCACAAGCGCTAAACAGATTGAGTGTACCATGTATGGACTATCACGCCCGCTGATCTAGGCAAAATAATAGTATCAGAAAGTAGCCAGCTATTACATGGCAAGAGCTCAAGCTGCGCCCCCGTTAAGTTCGTGAGATCGCGGAAATCAATAGTCTGCTCGATCATGCCCGTCCTTCCTAGTCTCCGAATACCGATTGTTTTCAGTTAGCTTTAAAAACAGAATGCTAGTGAGGAGATGGATAAAGATGCAAGAAAGCGACTCCTGTCACTTACCTTGCCAAGAATTCGTTTCACCTTTTCAGCGCCCTGCGCGGCCTTGGCTAATGCACCGGTCAGCATTCCACGTGTGGACGCGGGTCCGAAACTGACATGAAAACTGGCTCGATTGATAGCACTCTTCTGCTGTTGTTGTTGTTGCCCTGGATGTTGTTGCTGTTGTTCGGACTCCCCTGTTTCTCCCGAAGGTACTTCATCTGTTGAACCAAAGAGAACTGCCCGCGAGCGACCACTTATAGCAGCCACTTCGTCATCATTGATGACATGATCGATAACGCTGATCTCGTCCTTGAGATCCAAGGTGAGCAGGAAAGCGGGTTGGGTGCGAGCAGCGACGAGCGGATCGTATATTATATCCCAACGCCAGCTGTCGTTAAGGATGTTTGCATTTTCAACCGGAAAAAAGGCATAGGGAGTGTTGGAGGCAGCGACCGTTATTGACTGAACGGCGGCTGCATTTTCAACGCTGCGAGGCATGCGAAAAGTTCCCGCGGTTGTCTGATCGGCTCCGACACCGGCAAGGGCTTTGTAACCGAGGATCCCAGGGTACTTGCCTTGATAGGCGTCCTGTGGGGGGGGGGCGTTTGCAATAAGAACAATAAGTCTAAGAACAGAGAAATAAAGGGAAACTGTTCTGTTTCCAAAAGCGGGATTCAGACAAAAATAACCACAAGTAGTTGTGCAAATTCAAGAAGGTAGGCTTGGCGAAGACGAGTTCAAACGTGCAAAGTAGTCATCATATGCGCAAATAGACAACGAACCCGTCACTGCACTACCTGAGATAAGATCGAAGTATCGAGGAGGGAGAGTTATACCAAACGACCTCACTTACTCAAGACAAGGACTCACACAGGTTCACAAAAGAAGTGCTAGATTAATTCAGAACACCGACGAACCTGAAAAGCTGCCATAGTGCGACAATGTTGAGATGGGATCCAGCCTGCGAAAGCAGCATTCTGTCGGGCGCTAACAGCAATTTTCGTTGAGCTCAGTTGGGCATCGTAGATGATGTCCTCTTCCCACTCCATTAATTGATAGGGCAAAAAATTACTCTCTGAGGGCGAAAGTTGGAGCCTGGATTGCCTCGCTTCTTGACAAGCTATCGTTTGCAAAGGACAGTTAGGGGCATGGTGTGGCACGGCAGGACAGAACAAAGCAAGCTGGCAGGAGGAAGAAAAGCTACAGCGTACCTGCCTCTTCACTCGGTTTCTTAAGTCCGGGTTCGGCGAGTGCTGAGCCACCTGGACTGGGTGACTCTAAATTCTGTGCTGAAGAGACAGGCACAACACTCGGGGGAAGTCGCGACCAAACGGTCCATTTGGCTATATCAGCATCTTCGGGAATATCCAGCTGATCATACCAGTACTTCGCGGGTCCAAATCGCCAGGTGTTACACCTGAAAAAATCACTTCGTTACTTAGAGATGGCATCTGTGTACAGCAAAACTTTGTATTTGAAGGACAGGTCCAGACTATTCCAGACTGTTGAACATTTAAACCCGTTTGTCCCGCCATTTGTGTAACCCAAATGATAAGTGGACCTGGCTGGGGTGGGGGGGCAAACGTACTTAAACATGCCGAAGCTGAAAAAAGCCATTGATCCAAAGGTCCATCGGCCTGTTTTCTGGCGTGGCATAAGAATTGTTCGGTCTAATAGGCAATTGTACGAAGTATCTAGTATTCCTGTAAATTAAGGGGGCGGGAGCAACGAGTAATCTGTTGCCAAAACTCAGAGCCAAGAAGTGGAATGCAAGGGCAAAAAGTAATAACCACTATTATTGGCCCGGGAAAGGGTGAGGATGGCTTAAACGAAACAAGTTACAGTTTGTCTGACTAACCACTGTGTCAAAAACCACCAGGGTAGGTGGGAATGCTCAGAAACTTGCTTACATAGACCAGGAATAAAGTTTTCTCGTAATCTGGATACCTCACCATATCCGTCCATCCCAACGGCAAAGCCGATCAAACTGAGACTTAATAAGGGCAGACAGTGACATAATTGAGCACAATTGAGGGAAATAAGCAATGCCTGTGAAAACTTATGTACGATAGGGACTAGAGGAAAGCTTGACGCCACATCAACGATTGTGTAAAACTGCACCCCCTGTCAGTTTGACTTCTACTTACCGCTGGTGTGGTGAGGAAAGGGAGTGAAGTCAGAACAGGTCTATCTCGGAGGACTGGCACGTTGGGAATTAGGGGCCAGGCCATGTGTAGAACTCAGACGAGTCGCTTAGCTTTTCAGCTAACGGACCCATGGCCACATCTAGGGAATTAATTACATGCTGAGAAGGTAAACTTCGCGCTAGACAAACTCAGTCACAAGTTGCCACTATGCCATCCCAAGGACAGTGGTGGCACTCGTTCCTTTCGACGGATGAACATTGTACTACGTAGTAGTAATATCTGCTGATGTAGACCAGTTGCAAATAATAAACAGCATTTAATGAAGCAGTAAGTGTAATTGCAAATTGGATGCATTACTCAAAATCGTAGTCGTAAATAAATTCCTTGTCTCCCACCCCAAACAGGGCATAAAAAGCTCGCCCAACGACATTGCGTAATTTGGCATGAAACAAGGCAGACTTTAAGTGAGCTAACAGAGACGAAGTCCGACAAGGTTGAACTTACATCGACTGTGACAAATGATCTTCAGCTTCCGATTGATGCCCAGCTGCAGAGCCAGCGCCTCCACCGGCTGCTCCCGAGGTGCCTTCATGGGAGACCTTTGCGGAGGAGGTCAGTTTGCCCTTTTCAACCTGACTGTTGCCAGCTGACGATTGGCGGCCACTCTCAATTTCGCTCAGTCTTTCGGCGAAGGCGCGACGCCACCAGGAGTTGTCGGCTCCAGCCAAATAGTCAGCGCCAGCGGCCGGGGGCCTTTCTAGCTCCCTCATCTCGTCTAGGTACTTGGCCTCATCGAATTCGGACTCCAAACTAGGCAACTCGCCCAAGTCAAGCAGATCTCGGAAGATGAGGTGAATTCTTCCAGCAATAGAAAGAATACGTTTTATCTTGTGCATTTGATAGAAAGTAAATAATGTAGCAATAGCACACAATTTATGCACTGTCTTAATAGTTAAAAAGATCCGAGTTAAGTTCGAACTGCTACCTATTTGTTTTATGATCGAAGTATACTGTATAGCTGCCGCCAGCAAGGGTCTTCATACCAAACGATGCCGCGGCATGAACTGAGGTGGAGGCGCATCGCAGTTCATGGGGAAAGTTCAATCGACATAGGGACAAGTGAATGGTCATTTATGGTCTAGTTGCTGTAATCAGCCAATGATACCCTGACCTCTGGGAGCACGCTCGGAATTCGTAATCGTCCTGCAATCAGAACAGATTGGTGCGCGACACGTATGCAGTTCGTACAACTCATCTGTTGCTGCGACCACGCTCGCAGACCAGGACTTAGGTGGATCCAGTAAGCTTGGATGTGAATACCTCAAGTACCTTGTAATAAGGCTGCGTCGACATCCTAGGTTAAAATCGAAAGTACAAGTCTTTGGCAACGAAAAATCCAAAACAGAATGGCACAAAACTCGATTTCGAATCGCAACGAAGTACACCTGAACATGAAACGGAAGATGTATCGAAAAGTAAAGTTCCAGTACAGGACAGAAACATGTGCAGTCTATGAAAGCCAGGACAGAAAACTAGATGATTTCCGCCTTGAGTCTACCGAAGTGACTATTTTAGGTCGACGTCGCTAAGAGTGCTCACAGGTTGGGTGGACGAAAGCGTTGTTACAATAGTACCCTGGATACCTCGCCCAGGCTTGTACACATTAACCCCGGAGGATCTCGGAGTCGGCAGATGCAGTGAGATGTTGCAGGAACTGGAGCCGAAGTTAACGAGGTCCATCGTAAAGAAGTGACCAAAGCGCAGGAAAAGGCGCAACTTTCGGACACCACGGATCAATACTGCAGACAATCAACACTTACCAACAAGTTCACACTGTTTACCGATATTCAGAGCACGCATTGAACTCGTTGGGGGGTGGAAGGACAAGGAGTCTATTGCCGAGCCCTAACAATGAAAATCTGGCGATAAAAGACACATACAGAAATGTCCAGGGCTGGCCTGAAATTGAGTCAATCAGATCATGCCCTTAAGTTGCAAGCATGTTGACTGGACTTCTGACTCATTTAGGTGGCTGGGGACACCTCCAATCCTGCCGGTAGCCGGCACAATATCAACACACGCACGCCGCGTGGGCGGGTGGATGTGGTGGGGCGTGCGAACGAGTCGGTGAGGACGGCTTCTATTAACACTCCCCACCCCCATCATTTGCACCACCAGCGATGTGGACTCAGTTAGAACCTATCCCCATTGCGACCACACCCTCGAATCCCACATCGGCCTGGTCGGTTACTTTCAAGTCCACTGCACTGCAAACAACGAACCGGTGCCTAGAGCCCCGACACACACTCACGATACTCCAGAGAATTCGGCTATGTGCAAATACAACAGCGGAATTCGCCAACCCATATACCACAACAGAAAACACTGCCACCACCGGCTCCGTAGACACAGCTCCCCTTGCTCCTACTGGTGCCGTACATGTTAATAACGTTTTGGCCTATGCAACTGAAAATTCATTCTCTCGGTGAATCAGCGCATTCCTCCCTAGAATAAACCGGACGCGTTTGAAATTGATAACTCGGTCCTCCTCAGGACTGATGGTCAGGCTGCAATGGTTCCTTTTTAACATGGCCTTTTTGGCATTCTCGTCTTTGAAATTCGAAACGTCCTTGCCGTAGCCTGGTATATGAAGTGGGAAACAGATCATTTGTCACCCGTAAAAAGGCAACTTAGGTTTGCCAGTCACTACGCCCGCGCCCACCTTCGGTTGTCGTGACTTCGTCTCGCCATCAGAACAGAGTGAATGATAGAGGAGAAAGTGTGGTAGATACTGCATAAGTCTCTCGCAATATAAACTAACTCACGCGGATGTTACCGCGGCGACCACTGCTTGAGCCGCGTAGTGCGAGTCGGCGCTTGTGGCAGTGAGACAGTCGAGTGTGAAATAAATTCCGGTGTCGATCGGAATCGCATAATATCGAGTGGATTAGAAGGCGCTTGACTGGTCGATAAACCGGAAACGGACCGAATTCTAGTAATATTAATATTCCGGAGACAAACCACTTTAACGGAACTTCAGAACAGCAGCCGAAGAAAAGGCTTTGAGACGGTTGCACATTTATGAAGCTTTAGATGGCTTTTAGGAATCGATCGTCATGTATACCAGCTTACCGGTCATTCAAAGAGACGTTTGGAGGTGACGAGCTGAGACTCTTTTCAGGGCGCTTTAGAGGGCTGTAGGTGCGCAGTGGGTGAGCAAGCCTAAAGAGCCGACTCCAACGCGGGGTACCAGTGGCAGAATAGTGAGGAAAGATGGTGGTGATATCGACGTTGGCGTACTCCGGAGGCAACAGATTACCCAAAGGCGTGTTGAGTGTCGCAGTAAGACAGGTATCAACAGGGGAACAGGTACGTGGTAAATGTGGGGATCCGTCAGAACTGGAGGTAGAATAGTCTATTCGTGGCTGTGGCGACAGCCAACCATGCCGAGCACTGGGCGAGCTCGTAACAGAGGGGGATGGGCCCTAAAATCAAACCAAAAGGACAATCGAAACGGTTGACGCTATGGGCACAGGAAGAGGCTGACCACATACAAGACTATGAGCGGTGAGTATAGGTTGCAGCAAAACATTTAGCTATCGAGAGGTGGAGGTCAGAGGCCTTAGCTCTCTTTACAACTAAATAAGAGGGCAAACTGCTCAAAAAGCCATCATGCACTCAATTGGGTGAGTCCTTTTCGGGATTGAGATCGCATCAATAAAATACGACCGGTGTTCCCGTACTGAGTACGGCATTGAATAGCCAACTATCTGCAACGCGACAGCTGTGACGTTTTGCTGCGAGAACAGATATATCAGGGCGTGACTACGATTTCGCTGACAATGGGTCAAAACGAGTTTAAAATACGGACTCTCCATGAAAAGTCACCCCCATACTGTATTTGTCTTCTAGCCTGTCTTCGGGCGGCTTGTTTGATCATGTAACTTGTCTCATGTACACCAATGAGTCGCATTTCCTCGGGCATTGCTTTAATAAGATTCGGTCAAAAGTATTTGACTTCGCGCACACATACACGGGAAGTGGTCACCGGCTGATCAATTAATGGGAGACAAATAGGCTATGCCGATCTTTACTACATAAATCAAACATCTGCTGTCTAAAGGACAAATGAATTATGAGTACTGATGTTAGGTTAGAAGACTGACATCAAACAAAAGCCAGAGTTTTAAACTAAAATGTATTGGATCATATGGAGTTCCAAGGAAGTGTTACCGAAAAAAGCATTTTCTTTATACATTTCGATTTCTTAAAAGTTTTATGGAAAAGCCGAAACCAAAAGTAGTCAATGAAGCTTGGCCTAAATTAAGGGGAGTCAGAGGCAAGCTTGATGGTAGCTTTTAGTTGAGGAGAGCAAGCGAGGTGCAACTCCTGCAGAATCTACCCAGACTTACGATTTGCTAGCAGCAAGTGTATGAACAAAAAGATGTAAATGGCAAATCTTTGAAATAGGGAAACGGGGGACATAAAACCAGGAGAAGTTGGCTATCTTACCCTAACCTGCATTACTTTTGAGGCCGCAAGTGGAGCCGGATGTAGAGGTGGAGGCATCATGGCGGAGGCCAAGTCAGCAGTCTCGTCTTCAATCTTTACTGACGTTTGAAAGATAATTGGGGAAACTCTTGGACCAACTGGCGCATCGTTAACGGGAGATGTTTTAATGTCGTCAACGATGGAAGACGTAAACACAACAGGGAGCTCGGAAGCGCTGGCGGTACTGGTCTCAGCAGTAGTGACAGCTATGGGTAGCTGTGTGTCGGAATGAGGCGAGCTAGAAGGCAATGGACTTGATGAGTGATCCTCATGCGACGGAGCAGGCGAGAAACCAAATAGTCCAGGCTCCGGCAAAACAGTTATCGGAGCAGCATCAAATTCAGCAGAGGCAAGGGCCGAGGTCGAAGTGGCTCTGAGTGTAGGATCCGTGGACGGTGATTCAGCAGACGGGTTAACTAAGGACTGCTGTGAGGATATGAGTAGGGGAGATTCGACAACGTCCGCCTTCTGAATAGACTTCTGCGGCACCTGGGGCTTGATACTGGCTTCCAGCGACTCTGCAGAACCTAAGTCCACTTGTTTGGGCTGTTCGTCATAGTCATCCTGTGGCAAAAATGTGGATAAATAGCTAGAAATGAGCTATCGTTAGTATCATAAGTTAAGATAAATCCATGCAGAGAAATGTGTTATCGGGCTCGCCGAAAGCTGTTTGGAAGTCAAAGCTACTAAAGAATATGAAATGTTTCTACACCAGTGTCCGTTAAGATTCACTTCCTTGAGAGGCAAAAGGTGCCCCACAACATTTCTAAGCTTAGTGACGGACGCGAAAACCCAAAGAACCACTCTCTGACTTCACAGAAGGCAAACGCAGCAGTGTTCATTGTCTTATAGGCATTACGCAGGCCGTAAACAAATGCACGAAACCGAAAAATCGCCTGCATAATCACAGCTTATTCTCAGCCAGAAAAAAACCTTCGGAAGAGCAAAAGGCACGCAATTAAAGACACTGATGGGCTAAAGGCCTAGGCTTTCATTTCAATGGAACAGTTACCCGGTCCTTGACTTTATTGCCGCGACTTTTCTGCGTATGCAAAATTGGTCTTAAAGGAAATACTGAGTTTTGGAAGCTGTAAGCATCCAACAGGCCAAAGCAAAAAGTGATATACAAACCTCGTCATTTGTTGTGGTTGGAAGGGAATTTTCGACCGCAGAAAGGTCCAGCTGGCCCTCATTAATGACTTCCGTCTCATCGTAATAGTCCTTCACTTCATCAGGAGGGACAGGGCTCACGTTATGGCTGAAATTGGTGGGAGACCGGCCTTCCTCAGCAACGATTGAGCGCATGGTGGTTTCAACCTCAGCCACATGACAGTGGTCCAAATTATTGATGGCAGTTAACTCTCCTTCACGTGCGTAATCCTCCTCCAGCCTGCCTTGTCGATCAACATTTCCAAAAAGAAAGGTACAAAGTTTGTAACGCGGACCATCGGCTTCTGCATCGTCTTCCATACCTTGTTGGTTTTATCTCTTCTTTCGCAACGCAGGGATTCCTAAAGGCGGGAGGAAACAAGCAGTAACTTCACTGCCACTTAGGACTTTGGAGGTTTATTGGCAGTGACACAAACGAAAGTACGGTTAGTATACTTAGGTGAGAAGGACAAACTTAGACTGCAGATATTAATAATGCGCATGTTTCGAGAAATGATGGATGCATAAAATGGAGATAAAATAAGAAGCAGGGTTCCACAGTGGTAAACGAATCTAAAGAACTGATCTACAGCTCCTGACCTGCAGGTCATGGGGGCTGAGGGCGAGCAAAGTCTGCATATTCTCGACCATCGCTGCCGCAAAAGAATCTTCGCGGGCGGTAGGACGATCTCAGTTTCAAAAGAGATAATTTGGTCTTACTACGACGATCTAGAGGTAATCTTCCTGACTATATCGGGACGGACAGTCGAGTGGTTTTTAACCCACCTTTTAACGGCAATTAAAGCCTCGTGACAACAACTCGGGACATTAAACCATGCTGACAGCGGAGGTGAAGTCAAAGTTGCCTTCATAACATTTTTGATTCTACACCGCATTGTGCTCCACGCTGGAGACAAAGCCGGTCGAAAGGCGCGCGAAAACTTCCTACAGCCTTCAGAGCACTGAAGGTCCCGGAGAGACATCAACGGAGTCTGCTGACCAGTACAGATAGTGGCAATCAGAAGCGTTATCAAATTCGCGACTCATAACTTATTTCCTGATGATGTCTATGTTAGGGAAAACGATGTATTAATGTTTCACTTGGTGCTATCCTGTGGGATGATACCATTTGAAGTAAAACGTGGTTCTGTGTGACTCCGCTGTTAAGAAGGAGGCTGGCTTGAAACATAGACTGAAAAACTATGGAATTTTGTTATAGGATAAAACAACGTTGAAAAAATACGACTACAAAAGTTGGGCCTATTTCATTTACCCTCATGTTCTGTGTACGGATATAACCGCCGAGTAATGGCAAGTTTACACAGAGGCACTGGCAGACTGCAACTCGGCACTATGTACATCGCCACCCGGCATCTTGTGGAACATATACTGATTTTAAGGGAATTTAGAAGGCATTACAGGTACAGAACTACCTATCTGAGCATATATGTGGATAGTGATTTATGAGCAAGACATACTTCAGGCGCCTGAACAGGCATAAACTCCAAAAAATACTGCTGCGTCTTCGTTCGATGTGCCGAAGGGGAAGAGTGTCAGGCTACATAAGTATATAAAAACCGGAGTAAGCATAAGGATTAGGTGCCTTTTCCTAATGAGGTGCAAGATACTATAAGGTTGCACAGGCAAGTAGCGAACGGTGGAATAGATGAGGGTGAGTTAATAGCGACGTACGAATTGATATGGTGATTTTGTTGCGACGACTACGGCAACCGTTTACAATATCGCTGAAGGGTTATATTTAAATGTCGGGGCTCAAACGTCGAGGCTAACATTTAACGTCAGGACAGTTTAACTTCAATAACGACTCAAGTCATCGCTTTCCGGCTATATATACTCACAAACGGAGGTACCGCATCAACTGTCTATTTGAAAAATCAGCACTTTGTAGCCCCCTCGGGTGGTGGGCGTGTAATCAAAGAATGAGACCGGGTAGTCATGGCGGGGTTAAAAGATAACCGGAAACTGCCGATAATCCCTTAAGTTGCCGCTACGGTTAGAGCCAAATTCAGTCTTCATTGGCGGCTACTGATGTCTGCCCCTGCTGCAATTTTAATTTTGTAGAAAGCTTTGCCGCAGTCTTGTTGTAAAGTAAAAGCTTTGTCACTGAAGACGGCAAAGTACCAGCAGCAAACCGAACCAGCTACACACCGCATCCAAACTCGACTCTGCAAATGCAAAACCCCCTTAGCTAATTTAAACCAGTGTGCGGATAACGTTCACGTTAAATAACCAATACACCACGGTGTAATGTGTAACTTGTCGAACTGGATCGCGAGTGGCCAATAAAGAAAGATGGGAAACAATGAATACAGGGAAAATGTACAAGGTTTAACCTACGTGCAATGGCGACCAGTGGTTCAACTGCTTTCCGTGTGTCCTGTGTGTGTTCTAAATGAGAACCTCTCTCATTCGGGAATCCGTTTACATTTTCCCCAATGACTGCTTATCGCTCTGGTACCCTGGTATTGTTCTGTCCTTTAATTTCTAATTCCGCATCGTATTAAGTTGTTTGACTAAAGTTCTCAAACTTGTTCACTGCATTCGTCGTTTATATTCCCCCAAGAAGCAAGGATTGCTCAAATTCGCTCCCAAGTTTACTAGGGGGCTTGATCTTAACAGTAAAGCTGAGCACTCAGAATAATGAATTAGTTAATAAACCTAGATCGAATCCATCCCGTCCTTGCACCTGACCACTCTGGTCTGATCTTTCGGTCACGCCAAATAAGCCAAATGAGAGGTCTTTACCTGTTCCTATTCCGAATTCTCAACTTAACGCAAACACCTCAGTTGTGAAGCCCACTTACACGCCAGCATATAAAATGCAAGTATATAGCGTTGCTGGTAATTTTTCCAATCCCAACGATAGCCTGAAACCCCAAAAAATAAAGCCTTTTCCGGATGTAACGTGTTCAATTCAATTCAATTCAATTCAATTATTTTTATTAAAGACCCGTCAGGGTCCCATCAAAGCAAGTAAAAATAAATTTACATGCAAATTTTAGACGATGTAGGCAAAATCTGCACAAAGTGCAATGCATAGTTTTTGAGATTAGAA
Organism: Spirometra erinaceieuropaei; assembly: GCA_902702965.1. Classification (NCBI taxonomy): domain Eukaryota; kingdom Metazoa; phylum Platyhelminthes; class Cestoda; order Diphyllobothriidea; family Diphyllobothriidae; genus Spirometra; species Spirometra erinaceieuropaei. Next base: position 146 of record CACRXP010000618.1, on the reverse strand, counting down.
GTCCGTTAAGCAAAATGAAAATGAAAAAAACGAGGGGTGAAAAAAAAAACTCCAAAGCAAAATTTACAAATGATTGTAGTAATTTAACAGGAGAAAAAAAACCCCTCAGAAAAATAGCATCAGAAAAAAAGGGAGGACTGGCCTGC
>CACRXP010000617.1:374003-385299 GCA_902702965.1 Spirometra erinaceieuropaei | reverse complement strand
ATGTCGCTTGCAGTGGACGTCATGACTAAACATTAAGAAAAGGGCATTTATTAGTGCGAGAATCTGAAGTGTTCGTAAATTTAATTTAGCCTAGCAGTGTTCATACTAAAAGCTCCAAGGCGAAAAAATTGGCCTACGTAAAGCCTGATTTCACATTAGAAAGGCCACTTTGAGCTAAAATCAGTGCAGTCTGCAAAACCGTGTCAGCCTGTTTTTCTTAATAAAAAGCGGAAATTTCGCAAACGCGGTCCACCAATTTTTGGAGGAGTTAATGCTAGGAAATACCTAAATTGAAGCATATTTAATAATTCAAAAACAGCAGCATCTCTTGAATATCTAGGCATAACGTACTGACGTACAGATAACTCAATGGTCACAAAACAGCGCATGAAACTGTTAGGATGCGGGACTTCAAAGACGTCCCGAACCGCAGGGCGGTGGAACCTCCTTCAAATTCATCAGCGCCGAAAGGGTTAATTAGCAAGAAGAGGAGTAACGAGCCCTTAAAGCCACTAAGGCCAAAAAGTTCCCGCCATATGTAGTTTAGACAAACAGAACTCTGGTTGCTCATTAGATAATGGCAGCAAATGTGCCAGACATCAGTTTGAAATAGTGACATTCAATGTTTTCTGATTAACTCACAAGTCAGAACCTAGACGTGAGATTTCGGCAAATCAGGAAGACTTCCGGCAAGTGGATGATTGAAAAATAAGGTCGACAGAATAGGGAACCACAAAAGGTGGCAATGGTATTTTGATACAATAATGAGTCTTTGTCTAGGTAAATCCGACATACAAACTGCCGAAGATAGTAACGCAAACACTTCACAAACTGCCATGGGAATAAAATATGCACATAACTTACCGTTGCCGAAAAGGCCAAGAATGGAAATAAAACGACCTCAGATGTAACTAACTTCAGAACATTTATGTCCAGTTCAAAGAGCACGCGCGCGGATCTGGACACGCAAATAAACACAGATCAGAAGGCAATATCAATTCACAATATCAAAACACAAAAGGCAAGTAAATTTCACTAATTATTTCCTGAAAGGATTAAGATCATCCGGTGAGTCGTACATAAACAGCAACGTGAACACTGGATATAAATTATTTTGCGCAAGAGTTTTGAACTGTGAAGCAGCCAAGTTTGCAGACGACATAAAGACATGGAGTGTAATTTGGGGCCCTGTCGAAAGATGACACCTAAATCACTCGGAAGAGTGGTCAAACCGTCGGCTCCTGCGGATCAACGTTGGTAAGTGTAGCACACTTCGCCTAGGCAACACAGCCGGGTCCGCCAGCGCAAGAAACCACCTTCTGTGCGGTAAAATCTCACGAGACGTCAAAGCCTAAAATGACGTCGGTGTACTGACGACGAACTCCCTAAAGCCATCCGCTCGTTTTTTGAAAGTGGCAAAAAACATAATGTCCGGGCTGTACGCCATCGAGCATGCATTTATGGATTTGGATGAAAACGTTTTCTCAAACATCTTCGGAACTAGCATGCAGTCGTACTTAGAACACAGCATATAAGCCTAGAGATCGTAAACGCTTGATGATCAAAATTGTCTCGAAAGACTTCACAGGAGAGCCACGAAGCTCCTTCCCCTATGCAATCCGACTTATAAATCTGAACTTCCTATCTTTGAGTTATAAGCAACTTTACGGGGATCTTTTGCAAGCATTCCGCATCGTAAGGAGGCTGGACTGTAGCTTGGCCTTTTAGAATTTTCGAATTCGCCACCAAGAGAAACCTCAAATGTAACCGGCTAGACCCGCGAATTCAGCGGGCATGGCCGTATGTGCGAAAGTTATTCTTCTCTGCCAGAGTGGTCAAACGATGAACTGCCCCTAAGCACATGTTATGATGTCATCATCGAGGCAAAACTTTAAAAAGAACCATGACATATCTACGTTCCAAAATGAGCATGATTGATAATAGATCGGGCTCCTCCTGTGATACTCGCTTCCATTCTCTCATACGATTATGGGTCCGTTCAAATTATTTCGAACCAGATAATTTCTCTGCACACGGCATTCTATTTTACATTGCAACTAGGCCACTCAAAGGCTCGCGCCTGTTTCCCTCAATAAACTGAGGTAAACTGAACTAGGAGGATGCAGCTAGTTCACGGATGAACAGCGTTAAGTGTCCTAATAGCTGATACCATGATTTAACTGACACACCTCGAATTTTATTGCAACCTTCCTAAAGAACACGCAAGAGCATCCCATCCAAGTTATGCATTGCAGTACTTGCAATATATCCCGCATTTATGGTTGAGGTTAGGACAGAAAACAGAAAATTACTGACGAAAGAGCGCAACGAACAGGACTGAAAAATGACTTATTGTACGTAAAAATAAAGTTGACCGGGAGAGCACATAAAAAGTAAGTCGGAGCGTGATTCCTTAACAGGGGTCTGGATTACACCTACCCCCCAATCGAGTCATCTAAGGCAGAAGCATCAATAAAATACGAGAGATGTGAAAGTGCATAATAATAGTGATGATTTTTTATTAAACATCCATCGGGGTCCCATCAAAGCAAGTTAAGATAAATTCTGAATTAGTAGTCCGTTGAGAAAAATGGCTAGCGAGAGGTGAAAAAATCTCCAGATAAAAAATATAAAAATGACTGGATTAATTTTACAGGAGAAAAAAACCCTCGATAAAAAATATAAACAGAAAAATGCGGGTAACACTGGCCTGTATGTGGCGGTATATAACGGATTATGATCCGACATCGTCACGGCAGAAATAAATGTCAGCCTTGAGGGGTAGGTATGCGGGTCGGACAGGACTGGGCTGCATGCGGTATCGTATACGGGAGTCAGAACGGACATCGTCAGGGCAGGACTGATACGCTGGGTGAGACTATTCGCGTCAAAGAGGCCAGACGAGAGGAACCCAGACGCGGTCGGCCACAGTACGCTTCGAGCCCAGCCGAGGAGTGGGGATGGGATGTACGACCAAACTACTAGTAGACGACGAATACTGAGGGTTCCACCGTGAGTGTCGAAAGACCGTATTAGGTCGAAATGCGGGAGATGACATCAAGAACCGCGAAAATCGTCGCTATGGGGGAGGAGTGATGGCAGATGGTTTAGAAACCAGTTCAAAATAGGGTTTTCCAATGATATAATTGAGGTTTACCACTTGAGCTACCAATAAGTCCCAGGAGGACCCTCTTCGAACTCAAGAACCTGAGCGTTCGGGAATGAGACCGTTAACAGTGCCTTTATGCTTTCGGGTGTAAGGTTTTTGTGTAATTTCGACTTGAATACCAGTAACTTAGGTGATTACCTAATTTATGACGGAAGATTATTCCAAAGGAAAGCATATTTGGAAGCAAAGAAGAGGGAGCGCTTAGATGTAGTGCAAAGAGGCGACGGCGGAATCATAATGGAGGAGTTGTGCAAGGCGTAAGACCGATCTCTCGAAGTGAGAGTGTCAATGGGCGGAAGATTGGAGCTACAGTTGATGCGATAAAGGAAGCAAAGGCCAGCTTCGAGTCTTCTAACCCACAAAAACTGAATGTTCACCAGATGACATCTCTGATTATAAGAAACACCGGACCAAGCTTGGGAGAACAGTTTCCGGGTGAAAACCCTCTGAACATTTTCGACTTTATTACGGTGGCAGGCGTTCATTAAACCATAGAACGGACAACAGTATTCGAGAACTGGATGAACAAACATTTGATAAACTCTTGGCCTTTTTTCCGGAAGGAAAATATTATGCGATATGAATCCACATATCTGCGCGGCTTTGGCAGAGATTCTATCTGCATGAGGTGATAAAGCAAGCTTATTTGTATAACCTAGAACTAGGTCCTTTATGGTGAGACATTCTGAGATTAGGCTGTTCTGAAAAATTATGGGACCAGAAAGTTTGGCAGCACCAAAAGACATGAAACTAATCTTGGATGATGAAAACTTCATCTGTCATGTTGGACTCCATCTGCTTAAATGTAGTAAATCCACAAAAATTCCTTCAACACACATATTTGCGGAGTCCGTGAAATATGAGTAAACACAATTGAAGTCATCGGCAAGAATTTCCGAGTTCAGTCGAAATATCATTGATGAAAAGAGGGAAGATTAGCGGACCCAGAACCGTACCTTGAAGTATGCCACTCGTGATCCTGTGAGGTTTCGAGTAGCTATTACGGACCATGTCCTTCTGATATCGGTTGGACAGATAGGACCTGATGAAGTCGAGTAGAGGCGGCCGGATGCCGAGAGCTTCCAATTTTACTAAAAGACGTCTATGGGGCACCTTGTCAAAGGCTTTGCCAAGATCAAAGTAAATAACTACCACTGACTGCCGCTCATTACGAAGAGAAGTGAATAAATGAAGAAACGCCAAGTGGCCAGTTTCGCAGGATCGCTCAGGTAAAAATGCTACTGACTAGAGCTCAGAAGCCGATTAGCTAGACAGAAGTCAGGAATTCCATTGAAAATAATCCTTTCAAGAAGCTTTGCTAGAGACGACGTGTTGTGCACGCCCCGATAGTTATTAACATCGGACCGAGATCCAGACTTGAAGACGGGAATGATAATTGACGTTTTCCATGTTTCAGGAAAGAATCCTTTTGAAATGTAAACCGAGAATAAATGAGTAAGCAAGATGGGAAGGTCGGATGCCTGTTTAATAATCGAATTCGGAATCCCGTCCGTTCGTGAGCAGTGTGAGTATTTCAAACGGCTTATGTGTTTCTTAATGAGATCTGAGGAGACATCAATTGTACTAAGTGTCCTATCTGGAAGTGATCGAAAGAAAGGGACCGGATCGGACTCGGTAGTAAGGTGTTTTGCGAAGAAAGCACTAAACAACTCCGCCTTGTCAGTGTCATCGGTGAGGAAGACTTTGTTATCATTTAGCAGGGGTGGAAGTTCGTGACCACGCTTAGAGGAGGACCGATGGCGGAAGATGTAAGCGACGGATTTGCCAGGGTTCGAGTCACTGAGGGCAAGTGATTCTCTTTGCCTGTCGCGCGCTTGGCGCATCCTTTAGGCCATCTCAAATATCTCTGTGATTCTTAGATAAACTGATAAGGAACTAGTGGATGGGTCACGCAGCTGTCGCCTCAACGTTTTTAGTCTGTTGTGAAGAAAATGAGGATCAAGGGAAGCTGAAGAATTAGGCTTGAGATATCTACGCGGCACAAACTCTAGAATGGCCTTGGAAACGTTGGACATGACGTCACGAAGAATGGTTGCATCGTTACAGGGGAGGAAGCCACACCAATCCAATGATCTAATATAGTTATTTATTAAGTGGTGTTTTTTCATAATTTCAATTGCCTACATTTAAGGTTAAGGGGACGTGTTGTAGCCATAAGGTACTGAATGCAAATTCGAACACAACATATGTGTTTCGTTTACACTGACACTACCAGTGGCGAAAACATTGTGACAGTCTCTTTATAAATAAGTAGATAATTTTTCAGTTTTCACTTGTAGTAATAGTAAGCAAAAATATATTTTCGACTGAATTTTAGGACAAGCAGGTATATAATGTACATTATTCAGCTGATGTTAATTAAATAGGCAGTTTGATATAGAGAACTGCTAGTGGGCAATGGGAAAACCCTTTGCTTTTTGGAGAAGGCAGAATGCGTACGGGCTCATTAATTTTTTGTAGTGCAAATACTGTCGCTAATGGGAAGGTAAATAGGGGGGTCGGGAACATATGAGTAAATATGGGCTCAAAACGATCCTTGTCAACCTTAAGTTCCTAAATCAGACGATGTTCTTCGCTGCAGATGTGATCCTTATATTTTTGAGTAGACAGCAGAGTCAACGGCCAAGTTGGTGGGGCAGGAAGACCCAACGGGATCGGTTATAGTCCGCCTTTAATCTAGCCGAAGATGGGTTATCAAGGCAGTTGCGGCCACGATACTTCTTTGGTGAACGATTGAGCTGCTAGCGGAAAGCAAAAACAGACGAGGCTGCCGTAAACACCAACAGCTCGCTGAGGGTCAAATGCGGGAATGACGATAAAAATACACGTAAATCATCGTTCTTGGAGGGATATAATAGGACACAGTGAATTCTTCATGAGCTTAGGATGAGGGCATGAGAACGTTTGAGGATGGAAGACTTGGGCTGGAGACGACATTGGTGGGTGAGGGCCAGGTCAGTTTCCTTATGAGGGCCAGCGATGACGAAGAGCAGGCGGCTTAAAGCGTGCACACTGACATGGCCCCCTTACTTCTTTCAGAGTTTGGTCAGTGAGGACATCGCGTTCTGTGAAGGTCACGATGCATGAGCAGAAAAATATGCAGATGTCAACCAGATCACCCAAACAATCCTCTGTCAATGCCCGCTATCCCAAAGAAGCCGTACTCAGTCAGTGTAGTTGGGGGCAATTGGGTTATGCCTTCGAACGCCCTATTTGTATGTAAATAGTCGAGAAAATAAGCAGCAATGTGAAAAGATTACAGCATTAAGCGAATGCAGACATCGGTTCACATAGGTCACTAGTTTCGTTTTTGCAAATTCACATAGTCCGCTTGTTGCTGCAGCATGTCTGTCAAGCCGACAGGTAAATGTCTTCACAGATTAAGATATATCAATCGTCTCGAGCAGATTATTCCATGGTTCCGCGACACGGTTGGAGGAAAAATAATTTCTCACATTTAATCTACGTTGAGGCTCACGTAGTTTGAAGGGATATCCCCGGAGATTACTTGTGGTGACGAGTTGGAAGAAGTCGTCGCACCGAAGGACGCAGTCCGAGCCACGCACGATACGGAAATTTTGTACCAAGTCTCCGCGCATTTGCCTTTAACTCAGAGGATGGAGACTAAGGTTAGTAAGGCGGATTTCGTGTGCAATGCACGCTGAACTCCTATTAATTTTGCTGCTCGCCTCTGCGCCCTTTCAAGCATATTGTAATCCTGCTGCGTCCACAGTCTCCAGGTCTGAATTATATATTCGAGATGTGGCCTTACAAAGGCGCGAAAGACATTGAAGATGCAGTCTTCATCGAAAACTGCGAATGCCCGTTTAATGGAGTATAGCATTGAAGTTGCGACCGTATGCGCCTTACAACCTTGTGTAGAAGGCTTTAGGTTGTCTGCAAAATAGATTCTGAGATGCTTCTGCGTTTTTGCCTCTCGGAGTGACATTCCGTCCAGGTGCTACTGCCGCGTACTAGGAATAGAACAGTTTATTATAGCGCCCCTTGGGCAATGTCCGTTTCCTTTGAACACGGGAAAATCCTAAAACACACTCATCAATTTCGACTGCAATCTGACTTCATTTGTTTTGGGTGTCTGTTTAGCCAATAGAGCGCGAAATGAGAGTCTGTTTGAGGTTAAAAAAACCTGAGTTCCAAGGAAAAAATGATCGCAAAATTTTAAAAAAGAGCGATATGTACAATATAAAAATAGAAGTGTGCAGTTTGAAAGATTCTGGGATGGGGGGGGGGGCATGAATAATATGTCTTTCGTGGGTAAATTCGGGTGTTTTCCAGTTGGTGGTGCAAAGGACAGATATTTTTAGTTAGGTTTTTCTTAATTCCTTTGTTAATGTTCCCCTGAGCGACATTCCGTTTTCTCTGAAGCCACGGTGACCGATCATCAAGCGGACGCGCAGGCGGTGGAACCCTGCGTACCGACACCTAGACAGAAAGAAGGATAGATCGGAGGAGGGCTTTTGCATATCTTCTGGTTTACCTACTCCATTGTCTTCCCCCCTTACCCCTTTGACGCCCAAACCGTGATTCATCCCACTCCCAATTCCCGATTAAATAACCCTTCTGTTGTTAACAGTTCATGTCTGATATTGTCCATTGAAACCCGTGTGATCGGACGTACAAGACCCCTTGCAAGGAAGAGTCGAAATGAATAGGTTTAGCATGACCTCTACAGACGAACAGCTTCAACCGCCTTCCAAGGGCCGCAATCCAGACGAGATTAAGCCGTCAGGCAACTCGAGAACTACAAACGCGAAAAAATATCCCCTCGGGGGCATCTCCAAACACGAGTTGCTACTCAGTAGCCAAAACCGCAGACGCCGGTAACAGCAGGACAACGAAAACGAGGCCGCCGATAAGGGCAGACCCGATTCCCACGCAAGGTGTCTTAAGCGACGTCACAAAAGAATTAGCTGGCGCGGAAGCCATCCCGCCTAAGGCTCTTGCTGTAAGTGACGCGATTTCTCTTTTGCCTGGAGACGATATACCTGGGTCATCCAGTCTACTGACGCCCTCTTTTTCTGGCAATTACCCCGAGCGCACTACAGAGCAAGTATCTGAATGTGAAGACATGAACCCGTGGGTAGAACGGAGAGGGAAACGCCATGACGGGAGACTGAAGTCACAACCAGCCCTGATATGTTGCTCGGGACAGTCGGTCGACAGCAAAAGTGTGTGTCCATGCGACGACTCCATGAATCGTCCTCGCCCACATGCAGCGAATTTACCGAAAAGATAAAGTAAGGGGGACCATGATCGCCAGCACTCTCTGGTTATTCAGGGTTTGTCGGAATCGAATGCAGTCAAACCTGAAGACCGCGTGTCGGTGGATCTTGCTTCTTTTAATGGTCTACTAAATCACTTACTCCAGGCAGACATGAAAATAAAGGTTCTGAAGGCATTCCGGATAGGAAAACGGAGTGAAGACTGTACATCAGCACAGCCAACTCGTCCTCTCAAAATTATGCTGGAGAACCTAGAGCAAGTCAATTTGATCCTTTCTAAAAAAACCGACATCAGAAACACACACAAACAAGTTTTTTCAAGCGCACTATTCACCAGCGTAACGGCTGAAACGTCAGGAACTTGTCTTGGAGTTAAAATCAAGACTGAAGGGTAGCGAATACAATCTGGCTATATTCAAGTGGAAGGTAGTTCGGAAATATATGCCGTTTCAGTGGAACCAGCCAGTAATACTAAAAACGACGGCAGCTACCCAGCTAGCACAGACACGTTCGTGGAACCACCTGCTCAAGGCGACAGCATAAGTAAGCCCGTAACGTCCAGTGATCTGACTGAAGCAATGGATATTAATGGAACCCATCAGGTAACGGAAGAGCCCAGAGAAAATGGCGTCCTAATTAACGGAGTAATTATCTAAACAGTGACAAATGGAACGGGAAATTCGGCTGGTGTAAAACTGAGGTGCTTGTACCCCAATGCCCACAGCCTCATAGCGAAACTAGAAGAGCTAAAACTTTGTCTTGCCGAGATGTCTCCAGATGTTTTAGCAGTAACCGAGACCTGGCGGTCCGAAAATACAAGCGATAGCGAAGTAGCTTTGTCTGGCTACCAAATATATCGGAGGGACAGGGAACATCGTCAGGGCGGTGGTATAGTTGTGTATGTAAATGAAGGCCTGGCAGTGCCCGAAAACACCACCAAGTTTTCGTGCGGCACGGAAGCTATTTGGCTGACCATCAAGGCTACCGGTTCCCCGTGTCTCGCTGTCCTCACTGTCTACCGACCACATAGGACAGACTAAATCGCCGACACTCAACTATTGGAGCAGTTGGAAAAATTTTCCAGTCGACCTAACATCATGATAATTTGCGACTTCAACGCATCAGGAACAAACTTAAACACGCTCTAAGCGTCAGGTCCAAAATCGGCATTCGATTACCGTCTGCTGAACAAAACATTAAAGGCGTCCCTCACACAAAATGTAATGCTCTCAACGAGAACACGTGAAGGACAAAGGGCAAACAGCTGTCGCCATCTGGCAGGCCCGTTTGTGCACAACCGTTCAAAATCCTTAGACTCGAGATAAGTTGAAATTCATTTATAACTGAAATATTTGACATATTTCTCTGTCGATTTTGCGTCAATTTTTATTAGCTGTCGAAAATAACACATAAATCCATTACACTCTCCCCATTTAACCATGACTGATGTTACGTTTGCTGTCGACAAAGTAGATCTTTCGGCCATCGTCCGTTTACAGAAGTTCATCGAGAAACATGAACATATTTTTACGATTCTCGATTCACTAACAGACTCAAATAGATTCACGAACAACCTAACGAGCCTACCACAAATTGAATCGATTATACACTTAGTTTCGTCAGAAGTTGCGGATAGATCGAAACGCAGGCTCAATTTAATTATCCGTAATATACCCTACACTGTTAATCCGATGCCATCAATTCAAAATTTTATACATTCGTGAGGCTTAAATATCAGAGTAGCTAACACTAAAAGACTTCACTCCAGAAGCAAAAACAAACCCGTCATAGTAACATTCTACTCACAGGCGAAAGCTGAGATTGTCCTACAAAATCCCGAAGTAAACAGAAATCTGCGGAACCTAAACTCGTTTATAGGTCCAGATTTGACACCTATGCAAAGACGTAAACTACGGGAAAAAGACACCATCTACAAATACGATAATCAGCACTCCGGTCCCTCAACTGAACCTTTAGCCACTACTTCTACTTCTAGCACTAATAAAAAGAAATACACAGGCCAGCGTAAACCAAATGATATACCCACAGCCCCCGCAGAAGGACCTCCAGCAAGTACGTCTGACTCTAGTTCTCATGATAAAAAACGCGCAACTGCAAAAACAGTTAGAACTGCTGGTCAGAAACAAACGAGGAAGGCACAACAAAATAACAACGTTCAACCAGAACAAAACGATGATACAGATCCCGGACCGAGTCATGTGACACCCTTAGATAGCAGTATAAGTTTTACTACATCCCCCAAGACCGATCAGTCAGTACTAGAAAACGACTACCAAACAAGACACATAAACCAAAAGGCCTTACTAAGCACACCAACACAACCAAAACGCCCTAGGTATGTTGACATAACAAATAGAAGCCCACCAAACTCTAACCAAAAACAAACAAGCTTCTATAACCGCATCTCGACTCCCCAAAATCCACCTGCATGGCATAGGAATAAGCCAAATCACTCTAGCATTGCAAACTCCTTACCACCTAATTACAACCCTCAAATTATTTTGGCTTTTACACCTCCCCAACTGAAACTCCATTTAGGTACAATTACCACCTAGTTAACGCACCTCCCCATATGTACCCTCAGTCCATACACACTAGCCCATGCACTCACACTACGCCATACGCATCACCATATCCTCCGAGAATCACACACCTACCTCCATTTAGTCCATCACTCACTCAAAGTACCCCCAGAAATCCTTTTTTTCACCAGAGCCCACCTCTTCCATATCCAACATCCTAAAGATAGCTCTTATAAATTCCAGATCGATTGTCAACAAAATATCCCAACTTAGAACTTTTGTTGAAATATATGACCCCGATGTAATTTGCATTACAGAAA
>CACRXP010000617.1:360371-373911 GCA_902702965.1 Spirometra erinaceieuropaei | reverse complement strand
TGTGGCCACCAAAATCGTTGCCTGGCTGCATTTTCGGTCTTAGCCTGGCCCACGTGACCGAGTTCATGATGTAAATCAGTTAAAACGGGAATTATTAAGCTGCCAGGCACAACAACACGAGGAGTGGAATTGGCAGTTTCTCTAATGAAAAGTAAGTCGTTGTCAATGAAGAGGTTAGGCCAGTGATTGCGTAGTAGATGGGCGACTTCAGATGATCCTCTGAGATCCTCGTCTGTCGGTCGGTGCCTGCCCGCACGTTGGTGGTTGTACAGGATGGCGGTGTCGGGATCGGTGCTTTGCGCCACTGTCCAATGGTACCGTGTAGGTTCGCTCATGTGCACGGCATTGATGGTAACGTCTGGTGTCGCGGTCGCCTCAGAAGTCGATTCGTCATAACGGCGGGAGAGAGCATCAGCGTTGGCGTGTTTAGTCCCTGGCCGGTAGTGACATGAGAAGGTAAACTGCTGAAGTGTCTCTTGCCATCTGGCTAACTGTCCTTCTGCATCCTTCGTATTCTGTAGCCACTGTAAGGCTTTGTGGTCAGTCCGCACGATAAATGGTTTGCCGATCAAAAATGCACGAAACTGTTTAGCGAACGTTATGAGGGCCAGAAGTTCGCGACGATAAGTGCAGTAATTACGTTGTGGCTTGGATAACGTCTTACTGGCAAAGCAAACAGGTCGTTCGGTTCCGTTGGCATCAGCTTGTGATAGCACTCCCCCCATGGTGAACCCACTGGCGTCTGTGTCCAGAATAAACGGTGGAGCGTCTGCTTCTGTGTTTGGTAGTGTGAGTATCGGTGCAGAGAGCAGGTGGGCTTTCAGATCGTCGAAAGCAATCTGACATTCGTCAGTCCACGTAAATTTCCGTCCTTTCTCGGTTAACCGATGTAATGGTTGAGCAATGGATGCAAAATTTAAAATAACTTTGCGATAGTAAGACGCCAATCCAAGAAAACTACGGAGTTCGGTTACTGATTTAGGAATCGGCCACAATTTAACAGCGCTGATTTTCTCCGGAGAAGCCTGGATGCCTTCTCGACTGATTTCATGTCCCAAATAGGTGACCTTGTCACGCAAAAACAAACACTTCTGTGGGTTAAGACGTAAACCTGCGTCGCCCAGTGCGGTTAAAACGGCCGCGAGGTTTTGATTATGATGTGCTATAGTGCGTCCGAAAACTATAACATCGTCTAAGTAGACCAGGCACTGATTTGGCAGCAGTTGGCCAAGGACGACTTGCATCAAGCGCTGAAATGTCGCTGGTGCATTGCATAAGCCGAATGGCATGGTCTCATATTCGAATAGTCCTTGTGGAAGTGTAAATGCTGTCTTGTGGCGGTCTGCAGGTTCTATCTCGACCTGCCAGTACCCCGATTTAAGGTCTAAAGTAGAAAACCAGCGTGCGCCAGCTAGTGCGTCGAGGGTCACATCGATACGGGGAAGTGGAAATGAGTCTCGAGTGGTCAAGGCGTTGAGTCTGCGGTAGTCGACGCAAAGGCGTAGTTTCCCGTCTTTCTTCGGTACTAGGGTAACGGAAGATGCCCATGGTGAGTTTGATGGGCGTATAACGCGATTCTTAAGCATAAATTCAATCAGTTGACTGACTTCGTCCTGGAAATGGGCCGGTATACGCCGAGGTGGCTGCCATACCGGTTTGGCATTGCCGGTGTCGATGGAGTGCCGCAGATGTGCCGTTCTACCTAGAGAGTCGTCATCCCACGCAAAAACTTCTGTGAACTCTGTTAGTAGGGCTCGCAATGTCTCACGGTCGTTTTCAGTTACATTCACGGTGTCAGGTAGCATGGTGTCGATGTGAACGGTAGGTAAGGCAACTGTGGCTTGAATAGCAGCACACACTGCGTCTTCGTCAAACGTAGGTGAGACGGCCTGTGTACTAGAGAGTGGTCTTTGGAACTCGATAGTACGCTGATTGACCTGAATGGCACAATTGTATCTACTGAGGAAATCGAGTCCTAGCAATATATCCCAGGCTAGTCCTGGCACTACCAAAAAGGTATGTTGTCTCAACACGGACTGAAATGTCAGTTGTAACAAAATGCTGCCGATGCAGTCCAGCCGAGAGCCATCTGCTGTGGTTAAGCATGTGGACCGGGGTCTCGGGTCTATCTGCACATTTTGTGCATGGGACAGTATTTGCGGGTTTACTAACGATATCGTCGCCCCCGTGTCTATTAAGGCGCGGATCGTTCGCTGATTAAGAAGCAGTTCAGTATAGAATGGTGGTACTGTGGCATGAAGCTGGGAGACAAGCGGAATGGAACACGTACCCGATCCGGTAAGTTCGTTGGATGGGTTTGACCGGTGGTTGTGACATGCGCAGACTTGTCGGTTGCCAAAACGGTTATAGTCCCCGCGTCTGGGGTACTGGAATCGGTTAAAGGGTCCCGGCCGGTTGTGATTACCGGCATCGTCTCGTCGCCAGTTCTGGGCTTGATTGTTTCGAAGAAATGACTGGCGGGGTAAGTCAGGATGTGGCAGTGTTGAGTAATGGTTTACACGACTGATGGCGTCTTGGAGGTCGTGGGGAGGCTGTAAGAGGAGTGAACGCCGTAGTTCCGATGGTTCAATGTACTTAATGAAGTGGTAGACCACGGCGTCGTTGCAGTCGGCAGGGGATATAGACGGGAACGCCGCCTTACAAAGGCAGTATAAGTCATCTGCGAAGTCCTTGGGCGATTCACCTACCAGTCTCCGTCGCGAGTACATGCGGTCTAACGCCTCTCGCTTAGATATGGAGGGTTTCAGCAGGTTTTCCAACTCGCTGCATAGTTGGGCCAGTGGGGTTTCCTCGGATAACCCGGCGTCTAGTGCCTTATCAAGTTGGGTGGCCGTTAGACTCTGTAAGATGGCCATACTTTGGTCTTGGGGGGGAACCAATCCAACATGGAATCGAGATCGCCGGAGCCAAGCGGAAAAGTCTTCCATCTCATCGTAAGCAGTTAGCTTCAAGGGCAGTGTGGTGTATGAGGAATTGTTGGCACGGATGTGCGGAGCGGAGCTCGAGAGCACCGCTGCCACCAATGTAATGGGCGGTCCGTCTGGCTGTCCTGTCGGGGAGACCGGCCCTGGGTTAACGTTCTTTGTCGTAATAGAATCACATAAAACGGGGTTTGGTCCGGGTTGGCTTGTCGGTTCAGTTTTGGATTTTGGCATCGTACGGCAGGCAATACTTCAGACAAACGAGTGTAACGGAGACAACTAAGATAGTTGATATATAAATGTATTGAATGAGTGGAGACGGGGAGGAAAAACGAAGAACGTCAGTGAGCGTATACGAATCGGAAAACAGGAGGGGAAGGAAAGAATATTCGCAGACTAATGCTGGTCCAAGGGAGGTTCTCTAACAATATAATCCCGGTCGCTGGCTGGTTGAAGCACGGGGAGTGTAGAGCTGGAGGCTGCTACAGGGGGTGGGGTGCGGACTCCTTCAGTAGATCCTGCAGGCACAAAAAAAACACACACACTACTCCCTTTCGGAAACAGGCCACCTTAATAAAACAAAAAGAAAAACGGTCAGTTCACTCCTGCCGTATCACATCTATATTAAAGCCATATTAAACATATATAGAACTATATTAGGTCATAGTAAACAGTCGACCACTACTCCTATAATTTCACATTAACAAGAACAATATGATACATGATTCAACAGTATTTTGACAGTTTTGATTGTGACTTACCATTGAATGCTTCTTACTCCTGATATATATTTATCTTTTCCAGCTCTTAGTCCAGACAACGATGGTAAGCCTCCTGAAAAATACGTCGGAACTGTGCGACCGCCCCCTTACAGCTGGCCAGATAGAATGACAACCAACAACTAGAGCAAACCGAAATTTACCCAACAGGAAAATAATTTCAAGGCCAGGCCGATATCAAAGTTCTTCAATTGCCATGAAGGACATATTATTCATGCCCCCGAAAACTACCAAACTGCAAACTTCAATTTTTATATTGTACATATCGTTATTTTTTGAAACTTTTGTTATTATTTTCCCTTAGAACTGAGGTTTTTTTTAACTTAAAACAAACTCTCAATTCGCGCTCTTTTGGCTAACCAGACAGCCGAAGCAAATGAAGTCAAAGTGCAGTTGAAATTGACGAGTTTGTTTTAGGTTTTTTTCCTGAGTTCAAAGGGGACTGACAGTGCCCAAGGGGCGCTACAATAAACCTATTCTATTCTAATCTAGTTTTTACGAAAGCACCAGTCAGCATAAAGGAGATCACCTCCATGCCGCCCCTCGGCCGAAGGGATCATGTTGTGCTTATGTAGGATTATTCGTTATTTCCCATTCCGCACATTCCAGACCAAAAAAGACGCAATGTTTGGCGGGGCGACTTCAATCAGATGATGGCAGACTTATCCGGTCTCGACTGGGGCTCACTGTTTACGGGAAATGCCAACGATGACTGGGAGCTTTTCAAGAATGTCCTTCTGCAGCTCATCAACAACCCCGGCCCACTGACTAGTGTAAGACTGAACAAACGCCCTGGGTGGCTAAATAGCAACCTCAAGAAAGAAATCAACAGGAAGCACAAATTGTGGAGAAAATACTGCGTCACTAGACAAGCTGAATGCTTCAATGCCTACAAGACACAGAGGAACAAACTGAGTAAGCTGATAATGAAGACGCGGCGGGAATCCGAGAAGAACTTGCTACACAAAGCAACGCAGAACCCAAAATTGCTCTACAGCTACCTCCGACGAAGTACAAGGAACAGGCATCAAATTCTCTTGATTAAGACTACTGATGGCGTTGAGATCGCTGATAGTAGGGATAAAGCTGCGTATTTTTCACGGTTTTTCCGATCAGTCTACACAAACGAGGCAAGGTTCCTTCCTCCCTCCACAGAAGAACTGCCGACTCCAAGCGTCGGTGATATACTCTTCTCAAAACGCATTGTCCGCAGAGAATAAGAGGCATTGAACAAATCTTAGTCGCCAAGACCAGACGGTATTCCACCCAAGCTTCTCAAGGAACTTGCCAGTGAACTTCATGTGTCTTTGTCGATGCTCTTTCAAACGTCATTTGACACTGGAACACTTCCTATCATTTGGAAGCTGGCGCATATTACTACGCTATACAAAGGAGGTAGCAGGGCAGCGATGACAAACAATGGTTCCATAAGCTTGGCATGCATTTTCTGCAAAGTTATGGAAAGGATCATAAAGTGCGAACTAATGCAATTCCTGGAAGTTCACGGCCTGCTATCGAAATGCCAACATGGGTTCCGGAAGGGAAGATCCTGCACGACAAACCTGCTGCAATCTCTCCAGAGCTGGACCCGAGCTCTCAACGACAGGCACGCGGTTCACATAGCCTTCAACGACTTCTAGATGGCGTTCGACACTGTGCCACACCAGAGGCTCTTACATAAACTAAAAAATAGGGCTCAGTGGCAACTTCCTAAAATGGATCGAAAACTTCCTTTTGGGTCATCACCAGGTTGTGTGCCACCGTCAAGGGAAATCTGATCCTGCTACGGTTAAGAGTGGTGTCCCCCTGGGTTCAGTACTGGGAGCCGTTTTGTTCCTTATCTAAGTGGACGATGCCGCAAAAGCTTTCGACTGCGAAGTAGCAATGTTTGCCGATGGCATGAAGATATGGAGTGTAATTCAGGGTCCTGCCTACAAAGACAGACTGCAGGTGAGCCTGAATCGGTTGGAGGAGTGGTCAAACCGTTGGCTCCTGCGGTTCAACGTTGCCAAATGTAGCATAATTCGCCTAGGCAACACAGCCAGATCAGCCAGCACAAGAGACTACTTTCTGGGCGGTGCAGCCATACAAGAGGTCGAAGCCTAAAAGGACCTCGGTGTGCTGACGACGAGTTCCCTAAAACCATGCTCGAGAGTGGCAAAAGGCGCAATGTCCGAATTGTACGCCATTAAGCGTGCGTTTATGGACTTTGACAAAGATGCTTTCTCAAACACATTCGGAACTTTCATCCGGCCGCATTTGGAGAACGGCATACAAGGCTGGAGACCGTGGGCGGTTGAGGATCAAAACTGCCCCGAAAAGGCTCAGAAGAGAGCCACAAGGATGGTTAGGGGTCAAGGCTCCTTTCCTTATGCAACCCGCCTAGTAAATCTGAACCTCTTTCCTATGAGTAATAGGTAACTTCGCGGGGGTCAATTGCAAGCATTCCGCATTGTAGAGGGGGTGGATTGCAGCCTGGCCTTCGAGGACAGTTTTGAATTTGCTACCACGACCAAACTCCGAGGTCACCCGTTTAAAATGCACATTCAGCAGGCAAGGCTGGATGTGCGGAAGTTCTCCTTCTCTGTTCGAGTGGTCAAACCATGGAATGCCCTTCTCGCAGATGCTGTGAAGTCATCATCCACACACAGATTTAAAAAGAATCTTGACATATTTATGTTCGGAAATGAACAAGAGCAATGGGAAATAGAGCTCACCACCTGTAACTCGTTCTAATTTTGTCCTACTGTTATGGGCGTGTTTGAACTATTTCAGCCCAGAACATTTAGCTGTATACCACACATTTTTTTACTTTGCAAATAGAGTAGCCAAAGGCTTACGCCAATTTCCCTCAATAAACTGAACGTAACCGTCCTGTATCTAAAAATAGACAGCCCTTTAAGAAAATGACATTAAAATTGGTTTGGTGGTATTAATTAGGCGCAAACAGGCGGTACACACGAGAACGCTTAACCTAATTGTCCAAGTAACCTGTGGACTAGGTACAACTTCGTGTCGAGACATACAAGAGTATCTGGCTTAAAACTGCCCGCCATAACTTAGTGTCGCCAGTTACTAGGACCTTATCACATTAGGTAAAGAAAGACTCTTGGCAAGCTACAAATAAAAACGACAGTAGGTTCATCGCTGAATAATATTATTTGTCAGGCTCATTCAGTCAACTTAGTAGTTGCCGCATCGACGCAGGCGCATTGTATTCAGCCAATCAAGAACAATTCTACCAGGATCAGACGCTGTCCCCTGACAACAAAGGGACCTGATTTGTATAATATGATTTAAATTAAGATAAAGCCAGGACTTTGACATAACCCAGGGCCTATCAAAATTACTTCAAAGCCGTTTTTGATCCAGGTCAGAAGATTTGATGGTGCGTGCCAACTCCCATGTTAGAAATCGTCCGTAAAGAGTTATGTTCAGTCCTTTAAATACGACTACTAGAGAGATGGAACTTACGTGTTAGACGTCATTCTCGGTCATCCAACTACCTCCTTTTCACCACACTTTTTTCAATTTCATTACCCACGAGTGCGGATATGACGATTTTATGCTGCTATATCATTTCGTTGCTTTTAGACATTTTATTGCCAAAACTAGTTTTTCCGTTTTTTTTCTTCTGCTTTCCGATTTCCGCTTCCTGTCATCGCATTATGTATGATTGCCCTTAGCACGGTGTAGAGCCATTGCGGACTCTTCCTGCTCTAGATGTCCGGTAATCCATTATTTCTCTTATTAGGAATGATGAGCCGACTATCAGCTAATTATTGCCACCCACGTTTTAAGAGCCGCGGGAAGCGGCAGCAAGATATTCATAAGTATTGTATTGTTGGATAATTCTAGTATTTCAACCTTTGTCCTACCACCATCTTGCTGACCTACGCCGAAATAATCTATATCACTTTTAAGGTCGCCGGTTTTCAAGGTCAGACAGACTCAGTTCGCAACTCCGGCTGGTACGATCGGATCCTGTTTCCTTAACTTGTCTGAATAATTTTTTCGAACATATTCGAAATGCATGGGGCGTCAAACGGAATTACGAGACAAATAGGGATTTTTAGGCCTGAATTGGCATGGTTGTCCACTGTAGCCTGCGTTTCATGTCTGCGCGTGTCGCGCGACTTGTCCGTATACACGCGTGTGTTATATTATCCAAAAACTTTTGGGTCACGAATAAAGGCGGGAAGACCACGCGGACATAGTTGAGGAAGGGGCAAGTAACATGCCATACGCTGAAAACATACTTACTTTGGAAAATGTCCGTTTTCGTATTTTTCACAACATAAGTGAGGCTGTTTCATGTTTAAAACATGACATAGCATATCCTGCGATCTATGGACTCGAAGGTATAACCTCAATAAAGGTGGAATAGCTTACTCCATTCCGTTCTTTATAAAGAACGCTCGGTTACCATAAGTTGCCTCAGGTGGTAGACATAATTTTATGCTTTCTCCCGAGTTTACTGCTTTTGGACGCCAGTAGCCTGTTGTGCCAGAGCTTTAAGTGAATTTCAGGCGGTCATGTACGTGCTCAACGCCTTTTTCAGGGTGTTGTGCTAGGTCGGAAAAACCGGAATCCCTCTACGTCATTTAAATTCCTGGCGACGTTCTGCCTTTTAAAATTTCTGTCTAAGATATTTCTTAACGCTTTTTGAGAATTCCGCTTCTTGGCGTTCGTCTTCAGCAAAATTTCAATTGGGGCAGACCTGATTATTGAACTGGCTGTGATCTTTCAGAAATCCTTATGCCACGGAGGAGGCAGGGAATCCATGTCACTGACAATTGTTTAATTTGGGTTCAACCAGGCATTACACCCATAATGTAGGTATTCCGTTCAGTATGGTCGTAAAATATTGACAAGAAAGAGCTAATTTCCTAAAATTAAAGCCAAAGGGATGAGGCATATGTCTCATATGGATAGCATATTAAGTATTATTTACCTGAGAGGAGAGCTGTGCAATTAGTTCTCCAAAATGATTAAAGGAGACTATGCAGAGGAAAATAGACACTGCAGCAAACGTAGACGTTTACCCCGTTTACCCAACATTGGTCCGAACAATGTCATGTGTTTTCCCATACGTAAACGAATGGGCAGCGTGTATATGACCAAGAACATTATAATTGGCTGCAGAGTTCGGTTGAATCGTTAGTTAATACATAAAGTCGTTGCCTGGCCGCATACAATGTCAGTGGTTTACTGCCACATTGACTCGGGGCTGCGGAGCAACTGCACGCATGTTACTGTCGCGCGAGTCTTGCTGGTAAAAATTGGGTTTTGTGAGCTTCTGACTGTTACGATTAGCCACTACTTAGCTATTTTTTTCCAAATGGAATGACAAGAGTAAAAGGATTTCAGGCCACTTGTAATGCGTTTGAGGTGTCATCCAGTTTAATACTTTTAGGTTCTTTCTTGTGATGTTCGATGACTGATTGATGATCCAACTACTTTTATGTGAAATGCCATGTGGATCATAACCTTAGGTCTTAACATAACCGTCCAAAACACATTTGTCAGGTTTAACAAAGCGCAAAAAAACGAAGTAGTGTTTGTATATTGGAATGAGTGGCTGCTAGGTAATTTTGTTGAGTCACATTCGGACTCCCCGTTTATGCCTTCTAAAACGTCTACATTAAGATAGTTGTTGGTAAAGTGCTATCCACTTTAAGGGTTTATTATTTATTTCCGCTAGTTCTAATCACTTTGTCTACAGTTTTCACTTTTCTTACTAAATACACGATAGTTTGACTTGTGGCTTATGGTAATTGCGTAAAACCTTACAGATCAAAGCGAAAACCGCCAGACCTCTTAAGAAAATTCTCCTTTGCTGCACCACGAGTGACCACTAATTACTTAATTAGGAGTTCGAAGTCTGGCTTCTGATTTAAAATACCTATGAGACTGTTGAGAGATATTTAGTTGAAGTGCACGTTCCTTATGTCGCCCTACTTCGCTGTAACTTTGGAGTAAATTAAATATATGTCAGCAAATAGCATTGAAGATACATATGCTAAAGGGGCACAAGCATAGGCAACTAATACCGATACTACTCTTTGAGGTTGGCTTAAGCAATATTTCATGTGAGTTTGCTGACTAAGAAAATGCCTAGAAAATGCAGTATTTTTGGTCAGTGTTTTCTCAGTCGTTTTTTCCCTGCACAACGCCCTTTAATTAGTTTCCGAATTAACCAAGGAATGAGCATTTCGTAAACCAAGCATTTATATTTTCCTAATACTCTGTTCTCGAAAATTGGTGTGAAATACTCAAATCTAGACTTGTCAAGACTCATACACAGGATAATGAGAACTTGTATATTTGGTGTTATGAACGTCAGTGAAAACCTACACGCTTGTACCGGAAGGTCTGACAGAAGTGTTTGTCCGGCACAATCTCTTGCGCCACCGGACTCCAAACCCAACTGCGGAAATTCTAGCCGCGCAACTCGCCGATTTTCTTCAGGTGCAATTCCAAGTCTGGAAAGGATTTGGCTCTTCAGTGCCGGAGTTTACAACTGGTGATTTGCGAGTTCGACACCAAAGTTTCCTAGCTTAGGGTTAAGTTGTCGAAAGAAGACTCACAGGTGTTTAAGTGACTGGTCGTTTACAAAGTTTGTCTTTTTCTCAAGCTACATTCTCATGAACTTGTCTTTGTTCTTTAAATCAGAGCCCCATCCTACGCTCATGTCGTCCGCCTGACATTCACTATCATCGCGTCCACTGACAAACCCGCGTGCACTAATCCCTATCACTAGCCGAAATGGACTCCGTGGATTCGGCCGCTTGCGATGAATTGGTAGGTCTTACGCTCCTCAGTTATCCTTAAACTTGCCAGGAGATAGTCGGTTATCGAAGGAGCATCGCTTATTCAGTGGCCACCTACCTGGCTGTGCTGGCTTCCGGTTTTTCGTTGGCTCTCATTTTCTACTGGCGACCGGATATTCACTTGCGTCTAACCCATCGCAGAACTGTGTATGCCGAGGCTGAAAAGGTGCTTCTAATGGTAACCGCATCTCAAAATTTCCGGTTAATAAACTCCTGATGCAGAGCAAGCTGGGCCAACGAGACGTTCGCGTTGTGTTTGTGCACTATCTTTGGTCGGACAGGTAAGTCACCTGTTCGCTCTACCCGTCAATCTCAATAGGATAGTAAGATATAAACACAAACCTTCACATGTTGGGGCCTCCGAGGACAGTCACCTTGCTGAGGACAGTTATATAGACGGTCTGCCCACTACGGTGCGCTATTTCGTTTATCGCAGTCTGAAGTATGTGTGGAATGCTGAAGCCGGGGAATTTGCATCTCAGAGGTAGGTGCACCCGCATAGTCGGCGCGGAGTGTAAACACTTTCCTTTTCAGGGGCTTAGATCATTCAAACTGTACGCATCTGGTACAGGCTAAGCCGGTGGACGAAAGCCATATTGACTACCTCTTAGCCTACTATGGGCCCAACGTTCTGGAAATACCACTTACTCCGATTTGTACAAAAATATTTACGGAGGTGCGGTTTGCTTTGTTTTCTCCTATTTATAGATTTTAACGCCCTTCTACCTCTTCCAAGTATTCAGTGTGGCCCTTTGGATGTCTTCCGAATACTACGTTTTTGCATCAATTATACTCCTCTTTTCGGTATCTTCCATCTCCCTGACGGTATTTTCCTGTCGACGAGTGAGTTTCTCGTTTTCCTTACGCATCAATCGTCTTCTAGAATGAGCGCGAATTGATGAAGAAGGTGGCTATGGCTGAGGAGGCACTGGCTCTTCGGTCAAATTCTGGTCAGTTTCCGCTACCTGCAAATGCCTATAAACATGTATAATAACTCTGTGCCCTGAAAAACAGTTTGTTCAGTAGCATGGCATTACCGACAAAGATAAGGCAGACTGCAATGGCCATTTCTGGCCTTTCAGCCGTCGTCAGCCAGTCATACCCAACCCCGAAGTGTGGAACACCCGAGGCTCGAACTCACGACCTGTTAGCCAAAAGTCCACGCCTCTCACCACTGTGCCACGAGCCCGTTGCCCTGTCCGTTTTCGACCGGGAATATACAATGGTAGGGGGCGCTCACCGATCGTTCTTACGAAGCTCACTCGTTCCGTTGCGTCTTATGGGCTCTCTCTCGAGCGCAACCAGCAGCCGCACAGCGGCGCATCATATAGGCAGAATAGCATTACCCATGAAGACAAGGGAGACTGGAATGGCCATTTCTGGCTTATTAGTCGTCGTCAGCCAGTCATACCCAACCTCGAAGTGTGGAACACCCAAGGCTCGAACTCGCGACCTGCTAGTTAGTTTGTTCGATACCGTCTGATCTAACCCGCGTAGCTTGAGAAAAACAGATTATATCATCTGCTACTCCACTGTGCCAGATCTAATCCCTAGTCGACTTGACTAAATCTTGATACTGGAAAGGGGCAAGACGCATGATAATATGACTGTCAGCGGACGTTTACGGCCGCCTGTTTTTCCTATGATTTCTCTGTGGGTCCCCGCATTTTGATTGCAGCGGAGACGGCCGCCCATACTTTAAGTAGGTGGTTCAGAACACGGCACCACAGAAAACCGGCAGAACCGGCATATCGGTCACGTTTGATAATTATTCAGCGACCGCCGTGCCCATTGTGCGCCCCAGGCAGCGTGCGTAGCCTGCGCGCGAATTAATTTACTGCGAAGCAGACGTGCGCGGCGTCTACTCCGATGGTAAAACAACATCAGGATGATTGCTTTTGGACTCAGGGACAATTGCTAAGAAAGCTATACAGTTCCGTCCCCGTCCACGAAGAAGATGCTTTGTTTTCACTAAAAGTGGAGCCTGACTCTTAGCGTTCTGGATGGTGACTTGCGCTACATCTATCGCACCCGCCCCTCACCTAGGCCCGACGTCATGACGGAGGCATGAGGACTGGAGGCGGGAGAGAGAGAATGCGGGTGGTAAACAACGACAGCCACACCGCTTGGTCCACAACATTCGTCGGACAGCACATTACACGATAACAAAAGTAGAAGGGGCGTCTCAAATCCCAGCTGGCGCTGCGTGCGCAGCCCTTGGACGTGCTGCTACACCCCTGATTTTGGTAGGAACGCTCACTGATCGTTCATACGGAACTCATTCGCTCCGTTGTGCCTTACGGGCTCTCTCTCTCGAGCCCAACCAGCAGCCGCGCAGCCGCGCATGATATAGGCAGAATGGCATTACCGACAAAGACAAGGGAGACTGGAATGGCCATTTCTGGCTTATTAGCCGTCGTCAGCCAGTCATACCCAAGCCCGAAGTGTGGAACACCCGAGCCTCGAACTCGCGATCTGTTAGTTAGAAGTCCACGCCTCTAACCACTGCGCCACGAGCCCGTTGCCCTGTCGTTTTTCGATCGGGAATATACAATGGCAGCGGCGCTCACCGATTGCACTACGGAACTCACTCGTTCCGTTGTGGCTTAAGGGCTCCGTCTCGAGCCCAACCAGCGCATGATATAGGCAGAAGGGTGCTACTGACAAAGACAAGGGAGACTGGAATGACCGATGAGCGCCCACTACCATTGTATATTTCCGATCGAAAACCGACAGGGCAACGGGCTCGTGGCCCAGTGGTTAGAGTCGTGAACTTCTAACGCACAGGTCGCGAGTTCGAGGCTCGGGTATCCCACACCTCGGGGCTGGGTATGACTGGCTGACGACGGCTAATAAGCCAGAAATGGCCGTTCCAGTCTCCCTTGTCTTTGTCGGTAATGCCATTCTACCCGCGTTCTCAGTAACGCCTGACGGACCCCGAATTGGCCCCGTACTGGGTCATTGTATCTCCCGCCTGACTTGTTTA
>CACRXP010000617.1:323827-340953 GCA_902702965.1 Spirometra erinaceieuropaei | reverse complement strand
CACCCGTTCTGTATCTACTGCTATCTCTGAAGATGGTCTCTTGCATGCGTTCGAAAGTTCACAAACACAACTTGATCTCGAACATTCACTGAGGACGCCCCCGCGAGAGATGGTGTAAATGCCGATTGGACTGACTTCTATGGTACTTATTGCACGGCTATGGTAAGCCTGCGCTTGTGACACACATAGACCGAACCCCTCACGCCGCGGTAGGAATTGCCCCCAACCTCAGCTTGCATTGACGCGTGGGAAGGAGTTAGACCAATCTCCTCACGTGTTTCGATATGTAGACTGTACTCTTAAACAAACGAGGTCAATACAGGGGAGAAATAGGAGGTAGCCAGGGGTGCCGACGGTGGGGTAGCAAAAAGCGGGACTGGAAGTTGAATTTAACACACACGTCTTCCATTTCCCGTGCAAATAGTCAGGAAGAATTATGCAGCAGGTTTGACCAAGGTGTCTGAATAAGACATTCATTAACATACCGACGGGGAGGTAACGGACGTATTCTAGCTTGTCTGGAAGACTAGCTCAGGAGGGGTAAGAGGACATAAGCCGTCCAGACGGTTGAGTCTCGTATTCAGGCAACTTCATGCCACTGACATTCGAACAAGAGGCACGCGAGACACGTCCTGTTCCGTAAGACTCTAAACTAGCGCGAAAACTAATTTCCTAAGCTGGAGGGTACACGTGCAATGACTCCTTCTTAATGCGGCCTGACGCCCGCTCTGGCCTATGTGGCATCTGAGAGAGTTCTAATTGACTTGGGTTGTTTGAGGAACCGGCGATTGTGCGACATGCAAGAGCCGAAGACGGATGCCTGGTCTGTCGCCCAGCTCTGGTTGTCGGGACCTTGCCTCAGCACTAATAAACCCTGGGGAAGAGTAAATGAGGTCGACACGGCGCAGGGTCTTCTCACTTTGATCAGTTTCCACGTTGGCTGGGCTCGAGAGAGAGAGAGAACCCGTAAGGCACAACGGGACGTGTGAGTTCCGTGAGATCTATCGGCGAGCGTCCCTCTACCAGGTTCCTCGTTATTGGCCACTGTCCTCTTCGAAGGCAATGGTGTGACTTAAGGACTGATAAAAATCTAGTTGCCTTAAAAGTCCAACCACTTGTTAAGGATTCTTGCTATCCTTCGAAACCCTGTTATATTTGCCATATTCCAACTCCTCTGCTAGATTTCAAAATGCTCTTCGAGCTTCATAAGTTAGGATTATTACTGCTTTTTTAGGGTTTGGCATGTAGTCATTTTACGATAGTTCGATGACTAAGAGCGACGACGTCGACCGTGTGACCCACGAAGTGGGCGCAGCACTGGCGACTTGCGCGTGGATTGGTTTATAGTGAAGTGGACTTGCGCAGCATCTGATACACTAGTAGGGGGCGCTCACCGATCGTTTTTACGGAACTCACTCGTTCCGTTGTGCCTTACGGGCCCTCTCTCGGGCCCAACAGTGGTTGGAGGCGTGGACTTCTAACTAACAAGTCGCGAGTTCGAGCCTCGGGTTTTCCACACTTCGGGGTTGGGTATGACTGACTGACGATGGCTAATAACTCAGAAATGGCCATTCCAGTCTCCCTTGTCTTTTTCGGTAATAGCATACTGCCTATATCATGCGCTGCTGTGCGACTGCTGGTTAGGCTCGAGAGGGAGCCCTTAAGGCACAACAGAACGAGTGAGTTTCGTAAGAACGATCGGTGGGCGCCCCCTACCATTGTATATTCCTGATAGAAACCGACAGGGCAACGGGGTCGTGGCCCAGTGGTTAGAGGCGTTGACTTCTAACTAACAGGTCGCGAGTTCGAGCCTCGGTTGTTCCACACTTCGGGGTTGGGTATGACTGACTGACAACGGCTGATAGGCCAGAAATGGCCATTCCAGTCTCTATTGTCTTTGTCGGTAATAGCATACTGTCTATCTGACACACTGTCTCCCCGCTTTAATGGTAAAGCAGTGTTAGGATGCCCGCAGGTGGATTCGGCGCTAAACACTCCGCGTGCCGCGTGCAACCAATCCTCTGCGACCTGTAAGCGGGTTTGCCTTGGCGACCTCAGATATCACATCTGTTACAGTGCTATAAAGGCCACTGTGAGGGAAATCCACTACAGCCTGACAACCAGTCTGAAGAAGGACCGAACCGTCTCGTCAGTTCGAAGCGTCTAAGCCTCGTCTTTTAGCATGTCAGAGTAGGTTTATTATAGTAAGGAGTGCACTGATGTGCCGTGAGGATGGATGGCTAATCATAAACAACAGTAATGTGGATATCACAAATTCAAAGCCCCCTCTCAAACCGTAGCAAGCTTTCTAACTCCCCGGTACTGCGAGCTTGTTGAGCGACGGTTTAAAATAAGCGGCTAAAACGACTACTTTGAGGAAACAACGATCCGTTCGAGTAGTTGCACTAGTTGTGCATCACCTTATACCTTAGAATTCTTTTAAGTGCTCTGCCTAATAGAGCCCTCTCTTAAATTCCCCCGTATTGTACACGTTTTCTACCTGTCCAAACGCCGGTAACTAAACTGTTGTTTACTTTGATGCGACTGTAAACTTGTTTACCTACCTCCGTCTAATTACTGCCTTTAGAGACACCCTGTCACGTGCCTTCTGCGAGCCTCGTGCCTGGCGACGTCGTCTGCATACCCAAGACCGGGTGTGAAATGACCGCGGACGTACTGCTCCTCAGCGGTGACTGCATTGTCAACGAGAGCGCTCTCACAGGTAGGTCTGTAGAGCCCTTTGTTTTGCCACAAGATTGACGCGTTTAAGGTCGCAAGTGGGACGAACATCGGGCTGGCTGGCTGGCGCTCCGTTTCGTCTTGAAGTTCACATTGTCCCCCAGCAACCAGCAGTCAGCACCGAAATACTGTCGACAAAAGCACGAAAACGTCAAGATTTTAATTTTCGGACTATTTTGTGTTGGTAGCTGGTCAAACCTCGACTTCTGGCTGTTAAGAGGGGCGACTTATATCTGGTGCTGTTAGTCACTGGACCATACCCCACCCCGTAGTATTTCAACCCAAGGTTTAGGATTTGTCTGCAGACGATCTTAAATACAGTAGATGTGCTAACTCATGAAAAGTCAACCAAAATTTCGAAATGCGTTCTCGTTTCGAAAAGATAAATTAAGTAGTGTTGTAAAACTAATCATGATGCAGCATAAATCTATTATGATCCAGTTACCTCAGGGTGTCGGCTTTCGAAAAAACTTATTTTCGGCTGCACGCACGATCTTTACTCTGCAAAAAATGACTACTGACATAGTATGCAATTTTCTCATTGATTTTCGATGCCCTTGAAAATTCAATTATATTTCATGGAAAACATGCATACAAATATTCATTCTTTTACTCATTCGGTAGAAAATCACGTCTTCTCCCAATTTCATACTCAAAAGAAGAGTATAATTCGGTTTTAAAAAAGTTTCTAATTGTGAGATTTTTTAATACCGTTAAATGGCCTTTCAGGAAACGTCATGTAGCTGCATTTACGAATGTGGCTTGTAAAGTTAACAATATTGCTCAAATTCACTGCTTAATTATATGAAACTCATATGGTCTCCTCTTAACACCGTAGAGAAATGCATGATTTTTCGTACACGGAAAATATACAGCTTGTAGTTTTGAAACGCTGAATGCAAGTGTAACAGCAGGTCAGGTTCAAAATTATTCGGGAATTAGAAAAGTTTTTTTAAACCCGAATTATACTCTTCGTTTGAGTATGAATTTGGAAGAAGACGTAATTTTCTACCGAATAAGTAAAAGAATGAATATTTTGTGCATTTTTTCCATGAAATAAAATTGAACTTTCAAGGGCATCGAAAATCAATGAGAAAATTGCATACTATTTCAGTAGTCATTTTTTGCAGAGTTTAGATTTTGCATGCAGCCAAAAATAAGTTCTTTCGAAAGCCGACACCCTGTGGTAACTGAATCATTATAGATTTATGCTGCATCATGTTTAGTTTTACAACACTACTTAATTTATCTTTTCGAAACGAGAAGGCATTTCGAAATTTTGGTTGGCATTTCATGAGTTATCACATCTACTATATGTCGTCTTTCAGACCTCCCTTGTCGTATTTGGAAATGCATCAGCAGTTTCTTCTCTAGTTTCTTGGTCCGATGACTGACTGACTCAAATAGCGTGCTCGAGCATTGGAGGGAAAAGTCAGAGTAAGGTTTACGCTGCGCAATCCATTTCCACTGCAACTCAGCGCATTCCTCATCATTAAAAAAATCGGCTACGCTCGGTTCTATCACTTCCCACCAAAAATTGTGACTCGGAGGACTGGCGGCTGATGAAATAGTTCGCGCTTTTCAATTCGGGGAGTCAGACCTAATGGCTTTCTTTGAATGTGGCCTTTATGACACCCTCACTCACTCCCTCTTGCCTTACCCGTGTCCGTGTTTTTTGTCAAGTTCTTCATGAGCTGTGCTCTCTCTGTTGGGTTTATACTAACCAACTGGCTCAATTCACCACAGGTGAGAGTTTTCCCCAGGCCAAGTCAGCCCTACGGGAGGTTGCGTCTGACGAGATTCTGGACCTCCGCAGTCACGCCCGTCACATTATTTTCAGTGGTACCACCGTGCTGCAAGCCAGACTGGACTCCGCGGCGCCGGCTGGAGAGGCCTGGGTACGGGCCCTAGTCCTCCGAACCGGTTTCCTTACCAGCAAGGGCGGTCTGGTGAGGTCCATCCTCTACCCGAAACCACTCGACGTGAACTTCACCATTGATGCCTTTCGTTTCCTCTCGGTTATGTCCATTATCGCAATCGCAGGTTCCATCTACACATGGATTATTCTGGTTAGTTGACATTCTCTGTTACACACCGGATGCATAATTGATTTTTAGAAGACGAGATGGCGAGCATACGTAGCTTTCGATAAATTCTCGTTGAGCCAGTACAATTAAATGGGAAGGGGGTAAAAGTAAAACACGTCCGTGATAAGATAAATAGAGTAAAGTTCGCCTTAAAACACAGGCTGTATGTGGGAATAGGGGGAAGGGGAGGAGGGTAATGGCAATCACTGCCAGGGACGGGGTGAGAGAAGAAGGGCGAGGGAGAGTTGTAGCGTTATTCGACCTTCGACCACTGTGGGTGCGGAGCCTGAACTTGGTTCTTCTGTGCGCACAAGATTGGTTTTCGCAACCTGATGGCGGCCGCCTCTGCTGTTTCTAACAGAAGCTGTGCCAGTGGTTTAGGATAGCTCGATGAGACCTTATTAATCACACGAAACGCTTCATTGGGGTCTACATGATGTCCGGAGTCGACCACATGCGCGAGAATGGCGCTGCTTATGCTCCTAGTTTCGCCTTTTCCCAGCTGTGCCGGGAGGTGTTTCCGAATTCTCTTGGATAAGTGCCGACTCGTGCAACTAATATAACCTGCTCCACGGGAGCAAGTGAAGGAATAGATGCACATTGAAGTGGTCTGGGGTGGCAACTTCTCCTTATCGAAAGCTACGTATGCTCGCCACATCGTCTTCTGATTACTGCTATGGGAATTTTCGCAAATTGATTTTTACTTGAGAAAAGAGACGGAACCTGGGCGAACCAGTCGAGTCTGGGCGTTAGAAGCTGCTTTAGTCGTGTTGCCAACACAGATCTGACAAAGCAGAATAACTATGTCAGGCTTATTGGACGTCATTAACCAGCGGTACCCTACCACGGGGAGAACTACTCTATTTTCGATTTGTCATTGTTAAGCGAGAGGCTGGATGCGTTTGTGACCTTGAGTTTCAAGACGAAGTGATACTATCTGCCTTTCTGTGACGATGGGTGGACTAAAATCATCCGCCTACTCGTAAGCTTTACCAGTTTCTTCATTAAATTTGCAGAGTAAGGAAGGGTAATACAAATAATTACCATTAAATGCACTGCACCACTCCTAAACTCAATGTGTCTTGTCTCACGGATGACAATAGGCAGGACGATGTGTGAATTCCGTGCGTATTTTCCGCCTTGTGAGACGGCGGATCTCCTGATAGACCTCTCTCTAGCTGTTCGCCTCTTATGACGGTGGTGTATAGTGGGACTACAAAGCAGAAAATGCCTTCAGTACTTGCGAACAGTTTATGAATCATGACTTATAGCACTCCACTAAAGAGTCGACACGTCGTCGCCAGGCTTGCACAATTTCTGCGGGTGACGGCGTTGATTATTAGTCATGCTGGCAATTCATGCGGATTCGGACAGAGGGCAGAGACAAAATCCTCATCGCTAGGCACCGGCTTTTGCCGTCGAGGTAGCCGTAGGCCCTATGCAGCTTATCAACACTCATGAAGACAATCAGCGATCTTCCGTGTCCTAGTTTCCTCAACACCTAAACAGATTGACTCAGGTTGTAGGTTACACACAAGAAGCACGGGCTGTTCCACAGAAGCAAACGACACTGTGTGGGCTCATCACGAGACCAGGTGTGTTTTTACCGCCTGCAAGTAGGACTTGAAAAGGTCACCTGTATAGATGAAAACTAGGACCCGTATCCTGGGAACTAATTAAAAAGAAGAGAAGAGGAAGAAGTATGTGATGTGAGAGCGCGCTGGGAAGTTGGCTGTCGTTGTCTGTGCTTGATTTCCATTCGAGTTCATCATAGGGGATGAAAAGGTTGGACAGAACCATGACTGTCGATAAAAAAGGCTTTAATAAATAACGCAGTTACATGCGATCGTTGCATAACTGAAAAAATGGGAGGCTGTGAAGAAACGTCAAACCTGATGAGAGGAAACATCAGCAGAAAGTATCGTTAGCGATGGGAGTGAACCGATCCGACACTGTTTCTAGCCTACTTTGCCTTCATTCTGTGGTTATGCTTCCGACTACTTACCGGAACCAGAAAGCAGTAGCGCTGAATAGTTGCCGTTCAACCTGGCTACGTACATATATGCGGTAGGGGGCTCACCGATCGCGTTAGAAAACTCGTCTCGTTGTTCCTTGGGAACCTCGTTCGAGCCCCACCAGCAGCCACACAACAGCACATATAAGCAAGTAGGTTTCGTAGCGCGCTCGGCGAGCGTCCCTCTACGATTGTATATGCCCGATAGCAACGGACGGAACAACGAGTCCGTGGATCATGTCGTTAGAAAGTGTTCTAGTCTCAGGGTTAGGTGTGTCTGGCTGATGACGGTGAACAAGCCAGAAATGTTCATTCTTTGTCTCTGTTGGGGTTATGTTTCACATATTCATGTGTGTTTGTATTTATATAGATGTATATGCATATATATATATATATATATATATATATATCGTTCTGTCGTAAGGTAATTAATGCTAGGCTCATCCTGCATTTCCGAGGCAACCGCCCGGTTGGCCACGAGCGCAGTTGTGTCATAGTCCACCTGCAACTCGTTCATGCGCACTGTAACGACGATTCTGGCTCGCGATACCCTGCGTGAAGAACATTTCCGTGGCCGCGACAAATATCATAAAACCGTTTGTGGTTGGCGTGGTTCATAGATCATAACGCACAGTCAGGCAGGAAATTATGAAGTCCAAGGATCCGCTACCATTAACAACAAAACGGGAGTCATATACAGCAAAGAATGCCAATAGTGTGACTCGAGGTATGTTGGTGAAAATGGCAAACGCCAAGCCTTAAAACTGCGCAGACGCCACCTTGCAATC
The DNA here is from genome assembly GCA_902702965.1 of Spirometra erinaceieuropaei. Lineage (NCBI taxonomy): Eukaryota > Metazoa > Platyhelminthes > Cestoda > Diphyllobothriidea > Diphyllobothriidae > Spirometra > Spirometra erinaceieuropaei. The sequence continues at coordinate 333,325 of CACRXP010000617.1, read as the reverse complement.
AACCGCAAGGATAAGCTGCTTTTGGTCTCTGGCCACATACAACCGCGGAACCACAATTTCATCTTCGAGAAAGCATAAATGATCGGCCGCTTCAACGAGAAAGTGGCCAAAGTGATACTCGAAATCTGGTCCCCGAGTGGCACCTTTAAACTCGCTGTGGACCTGCATCCCGCCTACCAGGTGCTACGCACAATTCTCTAATCAGTTTGAATAGGGTCGTCTGGGCAAGTGAACAAAGGCACGCTAGCCCACCAGCTCACGCTAGCAGAGAAGGGGAAAGGAATGAGCCGCAGGTCACGCAACCAGGACGGAGCAGCCGCTCACAGACGTGTTCAGGAAGCCGAACGCAACGAGCACAATCAGCGACGACTGATGTGTTTTTTGGATGACGAAGTTGAAGTCTACAAGCACGCCAGCTTTTCTGCAAGAAAGATGCCGCAAGGATAACGAATTCTCTACTCACAAATGAAAGGCGTTCGTGGACCGAACTATATGTGTACTGGCACTTCGAAAATGTCCTCGTTTCCCACATATAAGTGGCGAATCGGCTGTTCCTTCTGGCCGTGGTTTTTTCAGCCTCTTATTATGACCGTGCTCGAGGTACGAAATCTAAACTGCGTGTTTTCTGGCAATTACTTTTTACTTCTTCGCGACTGGCCGCTGGAGGACTCGACTGACCTTTGCCCCTTTGTGACCGTCTTTCATGCTTCAAAGCTGGCGTGCTTGTTAACTCCAGCATCGTCATTCAGTAAAAAAAGCAGCTGTTGCTGTTTGTTTCGGTTTATTCCTTCCTCTTCTCCGCTGGCGTGAGCTGATGGACTCGCATGCCTTTGTTTACTTACCCTTTTGATCGAAGCTGATCGAAGCGCCTGGTCGCCGGATGCTGGTATATAGCTAGTTTAAAGGTGCCAGTCGAGGACCAAGTTTCGAGTACCAGTGTGGCCACCTCACTGGAGCGGCCGATCATTCCTGCCTTCTCAAAGACACAGTTGTGGTTCTTCTATTGTATGTGACCATAGACCAGAGAGGGCTTGTCCTTGCGGTTGATTGCAAGATGGCTTTCGTGCAATCTTTTGCCAAGTCGCTAGCTCGCTTGGCTAGTATAGCTCGTATTCCGGTTGTGGTATCATACGCTATGGACCACCATTAGCTGTTCTATCGTCAGTAGGCAGATCATCAGATTTCAGTCATTCTTGTGTGATTTTAAAAAATTCTCTTTGTGAGTCGTGCCAGTCCCACGGAGCTCCAGGCTTCAGAGCTCCTTTCGCCTGCGAAATATTCTTCACGTAGGGGGTCATGAATCAAAAGTGGGCATCACTCCAAACGGAGATCGTAAGTTGTTCGTCTCCTTATTGGCTCATCGGCGATCTGAAACCAGTTCGCACGAGGGACGACGAATAATTCGTCCGCTGGATGAAGAGGTTGGAGTAGACAGACAAACTGTCTTTTGTTGTAGCTACGACGGCTGCAAAGGTGACGAAGTTCAGCGCTCAGCCACAGTTGGGGGGTCAAAGCTAGTCATCAGCGAACAAACAGGTGAACGTTCGCGCGTCGACCACGACGGAGGCGGGAAGGCCGAGCAAATTAAGGTCAGCAGGAACCACCACCACCACCACCACCACCACCACCACCACCACCACCACCCACGCCCTCTTCACATTCTTTAAGAGATGAAAAACGCAATACCTGGTCTCGAATTTTTACGAACACTGCTTTATGCTATGGGCAGCCAACCCTCTGCCAGCACGAGACTTTACGAAACTAAAGTCATCCTTCCACGCTCAGCTGGAATTCTTTCCCTGGTGTCTGATGAAAATGTCTTTACCAATCGCCTAAGATACTGATCACCTGTGAACACTAATCTATGCCAAAGGACGTTGGCAGACCTGAAGAAAAGAATGTTCAGGATGATGGTACAAGACTGCCACCTTCGTGTTCACGAATACGTCGAGTTGTAGAACAGAATTTTTAAACAGGACAGTTAGTCCTTGTGGCACACAAGCTGGGCATCTTGAGAGTGGCTACTTTCATCAGTACGCAATGCTACCGCAAGTTACGCGGTTAGCAACTACTTGAGAAATTAAGGAAAGCCAGGTTGGCCAAAAGGACCCTTCTTTGGTTGGCAGACTGTCCTCTCATCATCTCATTGAACAGCTGATAGCAGTTGTATCCTACGACTCAAAGGTCAGCACAAGAGGTGCTCGATCTTCGACTAGGCCCTGCAGAAGTGTGAATCAGACGAGGAGTGCAAAAATGCCATTCGACAACTAGTGTCGACTTTTCTCCTCCAGTCCAAACCCTTGATGGCCATTTCAGAAGCAGAAGATATATAACTTCAGAGAATATGAAAGAGACAGTCTTAATCCTGTCTGCCGACGCGGTGTGCTCGATAGTAGTCATGGATAAGGCCGAATACTGGATGCAAGAGGGAAATCTATTAAGTAGCAAGGGATTGTATGCGCCTTTGGGGGCCAACACGTTCACAAAGATGGTGAACAACGTGAGCAAGTCGATGAACAAGTTGGGGAAGATTCAACCCCTCGCGAAAAGGGAATGCTTGGCACTGATGGGACGTTGTTACGGTGCTCCAATACCTTGTTGTCTCCTTGCACGGAATTCAGATTTCGGACTGTTAAAATGACTGTGCTACCTACTTTGGATTCGGAGGACACCGCTGAAGGTTTTTCGTCGCGATTCCAAGATCAGAAAATTCTGGCGGACGAGGCCAGAGTAAATCAACACCAAAGAGGCTGCCCAAATTCGACATAAATAATGTTCTGTCCATGAATTCGCTTCATACACTCCTCCTCGTTTCTCTTCCCGCAAACTGTTTTGTAAATAACTATGTCGGAAATGCGTTTGCCGATCGGATTGCGTGACATACGCGCGTCCTGTTGTACTTCAGTACTCTATGTACGGGCTTGCAGGCAGCCGCAAAGCAACTATTACCGACAATTATGAGGGGAGCTGGGTTGACCATTTCTGGTTCATCAGCCTTGCTTAGTCCAGGTTAGCGACGCCAGCGCCTCGATCCTGCATTCTTCGGTCATCGAGCGTTACTAAATTTGACGTTCTAGGAACTGGGTTACGGACTTGTTGTCTTGCTAGTTGCGGCCGAGAATAGCAACTGTGTCAACAATGCGTTCAGCACTCGGGTGGCGGGACGTGTTTGTCTCCTTTTTATAATTTCGAGCTGTTGCTAGGTAACACTGACCCAGTCGCTTAGGGTAGTTTGGTGAGACCTTCTAAAGCACACGGAAGGCTTCGTTTGGATCCACACGATCCCCAGATTCAGCCATGTGTGCGAGGACGGAGCGGTGTATGCTCTTAATTTGGACTCTGGCAGGCGTTATCGGAGTTGCGCACCATAACAAATGCCAACATTTCGGGGCGCGGTGGCGGACTCGGTTGCCGGCGCCCGTCGCGCACTCTGGAGCCCTGCCTTCCCCCTATAGTTGTTGTTGTTGTTAATAAAAAACCTGGCTATTTGTTGCGTGTACGAAGTTGCGGACTCGACCGTGTCATCCGCTTGCTCCCTCCCCCGCCTCCGGTCTTCTTGACTCTGTCTTGGCACCGGGTCCAGGTGGGGGAGAGAGTGCGGTAGATGCCGTGAAATTCTACTATCACCATAAACTAAATTTCCGCACATGTCACGGTCCCTGATCTCACCCTGCTGTGGAGCATACGGTAGACATCGTCGGAAGCGGCGGTCGAACTGTCGTCTGCTCTTAATCTTTTCTCAGCCATATCGGCGGGGGTTCTCTTATTCTCGTGGATAGGCGCTGACTCGTGCGATCAGTATAACCTGATCCGCAGGAGCCGGTAAAGGAGTAAATGTACATGGAGGTGGTCTGAGCTGTTAGCTTATCCTTACCTTTCCAGCGTAAGACGGGGTTAGTCGAGAACAATACTAGAACTCTTGCTGCTGAGAAGGGCCGTGAAACGGCTGAGTCAAGGCGTCTTCTCAGAATTTCACTCGTCATGTCGTCTCAAAAGGAGACTTTGAGGAACAAAGTTTTCTTTTCCGCTGTCGGTATTGTGAGTTTTGCCGGTCGTTCGGTAAGATTCCTTACAACAAATCTGTCTGCATACTCGTTCTCGCGAAGGAGGTCCTGGATTCTTCTACGTTTTTAATTAACGCTGAACAGAGTTTTCCAGCCCTTTGCGCCAAACAACGGACTAGATTACGTTTTTGTTGATGGGGTACGAAACTACAGAAGTCCTTACATTGTCCAGTCTAGGTGCCTTTTCTGTACGAGCTTCAAATACCGCCATCAGCTCTTCACGCCCCGCTCTTACGAAAAGGCGAATCGCAATCGATTTTTCTTATCGTTCACACGTACCTCGTTCCCACGTAAGAATTCTGGCCCGATGAGAACTTATCGAAAGCACGCGTATGCTTACCAAATGCTCTGCTGGAATGCTAACTGTGTTGGCAGTGCGTTCACCACTCGAATTACCCGACGTGTTTCTCGCCTTTTTATGATTTCAGGCTTAAATTATTCTTACTTTCCCAATACCAACTCCTTATCCCTTAAAATAGCTACTCAGGGAGGGTTTCCTTCAATTCTCTTCGTACTGGAGGCCACTTCGGTCCATTTCCATACTGTACCTTTTCATAAGTGTCAGTAGATTTCGTGGGCCGTCTTGAAAGCTCTAAAGACCCTTATTCGAGGACATCTCTAAAAAATCCTCTAGATGTAATAATTTTAGTCGAAGCAGTCTACCTCTCTCCTATCATCTGGAATAATTTTATTCCTGTAGATCGTGGATCTGCTGACTTTTGGGGGGTGTGTTTTTGATGGTAAACTTTCGGGCGGGAATACAGTGTCGCAACACTTAGAATTGTTTATTCCCCACCAGCCTGTCTTACGGGCAGACTACTACTACTACTACAACTACTACTACTACTACTACTACTACTACTACTACTACTACTACTACTAACAGTTCGACCATCGATTTCGATGATGTCCACCGTGTGCCCCACAGCAGGTTGGAGCAGGGACGGTGACTTGCGCAGGGGTTTATAGTGCCAGTGGACTTGCGCAGCATCTACCTACACTCTCTCCACCTCCCTCGCCCGAGCCCGGTGTCAAGACAGAGTCAAGAAGACCGGAGACGAGGGAGGCCGCAGATGGATGGCTCGGACGGATCCTCACCTTGGCGTTCCACCACACCCCCTGGTCCACACAACAATAACCAGGATTTCAACCAACGTCTTAATATGACGAGAAAATTTTGGCGGAATGAAACTTTCTGCGACTAGTGGTCTAGCTGTAGAGAGTGCGGAGATATTTTGCTGCTCGAGAAAACTCACTACTACTACTACTACTACTACTACTACTACTACTACTACTACTACTACTACTACTACTACTACTACTACCACCACCACCACCACTACTACTGCTACTACTACCACTACTACCGCTGTTACTACTAATACTACTACCACTGGCGGGAATACAGTGTCGCAACACTGAAGAAAACTTTTCCCCCGTCTACCACCACTGATACGGCGAATGCTACTAATAATCCTACTATTAGTACTACTACTACTACTACTACCACCGCCACCACGGCTGCCAGTGCTACTCTACCAACGCTTACAGTATGGGTAACTAACTGCAATAATACTAGCATCAGTAACGGAGTGTTGCGACACTGGTATCCAACCAACTTTCGAAATTTTAAGCCCTCTGCGGATAGAGGAGAAAGTGCTAAAGTGAAAATAAATAAAAGGTTAAATATTTGCATACAAGTTTTAACTACATGATTCCATCAATTGTGCAACGCGAGTCGTAAAGCTGCTGCAGAACTCCATGTGTAAACTCGGTGTACAAATGTGCGCAGATTTGCACACATGTTGTCTAGCCGGTGGGTTCGGGTCGGTCACCTGACTGCCACGCGCATTGGTAGAGAGATGGCGCCTACTTCTTAGCCAGCATGCTCGAGCTAATCCGCATGCTACGTCAATTGGTAAATTCACCTGGCACTGGCGCGCCGGTGCTATTAGGTGAAACAAAATCAAACTCTGACGGAGTACTTGGAGACACGAGTTCAAAGGACGATGGAATACTTATGGCGCGAGAGCGTCGGAAGTACATACTTTCGCAGTCATCAGAAGTCCGTTGTTAGAGAGGACAACAGCGGTGATGCCTGTGGTCTGTAAAACAGCAACTAAAACACGGCCAGCATTCAAAAACAGGAGATGGGTGCGCAGAACTGCATATGGCCGGGAGGTCAATGTGCCGGTTGACGGAGTTTTCACCAAGGAGCTAGGATTTATTTGTTCTAGGTTATATTCTTCCCAGCTCAGGAAATTATTTCTGCTGTAAGACCGACTGCATAGCCTGTCTCGGTGCAGGAGGGGTATCGATTTCGAATTCCTGACTTTGCCCTCATGGTAAATCTGTTAATTTATGGCTGGTTCCAGTTACATAACGACCAGCCGCTATAATTACAGATACCGTTAAGGCATTAGGCAGAATAGACTATGACCAATTGACGGCCCCAGTCCAAATCCATCCGTAATCTTGACGTTGCTACGCGTGGCAGCAGGGGGCCAATGAGCAGTTCCTCGAGAGTGATTTAAGTCGCCCTCGAAGCTCTGTGTGCAGTCAGAGATGGTGTATCTTAATTTGGTTTTTTGGCTGGGTTCTCCGAGCGTCGACGCAAGGGCACTGCATAGCCAAGGCTAATGAGTAGGTTTCAATATTTTTACGAACGCCGAAATACTGTCATCAACTGTGTCGAACTACTGAGCCGCCTGATGATAAGTGGGCATTTTCAGTTTAATGAGGTCACCAGCTGTGTCTGGAGATCCTATGTCACAGGTCCAGTTATGGACTTAGAGAAGGTAGTCGACGGGAAACGGTCCGGTAAGATGTGGTTATGTAGTCCCACCTGATGGACACAATACTGTTGGCGTTGGGGTAAGGATTAGTGGTTATGGTAAGGGGTTAGGGTTAGCGTGAGGGGTTAGGGCAACTTTTTCTCAACCAATAAAATTACTCCCGCGCATTCCCAATGGCTTTTCTTTTGCATACAATAACTTAACCCCGTCGCCTGTGCGTTCTTTGACCCCACCTGTAAAAACTCCTATTACCCTCGGTCCCGTATTGCTGGTGGCTGGGGTCTGTTTGCTTCAGACGAGGCTCCATAACCACATCTCACCAACGGTACTTCTATGTTCGTTCGACCGTCCCGAATGATGTCCTCCGTGTGACCCACAGTAATAAGTGTGCAGGACAATGACTAGTAGGCTTAAGCACTCTCCCCTAATTCTTCCACCTGGTCCCCGTGAGAATGTAGTCAAGGCGATCGGAGGCGTGGTTGGGGTCAATGGTTGACAAAGAATGAGACACGACCGCAGGGATAAGAGTTTTATTCGCCTGACGCTTCGGATTCCTGCTCGAATCCATCATCAGAGACACTAGCAGATAGGGGTTCGGGCATGAATCTGAAACGTCAGTGAATAAGCCTCTTGTCCCAGCGATCGTGTTTCCTGCTTCCTGGGACTCGTCTCCTCGGTTCTATTTTCAACCACAAGTCACGCCACCATTAAGATGTCAAGACATCAAACAGAGCGACCACCATGTAGACCGGAAAACAAATTATTCGTAAAAAGTAGGCGAAACTGTAGCTTGCGGTGGCACGATAGCGACTTGAACGACGCCTGCGTCTTTCGTTGTCGTCTTCTACTTTAAAAAACTCCCTCGTAGATGCCTTTTCGAACGTTTCTCCCTTAAAGGATTTTTACTTAGCGATGGATCTGCGTATAATATTGAACAATCCCAGCATTTTGGGGTGCGCTTCTAGTAGAAGCATACTGTGAGACATGGGAACTAGTGCAGACAGGAAACCGGTGTCGTCAAACGGATTGACGGATCACTGACCGCCGGTTTTAAATCGACGCACCCGCCACCAGTACGAGCAATCGGTTTGTCCACATTTTGACTCGCAAAACGAGCCGATCTAGCAGCGGTCATTATCAGACTGTGCGTTTTCACACTCGTCGAAGTCAGCCCCGGCTAAAACAAACAGCTCGTCTACGCGTGCCACGGGACCTGATCCGACGACAATGTGCTAGATTTTTACGTAACTAAGGAAACGGTTCGGATACTGGCTGAGTGGAATCGCCATAGAGGCCACATTCAGAAGGAGGCATGGAGCCTTATTCTTCGTCCTGAGACGCAGGAGCTTACCTGCCGGTCTACAACTTTACAAGCCACGACTTTAAGCTGGTTACGATAGATTCAAGCGCTCTGGAAAATGCGCTTAGCAGCCGCTGGAGTGGATTCAATGGCGTCTACACCTCTAACTTTGTTCCCGCCTCTACCCACGAGTCCGTTGCTCGAGTCGGTTAGCCATCTGTTGCTGGAATCGGATGCAGTTGGGTACCGCTGCGTGGGGCCTGCACCTAGGCGCGCCACCATATTCTCCCGTGTTCGGCATTTGTTATGTGTGTCTGTGCGGTGTGGTGTGGGTGATGGCCAAGGCTGATTTCAGGGCCGCGTATCACCCCTCTGTGCTTTAAGGATTGCGTGAGTGCGATATGTTACGCTTAAGCAAACCATGGCCCTCACCATCTAGTACGAAATGGCAGTTCTCTAGCACCTGATTTTGTGTACTTACGCTTCCGCTGCGTGTACAGACTGTGTGTATGGTTGCCCAGTCTCATGTGTCATCCCCCTATGAGCCATTTTGATGTTTGTTAAAATCCTCGTCGCGTTTGTTGTGGACCAGGTGGTGTGCAGTGGTGCGTCTAGGTGCGGGCCGGACCGCGGCAGCAACATGCGCCGTCACCCACCTCTGGTCTAATTGACTTTATCCAGACACGGGGTTCAGGCGGAGGAGGAGAAAGTACGGTAGATGCTGCGCAAGCCTTCTGTCATATAAACTAATTCACGCGCTAGTCACCGTGTCTGCCATCAGCTTGCTGTAGTGCATATGGTGGACGTCGTCGGCTACAACTGTCGAACTGCCGTCCATGTGATGCGCGGACTCCGCGAGGCCTGCTTAACGCCTACCGTGTCCAAATCTGACCCCGGTGTTCTTCCAAAGCATCACACAAACGATCCAGCTGAAAGCGTCAATGTCAGATGCTGGTCGCCTTCAGGTTGCCTTAATACCAAGCTCGCTGATGACTGAGACACCTGATTTTATGCTCACAAGGCAGCGTTCCCCGTGTGTTGGGGCACTTTCAGTGCTCAGCATTTGCAGACCGAGGTGTTTGGTCGGCATCGTGTTTTGAATACGAAACTCCGCACGCCCGCACTTACGCTGATGATAAAGTTGTTTTGAAAGTCAGTTGGCAAACATATGTTTTCAGTAACCCATCAGCAGGCCAATACATTTACTACATGGGTAATGATCTTTTTAATTGTAGACAGGATATAAATGCGTCTAAGGAGCAGGATTAGTCGGACTCCATGTTCCCACGCCGCCCGCATGACGGAGTCAGCGTGTTGAGGATGGCGGGGTTTGGTGTGG
>CACRXP010000617.1:305897-321436 GCA_902702965.1 Spirometra erinaceieuropaei | reverse complement strand
GGGGGGGGGGGGGGGGGGGGGGAGGAGTTCCGGTTAGATTGTAAGCGCTGGAAGTTCGTGTGACTGCTGTCAGGGCGTCTGGACGACGTGCGATCACCGCCAGGAGTCGGCAAGGACAGACAGACTGCTTGTGTCAACGTCTTCTGACAACAGAGTGCTGGGTTCGCTAGTCGAATGGCTACTGCTTCGGCTGCTTTGGTTCGCACCCGTTTGCGCAGGCCTTTAGAGTAGCGTGCCGGTGCCCGGTAGATAACTTTAAAGACTTCTTTAGCGTCAGTTTGATGGTTCGTATTGATTAGATGTTCGAGACTTGAACTCAAAATCGATCTATTTTCACCTCTACCTGGCCAGGCACGCATGTGTTTGCGTATCCTTTTTTCCAGACACCTCGTTATACGGCCAATATATAATCGCTCCACAGGGGCAGGTGAATGAATAAATACACATGGATGTGGCCTGTAACGGCAGTCGGTCTTTGCCCCCAACCGTAGTAGGGAGGGGTGATTTTGCGAAGAATATGAGCAAGTTCGTCGCGGGGAAGGCCCTCGTGAGAGCTGTCCTGAGACATCGTCTTGCTAACTCACTTGCTGCTTCTCCTACAAAAGGCAGTCTTAGAAATAAGTCTTTCTTTTCTTAATTGCCACGGCAGGTTTTGTGGCACGCTCTCTAATATTCCGGAGGATGAGTCTCTGGATAGCCGTTTCCGCGGAGCGTGTTTTGAAGCTGCTGGAGTTCTGCTTCAACAGTTTCAGGAATGCAGATGCGTCGCTCTCTAACCGCCACTCCCTGGACGAAATTTCGTTTTAGATTTCGGGGAACAAAACTGTAAAAATTAATGGCTTGTCCGGTCCAGGTTTTCTTTCTGAATATATTGCGTTGGATGGATCCATCTTCTTGTCTGTGCAGAAGGACATCGAGGAACGTGATCTCGTTATTCGCCTCGGTCTCTGCGGTAAACATCAGAGAGGGGTGCGCCCCGTCAAACTTCTGAACTTGGCCATTGATGTTGGCAAAATATATCCTCCATATATCGACCTTAGAAGTCAAGGTCATTAAGGCTATCTTAGAGACTCGTTTGCTCGACCTTGCTCACAAAGACATTTGCGGGAAACGGTCCAAGCGATGAACCCACTGCCACACCGTCTATTTGCCTGTATAACCGGCCGTTGCAGAGTAACTGGACATTCTGTGGGCATCGCGTAAGTAGTCCTTTTTAGGGTCTCCACTGTCATGCTTATCGGGTAGTTTGTTTCCCTAATGAAGTCGCCCAGAAAGTCTATTATCTCCACTAAGGGTACGTTGGTGAACAGTAAAGATGCATCTAACGAGAGCATCGTTCGTCCGTCAACGTCAGTGTTTTTGATAGCCTCGACAAACTCAAAGGTGACTTTCAAACTTCGCGAATAAAGACAACTCTAAAGCGGTTTTAACTTTTCCACCAGCCATTTTGCTACCGCGTGGTAGGGTGCATTTCTCATATCCAAGATTGGACGTAGTGCTAACTCATGTTTGTGGATTTTGGGAAGACCGTACATTCTGGGTATCGTCGTACCCACAAGTTTTATTCCTTCAAACTCCTTGTCAGAAAGAAGTCCTTCCTTTTGGAGATCTTTGAGCACTTTCGCCAACTGACTCTCGATGGTGCCTCGGTTCGATTCCTGTCTTTCTCGGATTTTGAAAACTCTGCACGGTTCGATAAGATTTCTTCTAGTTTCTCCACGTAATCCGTCTTATCCATCAACACTATTCCTAAACCCTTGTCCGATCTAGTTAGTAGGATATGTTCATTTTCCTTTTCAAAGTTGTCTTATTCTAAAGTTCCTCAAGGTAAACTGCGCTTTGGGTAGACTTTTCAAACAGAATGGGATGTAAGTTGCGTACGGAAGCATGGTACTGAGCAGTAGAGTGTACTGCGTGTTTCTAACGCTGGGAAGGAAACCACACCTTAAAAGAAGGAAGTTAAACATTCCCTTAGTCTACTCGATTTCTTGCTATTGAGTAAGGACCGTTTGAAGCATGCTCGCCAGCAGCTCCAAAATCCCTTTGTGCTTTTTTCCAGAAGACTGAACACCCTCGTATAGTCTTTTTGTGCAAATAGGGCGCCTACTGCTTTTGGCAATCTAAGACAGCATTTCATTGCGCAGGCGGATTGACGAAACATTTAATTTGTAGATAATCAAATGAGCTTTTTTTAGGCAACGTGACCTGACGACGTGCAGAGGCTCTATCGTGTGAGCATTTCAGTCGAAAAATCCCCCCTCACTAAGCAGTTTTTTTTTCTCTGCGCTGTTAGGCACGACCACAATGTCACAGTTCTGCTGTGTCGCGTACTGCGTTAAGCTTTTGACGCGAGCCTGAGGTATTCGGTGGCGTGGTGGGGGGGGGGGTGTCTGACAACTATCGACGTTCTCTGCATTGCTGTCATATGGATGTCACTTACCAAGAAACGCTTTTTATACTGAAAACCAGTCCTTTTAGGCCGACCAAGTTAACCATCTCAGAATTGGTTTGTGAGTACATAAGGTGCATTTTCCTTAATTATCAAGGAGAGATTGCCGACCCGCCGTGCGCCTCAGGGATCAGCCCGAAATGTGAGCCGAGTTTCTTCTGATTTTGCTAATATATGGCCATTATGTTACCTGCTTTCACACTAGGTGAAGAAGTTTACTTCGTCTTACCCGGCAAGCGCCAACGTTCTACATTCGATAGTTGCGACCGATGACGTCTACCACTATCACAAGAGATAAGCCAACAGAGGTGGTTTTCGCGTGAAACAGACTTACTCTGCATCTAACGCACTCTTTCTCTATTCTCCCACATTCACCGTCGCCAGGTGGCAACTGGGTAAACCGGGGGTGAGCCCGAGGTACAGTGGCTGAGAAAGCCGAGGAGTCCGTTTACGCGTCCCACGCACAAGCTGCCCTCTCCGCATGGTCTAGGGCGGACCTCGAATCTCACGTAGACGGGAATTCGGTCAGATGTGGTTATGTAGCCGCACCTGAGGTAAACAATCCCCAGGTACCTGTAATAGGGGGTTTCTAGAGGTGGGACCGGGGAACGCACAAGTGACGAGGTAAAGTAATTGAATGCAAAAGTAAGGCGATTGGGAATGCACTGGTGTAGTTTGAGTGATTGAGAAAAAGTTGCCCTAACCCCTAAATCCTAACTCTAATCCCTAGACCTAATCCCAGCCCTCGTCCTTTAACGATAACCCTAACCCTTAACTGCAGCCCTAAACCCTAACCCTGAAACATCCAACGCGAGAGTTAGAAGGGGACGACAGGCCGAAAGTCAGGAAGAACCACCGGCATTGGGCCAAAAGGTGTGCACACGGCAACAAAAACATGACCGCCAACAGAACACATACCGCAAAGCATAGTAACACCATCCCAACCTTATCACACTAACACAATATAATTAAGCAGGTCAACAGTATTGTGTCCATCAGGTGCGGCTACATAAACACATCTTGCGGAAATTCCATAAAGACTACTTTAAAAAGGACCCATTGCGGTCTGACTCTCTGTCTCGATTGGCACTACATTACCCCATCAGTAAGTAACCATATCCAATAAGTACCCCACGGCCCATTGATCTGCTTGTCATTCTATAACAAGAAGGTCACTTCCAAATGCTGTCCTTTGTTGATTAGGTTTGATCTAAAAGGTATGCTTCTGTGGCTTTAGTACATGGGTTATTGGTCGTCGATATTTCAGTGGTAAAGTCGAGTTCTCAAAATCTCCCGCGCCAAAAAGACAAGTTAAAACAGTAAAAAAAGAAGCGGCACACAGCCACTCTAATCCAACAATTCTTATTTCCTCATTTAGGCACATCATGACTACAACTACTCTGTCCTGATGAAGAAGTCGCTCGACATCTTGACCATCGTTGTTCCTCCCGCCCTGCCCGCTGTCATGACGACGGGTCTCTTTCTGGCCCAGTTGCGGTTAAAAAAGCATGGAATATTCTGCATCAACCCCTCGGCCATCAACATTGCCGGCACTCTTAACACTATTGTCTTCGACAAGGTAAGATGTGCCTTCCTCCTGGTTTTATTCATTCACGCCGTAAGATGCTGTCCAATGCCAACAAGAAACACCAAACCTACCGCACTAATCATTCGTTTTTAGCTAGAGCATTTCCTTTGGACAGCAAGGCACAAATTGCGTCGAGAGAAACACGATCGCTGAGACAAGTGCTTTATTAGCCTGACGTTTCGGATTCTCACTCGAATCCATTATCAGAGACAGAGTCAGATAAGGGTAGCGGATTGCCCAGGTGTAGTTGCTTGGCCCTTTGGAATTAAAGTTGCACACAGACCGGAGGCAACCATAGGGCTCCAGATCATGGGGCCGAAGTGCCCACTGCCCCGGCAGGAAACATCTGGAGTCGTCTACCGTGTCTGGTACAGTAGTGGGCAAAGCAGCTATGTCGGATAAACCGGAAGACTACTACGGACGCGGTAGGCCGAGCACGCGTCGCGGCCTAGTCGACGGAACCCAATCACACATTCAAGTTTAACTAAGCAGAAATTCTTACTAGAGGCGACAACCGCGCGTGGCTGTAAACTGCTCGAGTCATAGTTTTTCGGTCCTCATTCAATCAACAAGCGCAACGACCTCCCATCTCAATATTCGGCGCCGAGAATTAGCTTAGGAGAAGTAGTTGGCCACGAGGAGAACGTGCGGATAACCAATGTATCAATGTCGGCGAGATAACTCACCCAAGAGTCCACACGGATGACGAAATCGATAGTCAGCCACTCGGAGGCGTGCGATGAGCGTGGGAGCCGATAATCTTCATCGGCAAATACAGTTTGTGATCCATCTCAGGAAATTTTTTAACGGAAACTGATGAGAGAATTTCTGGACGCCTTTATCGTTGAGAATTTTGTTCGCTCATCGACATCCTTCGGTGAAATGTCCTTTTCTTGTGCAGAAATTGTGTTTACATAATTATATAGAGTACAATATCAGTAAATTTTAGCGAAAATGGACGTTGGAATATATTCGTACACTTTCCTATGCTAATACATGTCCCAGACTCCGGTTACGCATCTGAGCGACTTTTGTATTGAAGGAATAGTAATTTATCCGCAAGAGTTTTGATAAACAGATTTATCCGAACTTAAAAATTTATTTTATGTCCGTTGTTAACCATGATGAGCAACCTGCTAATGCAAAGGTTATTTTAAGAAAAATAGAGGTTTTATCAATTCCTGAATGCCAAATTGGCAAATCTGTGCGATTTGGCGCGCTAAAGTGCAGTAATAACGCAGATAGGGATTTCTTCGTTTTAATGGACCGAAATTGTTTGGCCGTTTGATAAATTCTACCTGATATCACATAAATGACTACCACCGAATGGTCCTTTCCAGCTTTAAATGTATGAAATACTAATTGTTGTGTAGTTCTGCTTCTTTGCATACTTTATTCAGAAATAGAATGAGCAAAACATTAATAATTTCATCAAAATATCAATATTTATGTGGGCGCTCTGCCGGGCATTCATAATCGGCGCATAGCGACTGCGGGACAACTGCATACTGCAACACCTGGCCAGTCGGACCGTGATGCACTCGGGAGCTGCCAACTGCGATAGGCATGTAGCGGCGAAGCAACTACATCCTATAAATATTGCAACGCCTGGACAATCCACTATCCTTATCTGACTCTGTCTGTGACGACGGGTTCGAGTGAGAATCCGAAACGTCATGCTAATAAAGGAATTGGTCCAGTGATCGTGTCTCCTTCCCCGTCACTACTTCCTAGAACTCGCCTCATTGCTTCCATCAGCAAAGCACAAATTCTAACACAAACTTTCAAGCTCTTCACACATCAGTCCTGGGATGAGGGAATTGACCTGCTCGCTTACCAGAGCTGCACCTTCACAGGTGGCCGACAGTGAATCGGCCCGCAGTGAAGGCCAGTTTGCGTCGTGGATGTGTCCTCGAGCATGACGAGCAAGCGAGCACAGACTGTGAAGCGGCGTTGCATCCGGGCATGGTGGATATATCGATGTGACAAATCTGCAAAAAAGGTCAAAGACCATGACGATATTAAGACGAAAAGGCTGTTCATCGCTCTCGAAGCAGCTTATAACTGCCAGCGCTCGACAGCTATAGGCCTACACTACGCGCCGCTGTGTGGTTGCTTGCAAGGCTCGAAAGAGGGAGAGAGAGCCGCAAGGCAGAATAGGTAGAGTGAGTTCCGCAGCGCAATCGGTGCGCGTCCCTCTACCCAATCGTAACTGACAGGGCAACGAGCCCGTGGGTCAGTGGTTAGGCAGTTGAACTTCTTACTAGTTGCAAGTTCGAACCACGAGGCAGCATAACTCGGGGTGGATTATGGCTGGCTGATGATGAGTAACAAGTCGGAAATGGCCATTGTAGTCTTTGTCAGGCGTGCTATTCGGCTAACGGAGTTCTTATCTGTCTCTTTGGAGGGGCCGGTTGGGACACACGCTTAAACATTCAGAACGTACGGGCACCATCCCTGCACCTAGCCACTCCTGTCAACTATTGTCCGCCCCACCACGGCATGGCAGGTTTTTTGGACGGATTGAGATCCTGCCATGACCGTGGTCGTCGAGCAGAGCAATTTTCCATCCGACAAGCACGCCTACATCACATGGCCAGTCTGCTGGTAATGTTCAGCATCGGTAAAGATGAGCGAACCAGTAGGGGGCTGGTGGGCAATACAAATAGACCCTAGAAAAAGGGGTTTACTTTACTGATATGAACAGTAGCCAACTGCCTGATATTCGTCTTCCAAAAGTAGGGATTTTAAAGCAAAGCTTTGAGACGCTCATGTTCATCTTCGGTGCACATTTTTACCGTTTCTTGAAAGTTGACCTGTTATAGCCAATTAGTGCAGATCATGATGTCTACAAAGATGCATCCACTTTCTTTGATGCGCCGGTTCGCTCGGCGCAATAAGCGATTTATTAAGTCGCCGGTGAAAATCTGAACGGGTAAAGGGGAGAAATTACAAACTCGAAAGACGGTGGAATTAAACTCCAACAATTCAGTGTTTCAGACGATACTGGTTAATGGACTGAGCACTTATACTTTGACCGCCGCAAGTGGCGAAGTCCACCGGCGTGCCCAGATGGATACAGTGGTGATCTGCATACAGATGCCGTGTGCCCTTCTCATGCGCGGTGTTCAAATTGCAAGACCAAAGCAAGACAGCGTGGGCCTTGTGACCCAGAGAGCTACAGCACGTTTACGCGCACCACACATACGATCTGGCATTAACTGTTCAGCTGCCGACTTTCGGTAGGGGCTTCTGGGACTAACGAAAGCGATAGGTGCGATAAGAGGTACAGTAAGAATTCGTTGCAGCCTGATCGTTTTTCTGACGGGAAGCGGTGTTATCTCGTCATTTTTGGGAACTTCCAGGCTTATTATTGCTCATTTCAACCTGGTCTTATTTATTGTAATACGGGGAGGCACCGCGATAATGACCCCCCTCTCCCCTTCCTCCCCTAAACTCCAGAGGTCCGTCTGAACTGTCCGCATGCCCGTGAAGTGATTTGACACAGCGGTTAATGCGGTGTGGATCTCCGTCTAGAGTATTCACAACAATAATGATTAATAAGAACTCCGTCTATCCCCTACTAGAACATGCCTGGGGTCAACAAGGCCCCCTTCTTTGACCTAACACGACAGAGGTCCAGCCCGTTCAAACCACTTTTTAACTTGACCAATGAAAGACCTTGGTGTGTGTGGTTGTTTCTAATTATATTTGCAGCGCATGTGCAATGTAATACCAAAAAAGACGGGACAATGGCGTGGTCATTTGTGGCTTATTAACCATCGTCAGTGAGCCTTATCCGACCTCAGGTTTGGGCGCAACTGAGGCTCGAACTTGCGCACTTTTGCTTATTAGTCTAACGATTCTAACCATGAGCAGGATCTGTGAGCGTCCCTCTACTGTAGTTAATATTCCCGATCGGAATCAACTAGCCAACGGACCCCTGGCCCAGTGGTTGGAGGCGTTGGGCGCTGGTTCAAGCCTCGGGCGCACTCAAACACGGGATTGAGTAGGGCTGACTAACAACGGCCAATAAACCAGAAATGGCCGTCGCAGTCTCCCTTTTCCTTATCGGTAATGTTATTCTATCTATACTACTAGTCGCTTTGTGACTGCCTATGGTAATCCCAATCGAGCCCTTAAGCATAATGGGGCGAGTATGTCCCGTAGCAATATCGGTCCATGTTCGAGAAAGGAACCTTTTTACAAATTTAACACGGACATTTTGTACTCACAGCACTGGGTGGGAGAGGAGTCGAGGAAATTTATATCACTGTGCTGAGAGGTTTCTTATCAGATGTTGGACAAGGTTGTTTTATAGGCCAGCACTATATTAACTGTATTTTAGTAGACAGTGCTTATTTCGTCAGCAAAATAGAAGGGCGTGGGTTCCTCTCTTGTATATATATATATATATGTGCCATACTGTGTCCTTGTAGCCTAACCTGCGGACGAAATATGGCCAGCCCATTAGATCTTATAGCTACTCATTAAGACCTTTTCTAACGGTCAAGATGACTGGCTATTGCGTCGCCTCCATTACGCACTTCCATCTATCGAAGTGCTGGATTTAAGTTCGCGCAGCCTATCCTTATATCCACAAATTGTTTGCATACTACTGAAGTCAGGTAGGGAATTAGCCAATGCAGCCGGACAGACTGCTATGATCACCAGAGGTCCCATCAGATGGTAACATTTGTGTACAGGCTTATTCGCCAACAAAGACGCACAAAGCGTCAGAATTAGGGTGTCGTAGGACCATCGTGGAAGCGGAGCAGTGTTCAGTCGCATTCCGAGAGAAATGCTAGTCTTCGGGACCAGTGTTTTCCGAGTTTACAAACCATAATTTCTAAAGCGATCGTGCCAGTTCGTAGACCAGCTGCTGTGAGGATGTGACTACCCAAAGACCTTCCTGCCTTGGCTGATCGCCTCGTCAACACACGGTCGAGTAGTACAGCTCATGATGTTTCCAACTATTTACTCAATACCATCGAGTAAAGTTCCCCTGGTGTACACCTGCGGCAACACATTTGGGAATCGAAGAAAAGCTCGAACACCTGGATCATCATGCCTAAAAGCGAAAAGGATGAATTTCTAAAAAAAGAACTTGACGGTCACCTACGCCGGGTGTCTGTGCGACTGGCTACGTCTTGCATCCTGGCCGAGTAACATTTGACTGGCGACAGTACGGGATACCGAGAAGAATTGGTGAACAGATGTGTGGATTCCCACCCCGTCCCCTCGTCCTGCACGCCACCGTGCTGAATAAGGCGGCTCAACTCCATAACTAATGGGGTGATTTGTTGATTACTCCACTTGAGCTGTTTGTTTTTATGTTTGTCGCATGTTTATGACAAGATAACTCGAAAGGAGTCTCAAAACTCGGATTAAAAGACTACTCCTACCGAGGCTATAAGCATCTTTTTCGTCCATATGGGAAAAACAACTTATTCTGTTATCTAACAAGGAATGTCTCCTAGTGGCTGGATAGTCACTTAGACCTTAGAGCACGGGATGGTTTAGTTGTACTTTTAAAACATCAAAGGGCCTACCCCGCGTACTGGGGAATATATTGGTCTCTTTGATAACCATCCACAATTATTACGATAGGTCATATCTTACCTACAGTTATGTTTGGTAAATTGGCGTCTTGCCCTGTCTAATGACAGATGCTAGGGCAATGTTTAGCTGGCCTTATTCGGCTATCTCTAAGTGTTAGAACTACTCTCATGCACATCTCAAGAAGCGCCAAGTTATTTATACCTCCGATTTCGATCTTTATTTTCCTGGGTTGAAACCCTAAATCCCCCGCATTCGTACTGTTGTCCTGTGAGTAGGAATAGCTTGTCCATATGACTGCACTGAACGTCATAGGCAGGAAGCCTTTGGATTTTTGGTGAATTTCAACGATAGAGACTTCACAAATGTTTGAAATGAGCATTCGCTGATTCCGCCACGGAATATAGTCATTCTTATTCGCCCTGAAGCTTCAGGCTAGACCTCTCGTAAGTTCTCACCTTATATGATTTCTATCGGCGTTTTTGCTCCACATGATAAGTCACACTCGAGCGACTTTGTGAGAACAAATCAGGCCTCCTTTGTCTCTTCGCCTTCTACCGCTTTAATCTACACCAACTTTTGGAATCGCTATTCCACGTAAACAATGTGCATAAGAAGCGAGTCAGTGTTAAACTCTACGCAATCGGTTAATAAGTCAAGCCGGGGTGAATTTCTGTGTTTACATGGCAGATATCTTGCGCGGGCTCGCAGTAGACTGGACATAGTGACACATTTTTTTCGGCAGAGCTGACGGTCGCGAAAACAGCAGGCTCTCCAAACTTCTCAACAACCAACCCAACAACAATTATTTGGCTGAAATAAAAATCGATTTGACCTTAGAACCCTGAGCAACCTATGAATCAGTAATCCAAAGGTTACGGTAAAGTGAATTGATCGCTCCTTCTGCTTCTTATACAGTCTTTTAGGCAGAAAACCCACGGTCAAAGTAGAATTTCTTGGATTCTTATTTTCACTTTTTACCGACATAAATAACTATGAGGTTTCCAGTAGTCATTTTAGTCGTCCATCCTCAGACATTTCAGGAGTCTCGGGATAGCTGTCCCTGAATGGTGCCAGTTGCCTGGCTCAAAAACCTGTCGACAAGTGCTTGAACCGTTAAACCCCATCTCTAGCACGGAGTAGTAGGCTATTTTCTACGGATCTCAGTTTAAGTGAAGAGAAGATGCTTACGTCGGAGAAATCGACCATCGGCTGCAAAAGCGAATGCATGTGCACCAATCGACCGTTCGGATGGGGCAACCCATACCGCGCAAATGGGACACATCTTCAACGTTGAAGTTATTGTGGATCAAGGTGCCAGCCACACATCAGGACAAATGCAGGAGGTCCGAATGCCCACTGATTCCCCAATCAGTCGCCACACAGACTTGCCTTCTCCGCAGTTGGTTTTACGAACCTTCATGACTGGAAACATTAAAGGCCTGAAATAATCGGGACCCTGCGAATGGTCGCCGGGGTGGGAGAGAGTGCGATGGCATATACGAACGAGGTCCTGATTCACGCTCAAAGCCGGACAGAATACGCCGTTAATGGACTTCGATTTTGCCAGTTCGTTCCACAGGGTGGTAGATGCAGGACGTTGAATTTCACGTGAATTACTTTATACTAATAATCATAATAGACTTACGCTGCCTGCGCCACGCTCCCCTCATCATCCACCTGGGAAAATGGTGTAAGGGCGACCGAAAGCGGGTTAGAGCGCAGTGACTGATAAAGCTAATTAACCCCTCTACGCGTTCCAAACACAACCCCATCCTACAGTTAGGGGTCACGTTTTCACCAGGGGAAGGGAGGAGGGGGGGGGACTCGGATCCCAGCCGCGTGGGAGAAGCATATGGGCCGCATTAAGAGGGCGACATTAAGTCTGGCTCTTATTCCCCGGGCCCGTCACCCCACATGCAGCAGTTGGGCTACCTCATGAAATGCCAACAGAGATTCCGAAAAGCGTTTCCGTTTCGAAAAGATTAATTAAGTAGTGTTGCTAAACTAATCATCGTGCAGCATAATTCCATAATAATTCAGTGACCCCAGGACACGGGTTTTCGAACAAACTTCTTTTCGACTGCGTCCCAAAAGAATATTTCTGAAAAATGACTACTTAAATGGCGTGCTTTTTAGGTGATTTCCGACGCACTTAAAGGTTTAGTCATATTTCATGGAAAACATGCATAGAAATATTCCTTCTTTTGCTCATCCGGTACAAAATGACGTCCTCATGTAATTTTATTCTTGAAGAAAGGGTATAATTTGGTTTAAAAAGTGTCTAATTATGAGATTTTTTATACCATGAAATGGCCATACACAAAACCTCTTATCTCTGCATTTACCAATGTGGCTTGTAAAGTTAACGAGATGGCTCAATTCCACTGCTTATTATTATAAACCCCATCTGTTTTCCTCTTAATACGGTAGATAAATGTATGGTTATCAGTACGCAAGAAATATACGGCTTGTAGTTTGAGAACACTGAATGCAAGTGTAACGGCAGGTCGGGTTTAAAATTATTCGGGAATTGGAAAGATTTTATAAAACAAAATTATACCCTTCTTTTGAGTGTAAAATTAAAAGAAGGCGTAATCTTCTACTGAATGAGCAAAAGACTGAATATTTTTGTACACGTTTTCCATGAAATATAACTAAATCCTTAAGGGAACCGAAAATCTGTGAAAAAATGCATACTACTTAAGTAGTCACATTTTACGGAGTATAACTTTTGGATGAAGCCAAACGAGTTTGTTCGAAGGTCGGTGTCCTGAGGTAATTGAACCGTTATAGAATTATGTTCCACGATGATTAGTTTTACAACCCTACTTAATTAGTATTTTCGAAACGAAAACGCATTTCGGAATTTCTGTTGAGATTTCATGAGTTAGCCCACTTACTGTAACCACAGTGCTGATTACTAGAATCACGTTGCCGCATTAATTGATTGTCCCCCAAGCTACTATTTTTGATGCATCATGGTACTTTATGAGTGCATCGGGTTTATTGTAGTATGAAATGCGCTGATTTACCATGGGAATAGATTCCCCAGAGCCGAGTTCACCTTATCTCTCTCGCCCCCTCTCTCTCTCACACACACACACTTACTCTGGCGATCCCTTCTTCCCTTCTTTTTTTCCTTCTCCGTTTCCCGGCACCAGTCCACTATCCGAACCTCTAGGCAATCTGGTGCTGAGATTGGTCCGTGGCTGATTGGGCAGAGCAGTCTATGTACACACGCGACACACCACACAGCACTATATGATAGCTCGACCGTCAATTTCGACGATGTCCACCGCCTGCTTCACATCAGGCTGGAAGGAAGCGCGGTGAAATGCGCGTGGATTAGTTTATACTTATAGAAGACTTGCGCAGCATTTCCCGCACCCCCTCATCCTTGTTTTTTTACCTGAGCCCGATGTCATGACAGAAGCCAGAAGACCAAATGTGGGAGGGGACGCAGGTGACACGGGCACGGCGAGCCACCGCATCTAAGCGTACCGCCACGCTCATTAGGTCACAACAAAAACTTCGTCAGGATTTCAACATAACAAGAAGCTACGGGCAACGACACGCATGTCAGCGCTATCGGCGTGGGAAATGTGCCATGCACCGACGCCTACGCATGCGACTTCACTTTCCAAGAATGAGCGGGGAAAATAACAGCGCACGAAACGACAGAGTAAAATAAACTCCTCCCAAGGAAGGTCTCGTCTCCTTTTGCGATGCCGCCTGGGAATCGCACTTACTTTACTGTCGCTATAAATAACTCGTTTTGCAGCGATATGCTTCGGGTTCTTCTCGTGGAGGAATTCCCAGCACACTTCAAATTGAGCGGTGCAGAACTTCTGCTTACCGTCTGTGTGCGAGCAGACACTCACGTTCGTGAGAAACTCTTCTGACGCAAACTGCCGTCCCTCAGACTATATTTGGAATTCACAAATACATGCATGCATTTCTTTACGGTGTTGAGAAGAAACCATATGGGGTTCATAAAATTAAGCAGTGGATTTGAGCAATATTGTTAACTTTACAAGCCACATTCGTAAATGCAGATACATGACGTTTCACGAACGGTCATTTAGCGATATTAAAAAATATCACAATTAGAAACTTTTTTAAAACCGAATTATACTCTTCTTTTGAGTATGAAATTGGAAGGAGACGTGATTTTCTACCGCATAAGTAAAAGAATGAATATTTCTATGCATGCCTTCCAGGAAATATAATTGAATTTTCAAGGGCATCGAAAATCAATGAGAAAATTGCATACTACTTAAGTAGTCATTTTTGCAGAGTATAGATCTTGCATGCAGCCGAAAATAAGTTCTTTCGAAAGCCGACACCTTGAGGTAACTGGATCATTATAGATTTATGCTGCATCATGATTAGTTTTACAACACCACTTAATTTGTCTTTTCGAAACGAGAACGCATTTCGAAATTTTGGTTGACATTTCATGAGTTAGCCCATCTACTGTAAATGTTTTTGTTGTGCAGTGTTTTGCAGGAAGCTTGCGTGAAAAACGTAACTAATTGATCTGAAATTCTGCCAGCCATGCACCAGCTTCTTTTGCTCTCCTGCATGGTGTTTCATCCTAGGTCTTAAAAACCGGCCTCACAGCCTTGAAAGAATGATTGAAATTGGAAAACTTCTGCATCTCCCTCTCCACCGTTCTCTAAGATGAATAAAAAAGAATATTTTTGTGCATGTTTTCTGTGAAGCATATGTGCATCGGAAGGGCATCAAAAATCAATGGAGAAAAATCATCCTACTTAAGTAGACATTTTTTTACGAAATGTAGTCTACGCAGGCGGTCGATAAGCAGCTCGTTCGAAGACCGACATCCTGACGTGACTACTAATCAATATGACAACCCGCTTAAGCAATCTTTATGGATTAAAATCAAATTTCAGAATTTCGGTCAACATTTCATGAGATAGAACATCTCCTGTACGTCAGTAAAACTACTCAACAGTTCTACTGTGCTACTGTCGACTCAGATGCGAATGCCTCACGATTACAGCTGGGTATTTAGTGCTCATAGAATGCCGCCTTTTCATCTTTCGACCACAAGACGCTAGTGAACATCTTTCCTGCCCAAAGACATAAATTTCAGAACCCAGATGTAAATCACCGCCACACGCAGGCGCCCACCCTCATTCTAAAAACTCTTCCCTCTTCAAATCATCATTCAATTTCTTACTTAAACTCACTAAGCAGCTGTACACTTAGCCTCTTTTGCATTTTCTATTCCCCACTCATTTCTAGACTGGTACCCTGACGGAAGACGAGATGTCAGTCAAGGGCATCTGGAGATCTGGCATCCAGCCAATAGAAGTAGAAGAGTTCTACGAGCAGCCATATCTTCTTGAACCGTCCACCTCACATGTGGACGAGGCCATCCGACTGACTGATCCCCTCGAGGTCGCGTCTCAGCCCAGTCCCTTGGCGGCTCTTCTTGCCTCTTGTCACTCCCTCGGACTGGCTTGCCTCGAAGACGGTCAAAATCCCCAACTTGTCGGTGATCCTCTCGACATTACTATCTTCAAGTCAACTCAATGGGTATGAAAGTTATTTTGCCCGTTTTGTGCCCCGAAGACTTTCTTTTCACATATCGACTCGGTATTTGGATTTCCATCATACCTGCAGGATGGAGCCGTAAGAGGATGAGTGGTCTGACACTCATTTAGGAGCTCCAATCTAAATACTTTACTGCGATTTCTCTTTGCTCAGTGCTTAGGGACTTTGGACTTCTAACCAGCAGGTCGTGCGATCGAACCCCAGGTGTTCCACACTTCGGGGTCGGGTATGACTGGCTGACGACGTCTAATAAGCCAGAAATGGCCATTCCAGTCTCCCTTGTCTTTTTCGCTAATGTCATTCTGCCTATATTACGCGCCGCTGGGAGGCTGCTGGTTGTACTCGAGAGAGAGAGAG
>CACRXP010000617.1:237289-286655 GCA_902702965.1 Spirometra erinaceieuropaei | reverse complement strand
ACGGAATCCAGTAAGCCGACTGTCCAAGTAGACTTAAACTCACGGCTTCTTGTGGGAACTCGTAACTTAGTTGGTTAGAGCTTTGGCTGCGCTCAAGCCATGACCCTCCTATTGTGGGTTTTAATTCCACCCGGGCCGCCGAGCTTTTCAAAAACTGACACAATAAATCTGTTTTAAAACTGCCAAAGCAACGATCAATTAAGTGAATCTGGCGGCCACCTGGTGGATTCTAGATTGAATGCCTAGAAAATTCTGCTTGGGCAGTCTACTTACTGTATCAGGATTGGCGGATTCCATGCGTTGGAGTAGGCCGGGCGGGTAACTTGACGCAACGTGGTTAAAATCACAGTTCTCGGTGAGGCCTTGTGGCTCATACGGTTAGAATGTTGGCTGTACTGAGGCCATGCCCCTGCCGTATTGGGTTTGTATGTTATCGAGGCCACCGTGTTTTTTTTTCCAAAATTGGTCAAATGAATTAATAAAATCTGCCAAAAAACCAATTATTTTCCTTATTATTTTCATTGGTAGTATCGATAATAACAGAATTGGTTGTTGTAGTGCTACCATTGAGAGACGCAGCAATAAAGCAAGTGCTTTCTTAGCAGATTACACAAGCCTCAATCACTTCGGGTCCTTGGAGTACATTTCCGAGAAAAGCACCTTCCTTAGTATGCATACAAGCTGAAAAAATTAAAATTTCCCGTTTCAGTCATAGAGAATCGAAGTATTGTCAAATAAAAAAAACCGCATTTGCCAGCATACTTCAGGCGTTACCATCCCTCCAACAGATCGAACGCCAGGAAGGATATTTTGGTTTCTTTCAAGTCCAGGCATCTTCTTTTTCTCGAGGAGGTAATTCTTCCGCGAATCTCCAAAGAGGCACCTGCTCAGGTTTCGCCCATAAACATTAAATGGCAGGACACATAAATAGCAGGCATCCACAGGCTGTAACCCTAATACTGACAATCAGTCCCCCTGTCATTACAGAGGTCATCCGCAGACGTCAACCCCTGGCATATCCTTGGCATTCTCAGGCAGTTTCCCTTCGCTTCCGCAAAGCAACGCCAGACCGTGGTCGTCCAATCAGCAGTGGGACCGCCATTCAGTCCGCACGACCCCACTGCCGGTGTCATATCGGTTTTCTGCAAGGGTTCCCCAGAGGCGCTGCAGAAACTCTGTCGGCCGGATACTCTGCCAGCTCGTTTTGACACCGCCCTCTGTCACTTCACTGGTCAAGTGAGTTGTCAGCCCCGTTTGCTAGATTCTTTTCCCTCCTCTGATGCTCGCAAATAAACCCTCTTTCGGTCTGTGATTGGGATACGACTATCTCACAATGGCGAATGCGTCAGAACTGGCTTACCCCTATACTACCGTCGTTTTGGTGGACCAAGTTTACGAATATTATTCAAAATCGTCACTTCGTCTTAGGAAGAGTCTCCTGAGCCCTATCTTGTCCTCAGAGAGGCCAATGCAACACGGGTATTTCGGTGAAGTTCGGCAGACTGGGCGCAGGATACCGCCATACTTCGTGCCACAAGCCAATCTGTTAGAACATATCTGCTAGCAGTTCACCAAGCAGTTCTAATTTAGCATGGGTTACGGGGTTGTGATCGGTGCATGGATGGGTCATAAGATCTTCCTCATTTCGTCCTGTCACCCTTAAGATGAACATCCTTCGTAAGCTGATCGGTGAGCGTCATTATGGCACAACTAAAAGTTCCGATCATAATCAACAGGACAAGGGATCCGTGGCTCAGTGTTAGAACGCTGGCCTACCTAGCACGCATTGTCGAAAAACTCCCGAGTTCGACGACTTAAAGCCAGATATAACCGTCTGAGTCTCCGTTGTCGTTGTCGGCACCCCATCCAGCCTGCCTGTGAGTGCTTATATTGAGTCGGTCGGGGAGACGAACACGTCCCCTAAGCTGATCCATGAAGGCCCTTCCTACGTCCGTAATAAAGACATAATGCGTCAATATATTTCTGACTTGTACGCCGTCGGCATTCATTCATTACTCCACAGAGAAGACGACGAAGTGGAGGTGATTCCATGTCCTAGTATTTCGGAAACTTATTCATTACCGTTATCGTAGTGGTGACGTGTCTGTTTGTTCTCCCCTAGATTTACATTTAGTGACCTGACTCATGAAATGTGTCGAAATTTACGAATGATTGCCAATCACTCGCAAATCGATACCATTTAATGAGTCCAATGTCTATGTTAATTAAGTACACGTTCAGAAAAAATAAAAACATAAAAAATATGAAAGGCAGTGTTGCGTTGTTTAGAATTGCCGGTTTTTTTGAAAAGCGCAATATCCCGAAAACTTCAGAAATGGCTCTAATTTAGTAAACTTCATTTTAAGATGTTTTCTCATGCCAAAAAACGTAGTAAATACGAAAGGAGAAATAAAAAACGTCTAATAATACTGTTTCAGTGACGTCTTCATCGGAGTATCGTTTAATAATTAGTGTGATTATATATATGACGGTCTGTCAACTGCCCACATTCTGAGTGCAGATTCCAAAACAGTTTTCCAGTGTTTCGTGTTATCCTTGACTCCTTTGAGTTAAATGACATGGGATTCAACAAAAGAAACTGGATTTTGCTTGACTTCACCGATGGGGACGTCGTAGGAACAAAATTTTCATAAGGTGACATGCCATGAGACCACATAGCAGGCACGGTTTACGTTGATTAGATTCTGATGGTCAACAGACCGTCCTGCCTATTACTTTTTTAGACTTGGGTAATGCTGCCCGGCCGTGCATTCAGTTTTTTATTTTGAGGACTCGGAGTAGCTCCTCTGTGTGGGTATTTTCCTGGGCAAAGATGACTTCGTTTGGTTAAAACGTGTTTCTTTATATTTAAAATAAAATTGGCGAAAATGTCCTCACTCCATCACCCTTTTGTCAAGTGATTTCATAAGTAAACTCACACGGCCGTCTCTTTGATAATTCCCCATAACACGCAAGAAGATCCTCCTCTATATTTCTGGTGGGTGCAACTAAATCCTCACAATCTCCACAGGGTTAGTTCGACATCCGGCTTATTAATCTGATATGAATATTTCCATATTTTATGCTCCTTTCCCCCTCGGCGTGTGAAATTGTAGTTTGAAGTTGTGGGTCAAGCTAAATGTTAACTGCAGATGAAGTGAGAGCGAGAAATGGATCCCTGGAACATGTTTGTGCCATCGTTGACATATGAAGGACACTTACTGAGTAAAAACGCTTGGTGTGTTCATTTTAATAGAAGGAATGTCCGCTGGGAAGAAAACCTTTTACTTTTACTGATGTTTTCGTCGGCGCTATTCGGTTTCCTGGTTGTTAGCACTGACTCCGTTCATCCGAAAGACCGCTGTTCTTCGAATCTTTCCCAGAGAACCGATAAACCGCATAGACTGTCACCTCGTAGAAATCCCCAATGCCGCCAGTGTGAACTCTCATACGCATCTGTTCACACTAATAGGATATTTTTTTCAGGTAAATGCATCTTATCTGGTTTTGCCTTTCAAAATATCCGGGTGAAAAGTTGCATCATGCTGATGCAATATGAGTCAAGCTGAAGTTCAGAGTACATTTAAATACTGAGAACTTTTTCCTGGAATTTTCACTGGCAGATGAACGCAACCATTTGCTCCCTATTTCGCATAAAGACTTCAATTAACCCAATAATGCTAACAGTGGAATATTTTCACCATCACTGTTAGCGGTTTAGAAGCATAGGTCCTATCAGCCGTTTTAATGCTCGCAACAGCATCGTCTGATATACCAGCTAAGAGTACGTTTGTGACAGTTGATTTACAGTCTTTACTATTTACACTTTTAAAATTTCCTGACCAAAATTCATCCTACGCTCGTCGTAGTTGCAAGCTTCCATTAAAATCCTCCGAAAACTTTACGCGTGAATTTCGAGACTGGAATATGTGGGGGCATCACAGTCCTCCTAGTTATTACCTTTGTACACGAAGGTTGTTCGGCCGAAACTCGTTGGGACTTTTTAAGCGGAACATTTGCAGAGACCGCTGAGAGTTTCCGACGAAGTAATAACAACAAACCGAAACACGCACCATTAAGCAGGTCGGAGTAAAAGCGAGGGAACTTTAGTTTACACCGCAAAATTAAGTGCTTACGCCAGTTCATTCGAAAATAGTCTGAAAACAGTTTTCTAGAATTTAAATGGCAATCTGTAGTCCGCAGGCCTTTAAACCCGTCACTTGGCCACTGCCCTCGCAGAGCGTGACGTGACATTATGTACGCCTAAGGGCTCTATCGACTACATCAGAAAGTCTATACTTTTATAACTTACCGCATCACTCCTGATAATTACGGATATTTGAAGGTCGGCTTTGTACTCTCCGGCCTTAGTAAGTTGATGAGGAATCTTAGGAAACAGGCGGCGTTCCCAATTTATCAACAATCGTCGGTGTACAACCCACCATCTGATGCTTATCACGTGATGGGGCTTAACCGTAAATGTCACGTAACGTCCCGAGTCATTTTCGCTCGTATCGACATAAATGCTCTATAGTCAGGTTTTCTTACTCACTAACTGTGCAACTGACGTAGTATTCTTGTCAAGATAGATGTCTGATTGCTTTCTTCTGCTGCCGTCGCAGGGTTACCGAGTCCTCGCTCTGGCCTGGAAACCGCTGGGAAGGTCGACTGAGAAACTGCACTCTCCAGACGAACTTCGTATTGGCTACAACGCCTGGGAACTGGAATATCACGCCTTAAGACGTGAGGACTTTGAGAGTGACCTTATATTTCTCGGCCTCATTGTGCTGGATAATCCCATCAAGCCGCAGTCCGTGCCGACAATTGAAGAACTCACCAGAGCGAAATTTCAGATTCGAATGGCGACTGGTGCGTTCTATACGCTGTACCTCTCTTAGTCCTCTGCCTTTTGAGGTAACATTAATTTAGCGAAGATTAAATTTCTCTGGATGTAAAGGAACATGTTCTGCTGAATTCTGTAGTGAGTTTCCTGCCGTCCAAATTTCTCCCATCCGATTGCAACTAAGAAGAAGGTAACCGAATATTTAAAACCAAGACGGCGGAAGAATGACTGGTTGCTGACACCGATACTGACTTTGAGCTTTTCTTTCAGTGTCAATGTCAGTCACTGTATTTCGGGTAAAGTAGGTGTGTACCTTTGAAATCCTTATTGGTTGCATGCAGAGGAAGTATATTGAGAAAATGGAAAGGAAGTAACATGAAAGAAATACAAGCGAAATAACAAAAACTGTACAGATGAACACACAATGTCATGCGTTAACAATATTTATAGGCACATGAACTCGGTTTGTTGATTAAATGCAGCAAACAGTTGAAGCGCACTTAAGATACCGGAGAAGAAGTAAAATTTTCTAGTCCGCAGGCATTGTGGCGAATGCGAGCAGTGGTGTGCGGCATGCTGTAAAGTAATAAATTACATTAACACATGTTACTTAAGTATTTGGTAGTAGCATCACCATAACACTAATTTTCCGACGGCTATGAAAATAGTCGTAGTCCGGTTCACTGCAATGTGTCTCCATACGCTGGTATAGCTCCCTTAAGCAACTGTTTGGTCAATTTTGTCTGTGGTAACCTCAGTAGACACAAAGGTCGATCTAGTAGTACCTTTTTACGAATTAATATTGTGTTCTGTCTAAGGAGGTAACAAAGTATTCGGGATGCCCTTCTGGTTCATAATATCCGAGAAAAGCGAGCAACCGACCCCATGAATCTAAACAGTCCTGTTAAGCAGCTGTTCCCCTCACGAATGTGAGGCAAATCGATGGCGTTTGGCCTAGGCAGAAACTTCGAGAATTTTCAGAACTCCGGTCCCCTCAAGTTATAAATGCCCTCCAGCATGACCTTGAGTGCTGCTTTCGTACGCAAATATTCGCCTACGGCGGACTACTTTCTTTTTTGTTTGCGTAAATCAGTCTTATGTGAATTTGCTCAAAAGTCTTGCGTCTCTTAGATCTTCACTGCATCCAGCTAACCAGAAGTGGACCGCAAAGTACGTAGAGACTGTGGCCTAGTAATGATTCATAAGCATTACTCCCAGACCCTATTCTTCTGTAGGCGACGATCTACGGACAGGTCTATCGGTTGCTCGCCAGTGTGGCATTATTGGCGCCTTCGACGAGGTTTTGCAAGTCTCTCTTGGCGACAGCCAGACTGCAAAGATCGACGGCTCACCGCCGCCCGGAACAGAACCCATTACTTCTTATGCTGGCGTGGAAGAGTCTCTCAGCTGCTCCTTCTCTTCCGCTGCCGGCGCCGCAGCGCCCTTCCTCAAGATTGACGTTCTTGCGCCGACACTGGAATCCACGCCATCAGCAAGGAGAAATTCCGGAGGCGTGTTAGCGAGGACCTTCCTTGAGACCACAGGACACTCACTGCGCCAATTCTTCTGTGGCAGCTCGCACAACTACTCCTTCGAGGACCAACGCAACATCCTGGAGTGCGATGCCTACTCTGCGGAGACTAGTGAAGGTGATCCGGGGAGATCTGACAGCGGCGACTCCGAGGCATACGACTCAGATGACTGCGAACTGGCAGTTCGGAAACAGCATCTCGTGATGACAGGGGAGGTCTGGAATCTAATCCGCACTAAAGCACCCAAACTCATACCCACTGTACGTTGAGGGTCTCAGTTGATACCTACTGATATTGATTTGGACGCCACAATTAGAGGTCGTGCTTTAAACAAGTCTATGAAAACGCAATTTTGGGTTTGTGGGATTGCTGATGAAAATGGTTTCCGATCGTTCTTATGGAACTCACTCGTTCCGTTTTGCATTATGGACTCTCTCTCTCTCTTGAGCCCAACCAGCAGCCACACAGCGGTAATACCATTCTGCCTATATTATGCTCCGCTATGCGTCTGCTGGTTGGGCGCGGGAGAGAGAGAGCCCCTAAGGCACAACGAAACAAGTAAGTTCCGTAAGAACGATCGGTGAGTGCTCTTCAACTATTGCATATTCCCGATCGAAAACGACCGGACAACGGGCCCATGGCCCAGTGGTTAGAGGCGTTAGACTTCTAACTAACAGGTCGCGACTTCGAGCCTCGGGTGTTCCACACTTTGGGGTTAGGTGTGACTGGCTGACGACGGCTAATAAGCCAGAAATGGCCATTCCAGTCTCCCTTGTCTTTGTCGGTAAAAACATTCTGAAAATGATTTCTTTTCCAAACGATGCTTATGCCAACTCGGTGCTTAAACAGGCTGTTGATTTTGACCTGCTTAATTATGCGTGGCCATAATTCTCGTCGACTTGCAACGGCAAGACTCATAGGCTACCCGAAACCGATCAGTGGGATCGTGTGCAGCGGATGCGCAAACGAATCTGTTCAGAAATTCGTATATATGGCATAGGGGATCACACGGATCACAGTCCAGTCCAATCCTGCACTTCTAAGTCGAACACCAGCCGGATAAAGTTGTTTGGGAAGAGGGAGACATGTTCTTTTAACGGGGTTTTTATCCACTTTTAGTTTTGCACTCATGAGCGAGTCCTGCGTCTGTTATAGAATCAGGTAAGTGCGCTATCCGCGCCAGTGTTGCAGTATAACTGGAGATGAGTATACGTATCTCTTGCCTCTGATAGGAGATCCTTCAGTGCGCAAAGCGCGAAATAGTATAGTGGAATTTTGGTCGTTTTATGTGATTCGGCTCAGAAATCTCCCATGGATGGATCAAAGGATGGTCAACACGTTCTTCAAATCCAGTAAAGTAGAATACTGGTAGAGACCGAAGTGCTTTCACTCTTTCGCCGGGATTCTACGTAAGTATTTATGGAAAGAAGACGCAGGTGATTGTTGGGATATATTTGAAGGTGCCTCACGAGTTTTTACGAATGAACAATGCTCAGGCAAGTCGAAGTAATTTATCACAGAGTAAATAAGCGATCATGACTTATGCAGACCTGCCAATAGTAATTGGGTTGAATAGTCATTTGGTGGATTCCAGATTGATTGCTTCAGAAATCCTGTTTGGGCAGTCAGCATACAGTATCGGTATCGGTGGATCCCGTAAGTTTCGGAGGATTGGACTGGTAACTTGAACCAAATGTGGTTAAACTCAAGGCACCCGGTCGGGGCTTCGGAGCTCAGGTACTTAAAGCATTGGCTGTACGCAAGCCTTACACGTGCTCTTGTCAGCTCTAACCCTACAGAGGTCCCTGCGTTTTCTGCAAATGCATCAAATGAAAACGAGCATGTTAAATAAATAGGTGTTTTGGCAAATTTTGAATAATTTATTTTGACCCAACTGTGAAAAACTCGGAGCCTCCGTGAGATTCGAACCCACGAAGGCAAGGCGAAGGCTTGAGTACAGCCGATGTTGTAGCCACCTTAGCTACGAAGTCCCGCCGGGAGCTGTGAGTTTAATCGCATTTGGGTCAAATTACGCGCCCAGCCTACTGCAACTTACAAAATCTGCCAAATCTGATACAGTAAGATGACTGTCTAAGCAGGATTTCGTCAGGACTTAATCTAAAACGCACTAGTTGACTACCAGACTCACGTAATTTGATAGGTTTTGGCTGATTTTTAAATAATGTTTTTTTTGACCCAGATGTGCCTTGGCTGTACCCAAACTTTCCTTTGCTGTCGTGGGTTCGAATCCCGCTGAGGTCACCGAGTTTGTCACACTTGAGTCAAATGAGGGATGATAGAGTTAGTTTTACAGGCCAACATTTAAAAAAAGATCGTGGAATTTAAAAAGGCGCTGGGTTACACAGGTAAGGTGTTGCTTCGCAAGACAGGGGTTTTTGATTGCAACCTACTGGTAGAATCGCTAAAGTGGCCATGGCACTCTTGTCCTGCGCAAATTTGTACAAATCTTGACTAACATGGCACATTATGAAAGAGGGACATCAGAATACGGAGTTGTCATCTGGTGAATTTCGATTAATTTCTACTAAATGACGCAGAGTATCATTTAACGTACTTTTAGACTCCCTGTTTAGTTCAAAAATTAGCTACTTTCGATCTGCCGAACTCATTATAAAGCCAGAAATTGGGAAAAATTGATTCAAGCACACAGGATGCCTGAACGTGATTTATGATTAGCGTCATAATGACATGGGTAAGGAATAGGGGTATGGTTACGTGGCTTAGGTTTAGGGAAGCCCCTGAAATTAAATGCGAGGTCATTTGTAATGTAGGGCTGGCCCATATCCCCGTAGAGACCAAGGTTTTTGCACTGCCTCTTCGACCACTTCCATCCGTTATCCCAACTAGGTGTCGGGACAAGCCTTCCGTACCAGTTGAAAAGTTTTCCCTGTGGAAAGCAACATGCAGTTTCGGCTGGGATCTGCAACAGACTGGGATAGCAATCGCATAAACCCAAAATTGCGTCTTCAAAGAGGAGATTCGCATTGGTCCTTTATACCTACTGATTTTGGGCTTCTCCTTCTGACGTCTGGTCGTCCCTCGCTATTATTAGTATCCTTCCACCTTTCGCGTGCTGCGTCAAGTCTCAGAATGTTTCACATATACTGACTGAGTGTCCTTGCCCGTTTTCGATTAGGATGAATTACTTGGGCGTGGTTGTAAGACTGGTTATCCTGCGGCATAATCCTATACTATCTCGGACTCGACAAAATGGCAGCTTTTAAATACACTGCCTTTCAATCTCCTGTGGAAACCGCACTCGGTAAAAAATGACTACTTAATTAGCATGTTTTTCTCCCATTGATTTTCGATGGTTTTGCAAATTCAAATATATCTTATAAAAACCGTAAACAAAGATATGCTTTCTTTCAGCCGTTTAATAGAGCCGCACAGCCGCGCAGTATATAGGTAGAATGGTATTACCGCTGTGCGGCTGTTGGCTGGGCTCGAGAGAGAGTCCGTAGGGCACAACGGAACGAGTGAGTTCCGTAAGAACGATCGAAAAACATTTTCATCAACAATCTCATAAACCCAAAATTGCGTTTTCATAGACGAGATTCGCATTAGGCCTTTATACCTACTGGTTTTGGGCTTCTCCTTCGGACGCCCGGTCGTCCCTCGCCATTATTAGTGTCCCTCCACCCTTTCGCGTGCTGCGACAAGTCTCAGAATGTTTCACATATACTGATTGATTGTCCTCGCCGGTGTGTCTCACTTTTCACTTGTTCTGATTTTTGATGCTTTTGTCCCTTCTCATAACGCTCCTCCACTGGTTGCCTTTTGTGCGTGTTTAACCTGTCTGTTTGTCGAACCCATTCGCGCTGACATTTGCTCTTCAGGTGGTAGCGCATGGGACGGTGTTTGCGCGCTTTCTGCCCGATGACAAGACCAGCCTCATCTCAGCCATGCAAGCGACCGGCTACCGAGTGGGAATGTGCGGCGACGGAGCCAACGACTGTGGGGCGCTGAAGACTGCCAGCGTGGGTATCGCCCTGAGCGACTGTGAAGCCAGTATCGCAGCTCCATTCACCAGTCGGCAACAGGACATTTCTTGTGTCGTAAAACTTCTGAAGTGAGTGCTCTTCTCACCTGACGCGCTGTTCACAGGTTGTGTAAATTTAAGGGAAGCTTCTCTTCCGTTGTCCTCTTTGTCAGCAAGGCACCGCATTTTTGTGAACCTTTAAACTACCTCACGCCTCTTTCACTTCCTACACTAAATGACCACCTCCGGATGCCAGGTCTTGTGAAGCCTGGCTGATAACTGCTAGTATGCCGGAAATTGGAGTTCCCTGTCGGTGTTCCTTCCAGTCTTATGGCTTGACTCCTTGCGACTGCCCACAAGGGCTCTAAATTCAGCACTATAGAGTGTCAGGACGAGCATGTCCTCTAACCTACTCGGAGCGTTGGTCTTAATAACGCTCCATGAGCAATGAACGCGAATTCAAGGCTTACAGTGAGTGACCGATCTCATGAAATGTTGGCTGAAATTCCGAAATGCGTTTTCGATTAGGAAGGATTACTTGGGCGTGGTTGTAATACTGATTATCCTGCGACATAATCCTATGCTATCTCGGACACGGCAGGATGGCAGCTTTTAAATACACTGCCTTTCAATCTCCTGTGGAAACCGCATTCGATAAAAAATGACTACTTAATTAGCATGTTTTTCTCCCATTGATTTTCGATGGTTTTGCAAATCCAAATATATCTTATAGAAACCGTAAACAAATATATGCTTTCTTTCAGGCGTTTAATAGAGAAACAGGTTTTCTTTATATTTTATACTCAAGGAAGGAGTATAATAAGGTTTTAAAAAAACTTTAATTATGATATTTTTACGACCGCGCAATGCCCATTCACATAACATCGTACTTCGATGTTTACCACAGCTCATCATGAACTGTAAAACATAGTCCGCATCCATTGCAAAATTTTCTGGACTCTGTATGATATCTCTTTAAAGGCATAGAAAAATATGTGATTTTCTTTGCGCGGAACGCATGCACCTTGTAGACTGAAATTCCTAAGCGCTAATGCAACGAATGATCGGGCTCCAAAGTATTCTACAATTAGAACAATTTTTTAAAAACCAAATTATACTCCTTCGTTGAGTGTAAAATATAAAGAAGACGTGATTCTCTATTAATTGACTGAAAGAAAGCATATTTTTATTTTTGGTTCTTTACGATATATTTCAATTTGCTAAACCATCGAAAATCAATGGGAAAAAGCATGCTAATTAAGTAGTTATTTTTTACCGAATGCGGTCTCTACAGGAGATTGAAAGACAATGCATTCAAGAGCTGACATCCTGCCGAGTCCGAGCTAGTATAGGATTATGTCGGAGGATAATCAGTGTTACAACCACGCCCAAGTAATCCTTCCTAATCGCAAACACATTTCGGAATTTCAGCCAAAATTTCATGAGATCGGTCACTGACTGTTGGTCCTGCAAATCTGAATTTGGGTAACACTGTCTGCCAGTCTATGTAACTGGCCCATCTGACCTGTAAATCGTGCGCGCACGCCTTGTAACTCGCCTCCTGGAGCTCGCGTCTATGATCATAGCCTCCCTGAAACAAGGATCCAGAATCGGTGCATCCCCGACTGCTTTCAATTTCTTTTCTTCTTCCC
Source organism: Spirometra erinaceieuropaei (assembly GCA_902702965.1). Taxonomy (NCBI): domain Eukaryota; kingdom Metazoa; phylum Platyhelminthes; class Cestoda; order Diphyllobothriidea; family Diphyllobothriidae; genus Spirometra; species Spirometra erinaceieuropaei. The sequence goes on along the minus strand of CACRXP010000617.1, from coordinate 274,625 downwards.
AGGGAAGGTCGCTGTTCGCTGTCCACAGCCATTGGCTCTTTCAAGTACATGACATTGTACAGTTTCGTCCAGTTCTTCTCTGTTCTCATCCTCTATTTCGTAAGTTTGCGTCTAACGCATTCGTGCTCAGATGTTTCCTTCGATTTACAGTTACTTTCGGCTCTTTTACTCATTGTCCGCTTTTAATTTAATTAAGGACATATGAAGTTCAGTCTCCTCACCTCCATCTTTTATGAGTTTTAGCGTGCACTTTCCTTTATATTTTCAGATTGGGAATGTGCTCACGGATGCCGACTTTTTGATCATTGATCTGTTCTTTGTGACTCCTTTGTCGATCACATGTGAGTGTCCTTCTTTTGCACTTTTTCTTGCCTCCACATTCTGTTTAAGCTTATCCTCTTTCGCTAAAATCATCTTCCAGGTAGCTGGCGAGACTATGATGAAAAAGAATTGTTCCCCAACGCTATGCTGGGGGTTTACATTGGCAGTCTCTGACGAAACCCCAAAAATATATGCCAAAGCATATCGATTCATTTTCCATTGGAAGCATGTGGAAGAAACATTATTTGGGTATTTTGCCCTTGGCCATCCACTGCTCGGCGGTTTTGCAGCCTAACCTGCTGACAATGAAAACTATCATCCTACTAATACGGTTTTTCCCTAACTACAACCGACAACTCTCATCTTGTATTATAAAAAGCACCCGATCATAACATCCAACAGTCCAGATGTACCCACCCCAGGATGAAGTTTGCTCTCGCCGCTGCTATTTTTCTGGTAGTATATCACGATCAGTGTGGCGTCTTTTAAGGCCGAAAACTTTGCAGTAGGTCTTTGCTAGCATGCCTTGAGGGAGAGAATGTAAGTTGTGCATTCAGTAACAAAATGGGTAACAATCGGGAGGTCGCACCCAAAAAAATCCGCCTAACCAAAGCAGCCTGTCTTACGGGACAGGTGGTAATAGGGGTTTAATTGGTGGTGGCTGGTCGGGATTTACGATACTAGCGGACAGAAAGCCTTATTTGAACAGGTGAATGATCGAAGTAGGCCGGCTCTCCGTTCCGTTATTACAAAATGGGTCGCCAAAGGCAGTATAGTGGTAGCGGACGAGTGGAGGGCGTAAAATCGTCATCTCTCAGAAGGTTATCTACATTTCTCTGTTAACCACTCAAAGAACTTCAAGGACCCTACCACCGGACGGCACACAAATGTCATTGAGGCATACTGGAGTAGACTGAAAAGGAAACTCCACGAGGGAGGCCCTGTATGTGGTCGAGCTGTGTGGGCTCACATAGACGAAGTACAGTATCGTCTTTGGTTTTGCCTCAATGCCATGTCTTTGACAGATGACTGGGAACTGTTCCTGCCCCATGTTGTGCAGACTTATCCTATTTAAAAGTGATTTTGTTTTGTAGTAAACTGCCTTAATGCGAATGTATGCCGTATATTCAGTTGTACGTGTATAACGATGAGGAAGGTTGGATAACAGCGACCATCGTCCATGTAACCTCCTGAGATGTTCCTTCGGCCAGCCCATGTTAGGCCGTCGCGGAAATTCCATGTAGTGCGTGAAAGTAGGCCTTCAACCGCTGATATAGCCTGAGGTCGTTTGAGTCTACCGTTAAAGGTATTATTTCTAGGTAACGCATTTTGTTGGGTGCCATCTCCCGATTGTCACCACAAAATGAAGGCAAGTCTGCCTAATTCATTTTTTCTCTTGTCTGCCAGAGGATGGCCGGATACCAGCCGTCACTCAAAAGCCTTACAGGGCGACTTTGTTTAAACACGAATCAATCCATTTGAGCGCAAATGTAGTTAAGGTCATTGTGTGTACTTTACATGTTAGACCGATTAGCTGCGGACTGATATCGTCGTTTAATTTACTGCCCAACCACAATGCCGGACAGAGCTAATAAAACATAGGTAAACAATTGTTCTGTACACATAGACCTTGCAAATCAGTTGAAGGGGTCAAACTTATTTAGACTGTGGTTCCTCCTCGAGTCTTATTTAAGCGGGTGGCTGGAAAGAGGATCTCCCCGAGACTAGCATCCGTCCTAATGTAGATGAGCCCAAGATTCCCTTCGTTTGCAGTGCATCTGGAAGTTTCATCCAAATATCTGCTGCCAGGTTGTCTTGGCGTCGACGTAGTTATTTTAAAATAATCGTCGGTAAGGGTTAAGTATGTGCGCGGGGAAAGGAAAAACAATGGTTAGCGGCCCACAATATCTTAAAAAGCAGGTGTTGTTCAGCAGGGCTTTTGGTCGGCCCTTTGTCGGCAGGATGACATTCGCTGACCTGTACTGTCCCCGAAGAGTCGGTGCTGTTGAAATGTCTACATTGGTTCACTATTCTGCACCCTCACACGCAATTCTTTGATAAGGAGAAAGCTCACCTTTTAGAAAAATTTCGGCTCGGAGAGCAGTCAGGTAGTACAAAAATGCTCGGAATACGTCCGCCTGTAATCAGGAGTGTTAAAACGGATGGCATTTCTCACCCCGCGCATATACTTAATCTCTGCCGAATTACCGTGGGTTTTCAGTTCCCCGAAAAAGGGGGATGTCTAGCGGGGACCGTCTGATAGTGATTAATAACACACTTCCTCGTTCAGTCTGCTGACATCTGGAACGATGGCGATTGGGACTTGAACTTTGACGAATTTAGTCGATGCGATTGATCTGGGCGCTTGCATCAATTGTAGACAAGTTGTTTGTTATTTATCAACACTGGGGACGTCCCCTAGAATGCAGTAGGCCGCTAAACACACGTTAATCTTATGGCGCCAAAATCGATTTCAGTTCGTTTTCAAATTCGCCAGCATTTTCTGTTCCTCCGCTCCCTTCGCATCTTAAATGGCGGGTTATCCCAACAACAACTCCAATTTTCTGCGAACCGTGACCTATCATTCAGTCCTCCACTTTCTGACCCCAGCTGATCACAGAAGACATTTTTAAACTTGTACAAAGGTTTGCTAAGCCGACTTAACTAAATAAAAGCGGAGGCCTTCCTCGGGTCCCGTGGCCGAGAGTTGTACTGGTAAACTGGTATTTCTGGAGTCGGCTTTAAAAATTGCCTTCAGTGTGACAGGAATGACGACAGAGGTAGGAAAGACCGAAGTGGATATTTCCAGACTGTGAAGCCTCACCAGCTATCCGCAGCCCCACCTCGTATTTGGACGGCCGGAGTTGTGAACCGGGGTCCAGAAGGTGGTCGCGCATTTTAATTAAACCATTTACAAACTCGGCCTCGGACTCAGACCCCGTGGGTTTGGCAGGTCGCATGTGTGCTGCTTTGGCGATTTCTGGCAGTTTGATGGACAACCTAATATATGTAATACATAATATCTATGTTTTGTATGATATATTATATGTCAAGCGTATTATACAGTACTCCCGACATAGGTACTAACTAAAAGCCCAGACACGTGTTTCGCCAATATTCTGCCGCTGTGTGGGAAACTCCCATGTCTCTGTCGGTAATAGCATACTGCCTATGTCATGCGCCGCTGTGCGGCTGCTGGTTGGGATCAAGAGAGGGCCCGTAAGGCACAACGGAACGAGTGAGTTCCGTAAGAGCGATAGGTGAGCGCCCCCCGCCATATATACTTCATATTCTAGTGCAGCTTAATGTACCTTTTGCACTTTAAATTGGTCTGCGTCGAAGATACCTATTATTTATGCTTCCCCAACGCTCCTTCTCTTGACGCTTTGTCCCCTTTTTAGTTGCTGCGAGTGCACCATGGAGACGACTTGAAGCCAGCACGCCAGCCCTGCGTCTCCTTACACCGTCAAATCTTGGCTCAGTGCTAACCCAACTGCTGATCTCCGTGGTGGGGCAGCTGCTGGTGTTTGATCTTGTGCGTCAGCAACCCTGGTGCGTAACATCATCCATACTATCAGCGTCTGCTAATCATTTTACACACCTGCGACTTATGTAAACCTTTCTCACCACCCGGAAAGTTAAAGCCCACAATGCTGCTTTTAGCAATAACCAATCAGGTGGCTGCATAACCAGAGTTTTAGTAAAATTACGACAGTATTTCGTCCTCCTTGAACTGGGGATAAAACCAGCGAGGTGAGGAGCTACTTCAGATTGTATTCTCGTGAAAAGGCAGAAGCAGGTTACTTTGAATACGCCAGAGGCGTCTTCGAACAATTAATCAGGATTTTGACTGTCTTTGTGGTCAGTAGGCAAAATAAATCGTTCCACACGCGCGTTAGCTGCCGCATTAGGCCAAGTTCCCTGGTAAAAACACCAGAGTAGTTCGCCCAACGAACAGGACAATGAATCCCCCTGTCTTTTCCGGATGGTAGTAACTTTCGCACGATTTGCATTCTAACGAGGGGACATGCACCGCGTCTCGCTCACACACTCTACCCTTTCTCTAATCATATAGTGTATAGAGTATTTTTGGGTAATAGGCAATGACCTTGATGACCATACTGAAAACGGTACACACAATATAAATGTAGAACGAAAATCTTACTAAAATGTTGTCAGTAGCATATTTGTTTATGAAAAACGTTTTTGCAATGCGGTACTGCGAAGGGTGCGGCAGGCAGTCTTTTCAATGCACATATGAAATTTTAAGTGCAATTATATACAATCAGCGTAAAGTGCAGTCATTTGCGTAGTTTGAGAGGGAGAATTCCATGAAACGTCAGGGATGTGTTACATAGGGATGAAATCAAGAAATGAAATTTATGGCTGGCCTCAGATAATCCTTCAGGACAAGCTGAAGACAGTTGAAGGTGGGCGGAGGCACAGTGACCGATCAGGCGTTCGCCTCAGTCCGCGCACTGTACACACGCGCGCCAGTTTAGCAAACACGCACGAGACAGACGTCAGTCATTGCAATACCAGATCGACGGCAGCTGCAACGGAGCCCGCCTTCAGAAATGGATCGAGTACTCCAGCCCGGTGACAGTCTTTCAAGCCACGATTAGAGATTGCCGTGATTACTCGAAAGCGCTGCAGTAGTACACTAGGGAGGAAGCTTCACTCAAGATCGACCGCCCCTCTCGCTATGCCTGCGCTGGTAGAAAAACTGGGCCAGGTCGCCTAGGGATGAGATTGAACGCAGCGGGATACTGTGCGGGACGTCTCATTCAAAGTGAAGTCGGATACGCCAAGCATAATCAAAGCTCTAAAAGTGCCAGTACACTATTCGGCAAAGGTATGGTTTTTGGCCGGGGTTACCAACTCCCAGGAGCATTTGTGCTAAAGGAAAATAACCGGCGATATCTGCTTGTACGTCCCAGGGGAAAAAGTGAAGGGCCCTCGCAGTGGCTGTTGCGTGAGGGTGGTTCAGATGTCTTAAGTTAATCGTCAGAGTAGAAATACGCGACTGCAATACTTTTTTATACAACGCCTGCAAAGGGGCATGAAACGCATTTGCTATTATCATTAAACGGTAACAGTGCCCATGCTTAATGGGCGACAATCTGGAAGATCGAAATTTATGATACGACAAAGTTCTTTGATAATCAGCCCTTCTGCTCAATACAAATGCCTCCGGAGAAGGCAGACCCTTACCGATTACTCGTCTGCTCAATTCTGATCTTTTTTCCACGAAATTTTTTGTTCATTTCTTTTTCAGGTGGGAGCCCTTCCAGCCTGGGGCAGACAGACTGGACGAGGCAGGCTCCTACGAAGCTACCAGCATATTCTACTTTAGCATGTTTCAGTACGTGTCGATCTGTGTGATCTTCGCACAGGGTCCGCCCTTCCGCGAACACTTTTATAAAAATGGTGAGCGACTATCGCAGCGACTTTTGAATAACATGCTTTTTATCAGGCGGTGGCGGCAATGTTTGAGACAGTGGCGTATGGTCCGGGAGACCGGGGACAGTCTATGCGACGACTGGTGGATTCTGTTCCCACGACTGAGAGCGATCCAACCACCGGCAGTAGGCGCCGGAACAGAAGACGCAAGACATAGGTTATAGAACAAACTCGTTCTAGTCTGTCGTCTGCAGCAGATAGCTTAAACGCCGTAATCTACTCTGTGGTTAGTGATCGCGAAGACCTACGTTTCATCACAAGGCAGATTGTGTTATTATGTGAGAAATATGGATTTAGTGTGTATGCTTCTGTGTATATTAAAGCCGTAGTGTCAATTAAGATTTCGACCGTCGGTTTCGCCGCGTAGATAGGATGGCAGTTGGTAGCCCTGCCCACTGATTCTACAATTGTACTTACTGGCTCGATTTCAAGCTCTGTGATTACGTTCTCATTATGTCTGGGAGTGCACGCGCAGAAGCCCTGTCAGGATGACATTCTTCTTCAATTTAACCGCCCCGAGATGGAGGCGCTGCAAAAATGTCTATATAGACTCACTGTATTGCATCCCCACACGTAAAGCCTTAGTAAAGGGCGAAAGATTTATCCTAGGCGTTATGCCGTCCTGCGTGCCGCTGCTTGACTCTCGTGTTCTCATGTCCATTCTGTCGGTTAGAGTACTATCGCACATACTGCGGAATGACCTTAAGACACACTGCCTCATTCCTATTGGTTGTTCGCCTTCACTTGCAATTCTTTCCAATCTGGGGCAAGGATGCATTTATTCCGCATACCGTACTAATTACCCATGCTTATTTCTATACCCTCCTTGCATTTTTCACGTTATTTAAATTAGGCTTCCACTCTGCCAGGAGCGTCACTTCCAGGCATACCCTACGAGCGCCATTTACGCCTCCACTTATCTGCCCCACCCGCATAGCCCCTATTACCACCGGTCCCGTAAGACAGGCAGTTGGGAGTTTTCGGTACCGGGAGGGATACCAACTACCATCTAACTGCCGCGTATCCACCGCGTGCTCCACAGCCGAGCGAAAGCAGGGACGGTGAATTGCGCGTAGATCAGTTTGTAGTGGTAGTAGACTTGCGAAGCATCTACCACACTCTCTCCTCCTTCCCCCCAGGGACTCGGTGTCAAGACACAGTCAAGAAGACCGGAGCTAAGAGAAGGCACATGCGGCTGGCGCTGCTTGAACCCACCCCTAGGCGTACCATCGCACCCCCCATTGGTCCACAACGCACACCGACCAAGATGTTGCACACAATAAGAGGGAGCGGCTCGGATCCCACTAGGAGGGAGTGCCACAGAAACCACATTAAGGAGCCATTGCAAGCTGAGTTTCAGCCCGCCACTACACAGAAACACACACACTAGGCCAACGTAGTGCCTGTTACTGCGTGTCCCTCGACGTAATTAAGTTCTTGTCCATTTCAGCCACCAGAGAGTTATTTCGACCATTTAATGACGTAATTGCGCGCAATGGTTGGAGTGGCATAGAAGCCGCTATCCACGTGTGCCACACGTCTGAAGGCACAATCCTTCATAAGGAAGCTGGCGCACTGTATTGTATACTTAATGTACGGGAGATATGTTGTGTCAGCGGCATGGTAGTTGGTAGCCCTGCCAGTTAGCGATCCTTTCCTGCACTTCCATTTTAAGGCACTACGATTTCGGTAGCTGTGATTACGTTCTCTATATGTCTGGGAGTGCACGCGCAGAAGCCCTGTCAGGGTGACTTTCTTGTTCACTTTAACCGCCCCGAGAACGAGGCGCTGCAAAAATGCCTATATAGATTCATCGTATTGCACCCCCCCCCCCACACGTAAAGCCTTAGTAAAGGGCGAAAGATTTATCCTAGGCGGATTGGCGCGGGTCTCCGTTTTGTCGGTTTGCCTGCGTTCTTGGGTCTTTTTACTCCAGACCTCCTGCAGAGTCTGGCGTGATCGTGTACGAAAAGGACAACCGTCGCGCAGATAGGGTGTCTACCGATTCTCCACTAACGTATAGCACACAACTACTGCCATAGTTTTAATTCTAAGTGTGGCCACAGTGGCAATAAACTATTATTTGCGGATTTTCTCTTCCGCCCAAACATATTCTTGGCATTAAAGTCTTACCCCGCTTGCGTTATGCCGTCCTGCGTGCCGCTGCTTCATTCTCGTGTTCTCATTTCCATTCTGTCGGTTTGAGTACTATCGCACGTACTGCGGAATGACCTTAAGGCACACTGCCTTCTTCCCGTTGATTGTTCACCTTCAGTTGCTATTCTTTCCAATCTGGGGTAAGGTTGCATTTATTCCGCATACCGTTCTAATTAATCATGCTCATTTCCATACCCTTCTTGAATTTTTCACCTTATTTAAATTAGGCTTTCGCTTTAGCAGGAGCGTCAATTCCAGGCATACACTACCAGCGCCATTTACGCCTCCACTCATTTGCCCCACCCGTATAGCCCCTATTACCACCGGTCCCGTAAGACAGGTAGCTGGGAGTTTTCGGCACCGGGAGGGCTACCAACTACCATCTAACTGTTGTGTCTTATCGACAGCTGACACGTATTTGCGTGACCAAACAGTTTCGTGTCCAGCCGATGTTTTCGTGAGCAGAGAGGGAGAGAGAGGAGGTGCTATTTAGCCGAGACTTTTCACATATGCGGTTACCACTATGCGCCTTAATGTGGACCAGCAGACAACCGATCTGTCTGTGGATCTAGAACGGCCCTCGTCTCTGTCTCTCGCATGTTTTTTTGTTTATGTGTATTTTTGTGGCCCACCAGCATCTCCTAAGTGTATATTGCTGCTTGGACTCGGGAGAGAGAGTCCATAAGGCACAAAGGAAAGAGTAAGCGCCCCTCCACCACTTTTGCATATTCCCGATCGATAGCGACAGAACATCGAGCCCGTTGCTCAATGGCTCTAACTACCAGGTCGCGGGATCGAGCCGCAGGTGTTCCACACCCCGGGTTGGATATGACTGGCCGGTGGCGGCTAATAAGCCAGAAATGGCCATTGCAGTCTCCCTTGTCCTTGTCGGTAATAATATCCTGCCTAAATCATGCGCCGCTATGCGGCTGCTGGTTGGGCTCGACAGAGCCCCTAAGGCCCAACGCGATTAGTGAGTTCTGTAAAAAAACGATCGGTGAGCGCCTCTCCACCATTAAAATATTAACCAATGCCTAGGAGGTTCTTATGACCAGACAGAATGCTAACTTTTCAATTCAAATGGGGTCGACTTTGCAATCTGCTTCCATCTTTTTCGCCACTTACGTTGTGCACATGAGGCTTCCGGTATAGGTTCTTAAAACCACCAAGAAAAAAATACTCACTTCGAAGAAACCATCAGTTCGCTTGATCTTCGCGCCCAGTTCAGCACTCCCCCCCTGACCTATTCTGATCCCCAGTTCTGTCTCTGGACCATTTACGCTAGCTGTACTTCGGAGTCAAGCAAAGTCTGCGGCTCTAGAAGTGAGCCCTGGGTGCATGCGCAGAGAGTGAAATTTCGGAATCTAATCTTGGGTGAAATTGGCCCACCTAAACTCAACTTAGGGCATATGGTGCAACTCCATTGATCTTGGCCATGACAGGACGTGACAGGTGCATCAAAACTCTTGTAGATTTGCTCACAATGGCAACCACCAAACCCAAGTGATTCCCTGAGGTCATAATTTGCCATATTGACGTCATGGTACTGATTAAAGGCCGAATTGTTGGGACGCATGATTCAACATCAGCCGCCACATACGAGAGATGTACCGCAGACCACAGGAAACCCATTGAAATGCAGAAGTATGCTCGTACTTGGTCGAAAACAACAGGCTCCTGTCGAGAACGATTAGTAGAGATGGCTGAAGGTATTTGGTAGCCTTTCTTGGGAGAAAGATACGTCTGTTCTGGATTCCATGATTTTAATCCTACAGTGTAATCGCAGTCCTGGCGAACTTGACTGTTGAGGGATCCTTTTGATAAAATATCCAAACTCTGACCATTCATTCGACTCCTACTTGACATCTTCATGTTAAAATAGTTAGAATGCTTACGGAGTAAGTTAGAGTAATATTAATTAAATAACTGACAGTATCCTCTAAGAAAAATAAACGCCGAGATGAAGTTGGTGGACAGTCCATTTTGTAAAATACACAATGAAGTCTTCGATCTGTTGAAGTCAGCATACGTGGAGCAATAAACACAAAACGTAGTACTAATAGAATGGCAAATTACTCTCCTTGCCCGAGTGAATAGCTATGGAAACTGTTTAAAATTTTTTGGCTTTAAGTGCCCACTACACCTTTGCTGGAATCTGCTGATTTCCCGTGAGTACGAACCGGAGGATAATCATTCCCCTCTCCCCTACCCTCGCCCCTTTTAGAAATGAAATTAAATTTTTCTCGCGTTTCTGTTAGATACGAGCATCAAATTATGCAGATTTACTCTGCCATAGAGAACTACGGCACACTTCAGTCATAACCGCGTCTCTCCAAGTGAGAGGACAAAGAGGAGGTTCGATATGCGACCACATTCCTTAATCAACTAGCAGCGGATCGCGTCGCTGTTGCGGCGTTGATGACACTTACGAAGGCGGCATGGAAACGACGTGAAAATGTGTAAGAATGTTAGCAGCATTTACGGAGCTCACAGTCAACAGAGGGTACATAATAGAGAATGTAAAGAATGCGTACAAAACTGCTGTCTGTTTTGTTAATTTCCTGGCAATGTAAAATTAGGGAACATAACTTTTGGTGGAATTGGCCCACCTAAAACAAAACCAGGGCACTTAGTGAAAGTCAGTAGACCCTGGCTGTGACCTTCCAAGCGGCGCTAAATAGACTCTGACATTCACACCAAGGTTTTTTTTAGGTTTTCGTGTAGTGGGATAAAAGAACCTAGTGGTCTTCGTCGAGTGTGCCGTTTTTGGTCCCCCTGATTGTTATCCTAGTATGCAATCACAGGCAGGGCGCACCCTACTGTTGAAGGATCCTGTTCGATAAAATCTTCAAACTCTGACAAGTCCACCACCTGCAGGTTACAGTCGCTGATCTGACTGGTAGCGGAAAATAACACGCGGCAACGGTATGGAGAAGGACCCCAAGTAATTGTCAGTAGGCTGTGGATCGTGCAATACGTGATTTATAATAAGGGGAGTTTTACGCGTGTGGCAGCACGCTAGACAGTAAGCTGACAAAGTGAAAGAAAACACAGAAATTGCCTGGATTTATGCCAAAAGTCCAATCGTACGCTATTATACGACAACGGAAATGAGAGTAGTAGTCAAAAAATAAACAAAAAATAAATTCCACAAAATGATGGTTTTCAAGTTAAGGTGTGAGGCCTGTTGGCAGTGTAATTTCTGCAACGGCCTGCAAATGCATCTCAAGATAAAAACCCCATATAACACGATCCACAGCCCACCGTCAGTTAAGTGGGGTCCTTCACTACACCGTTGCAAGCGAGTGGGAGTTGGCAAGCAAAAAGTCCTGGAAACAGATGCGACCACTTCTGCGTACATTGCTCTTTTCGGCTAACCGCACACCAACCATATGCTTTTTTTGTTCATTGTAGTGCCCTTCCTTCTCAACGTGTTTGCCATGCTTGGCCCGTATTTATGTCGACAGGCTGATCGTACGCTATTATACGACAACGGAAATGGGAGTAGTAGTCAAAAAATAAACAAAAAGTAAACTTCACAAAATGGTGGATTTTGACTTAAGGTGTGAGGCCTGTTGGCAGTGTAATTTCTGCAACGGCCTGCAAATGCATCCCAAGATTAAAAAAAAACCCATATGACACGATCCACAGCCCACCGTCAGTTAAGTGGGGCCCTTCACTACACCGTTGCTTAGCAGGCCCAGAGCGTTTAGTCCCAGACCCTTTGTAAGCGAGTGGGATTTGGCAAGCCAAAAGTCCTGGAAACAGATGCGACCACTTCTGGGTACTTTGCTCTTTTCGGCTAATCGCACACCAACCATATGCTTTTTCTGTTCATTGTAGTACCCTTCCTTCTCAACGTGTTTGCCATGCTTGGCCTTTGTCTGGGGCTCCTCTTCTGCCCGACTCCGCTTATCATCGAATGGGCAAAGGTTTGTTTCTCGTTCGTTTCTCTTTTTGCTGTAGAAAATGAGTACTACAGTAATTGACCGATCTCATGAAATGTTGGCTGAAATTCCGAAATGCGTTTTCGATTAGGAAGGATTACTGGGGCGCGGTTGTAATACTGATTATCCTGCGGCATAATCCTATAAAATTTCGGACTCGGCAGGATGTCAGCTTTTACATACACTGCCTTTCAATTTTCTGTAGAATCCGTACGCGGCAAAAAATGACTATTTTTTCCCATTGATTTTCGATGGTCTTGCAAATCCAAACATATCTTATAGAAACCATAAAAAATATGCTTTCTTTCAGCCGTTTAATAGAGAATCAGGTCTTCTTTATATTTTATACTCAAGGAAGGAGTATAACTAGGTTTTTAAAAAGCTTCCATTTATGTGATTTTTTAAGCCCGCGCAATGTTCATTCACATAGCGTCGTACCTGGCCGTTTACCACAGTCCCTCATAAAATGTAAAACATAGTCCGCATCCATTGCAACATTTTATGGACTCTGTATGACATCTCTTTAAGAGCATAGAAAAATATGTGATTTTCCTTACGCGGAACGCATGCACCTTGCAGACTGAAATCACTAAGCCCCAATGCACAGACTACAAATTATTCGACAATTAGAAAACTCTTTTAAAAACCTGATGATGCTCCTTCCTTGAGTATAGAATATAAGGAAGACGTGATTCTCTATTAATTGACTGAACGAATGTATATTTTCGTTCATGGTTTCTATAAGATACATTTGAATTTGCTTGACCATCGAAATCAATGGGAAAAATTCATGCTACTTAAGCAGGCATTTTTTACCAATTATGGTTTCCACTGAAGTCTGAAAGGCAGTGTATTCAAAAGCTGACGACCTGCCGAGTCCGAAGTGTTATAAGATTATGCCGCAAGGTAATCAGTACTGCAACCGCGCCCATGTAATCCTTCCTAATCCAAAATGCATTTCGGAACTTCAGCCAACATTTCATGAGATCGGTCACTCACTGCAGTTATTCGATGTTGATCCTTCTATTCGGTATTAGAGCGCGAATATAATCCGTTGAGTAGTGGATTACTGACGTGTGGTAGTCCTGTCGGCTTTGGGACATTCGTAGTTGCTGGCGAAACTGTGCTGTTTAATATGCAAGCAGACAGGAGGGGAGCGTTATTCCAAAAGTCAGAGTCAGGGAAACGTGGTCGGGGTAGTTTTAAATTAGCAACTGCATGAGATGCTTCTCGTATGCGCAGACTGTAGTGGGTAGCTGGGGTTCGACACAGGTGGCGGATTGATCGATCCGCAGGTTCGACCAATCCGCAAAAACCACGAGAGTTCACCTGACGCAGCGATCCTAGGGTGAGGCTTGTGGGCAGACCTTTCATCGGTGGAGCGCCAAATTGATTTGCAGCCTCATGCGCTCACGCTGACATGGTTTAACTCAAACAATCATAGGCGGTTGTTTTGACAGTGACAAGACCAGCAGTTCGCCTGACCGCCCTGGTCGGTCATGTGCTTCTAAAATACTTTGTTGCCTCCTAGAAATAAATCAAATATTTGTCAGTAAAAATTCAATACTACGCATGTCACATTGTCTGCTGAACGTGCGCTCGGGAAAACCAATGATCTTAGTCAATAGTTTGGGCACATTACATGCCACTACTGCTTGTCGGTGAGTAGTGTGACCGATTTTTCTACCACAGGACACCGCGAGTGGCCCGCAACTAGGCTAACAGAGAGCCAAACTTTTCGGGACCCAGTCGAACTGAGCACACACATTAAGTGGGCTAACTCATGAAATCTCAGCGGAAATTCCGAAATGCATTTTCGTTTCGAAAAGATTAATTCAGTTGGGTTTGCAAAACCAATCATCGTGCAGCATAATTCTATAATAATTCGGTTAACCTAGGACGCCAGCTTTCGAACAAACTTCTTTTTGGCTGCACCCAAAAACCATACTCCGTAAAAGATGACTACTTTTGTAGCATGCATTTTTCTCATTGTTTTGCTCATTCAGTAGAAAATTACGTCTTCTGGTTTTATAAAACTTTCCCAATCCCCGAATAATTTTGAACCCGACCTGCCGTTACACTTGCATTTACGGTTCCCAAACTACAAGCCGTATAATTTGCGCGTACGGAAAACCATACATTTCTCTACCGCGTTAAGAGGAGGCCATATGGGGTTCATAAAATTAAGCAGTAAATTTGAGCCACATTGTTAACTTTACAAGCCACATTGGTAAATGCAGAGACATGACGTTTTAAGAAGGGCCATTTCACGGTATTAAAAAATCTTACAATTAGAAACTTTTCAAAAACCGAATTATACCCTTCATTCGAGTGAAAAATTGAAAGAAGACGTAATTTCATACTAAATGAGCAAAAGAATGAATATTTTTATGCATGCTTTCCATGAAATATAATTGACTCTTTAAGGGCATCGAAAATCGATGAAAATGAATGCTACTTAAGTAGTCATTTCTTACAGAGTCTCTTTTTTACATGCAGCTGGAAGGAAATTAGATCGAAAGTCGGCGTCCTGAGGTAACTGAAATATTATAGAATTATGTTGCAGGTTGACGAGTTTTACAACCCTATTTAATTAATCTTTTCGAAACGAAAACGCATTTCGGAATGTCTGCTGAGATTTCATGAGTTAGCCCACCTACTGTATGTGCCGCAAAGACATGCAACGATTCCAGCCACGTCTTTCTGAGGTCTTCTCGACGTCCCTCAGTAGCATTGGAGGAGTACAGCTGCTTAGGACACATTTAAAACCTTACCGTGGACATATTGAGGCAAGAGGCTGTAGTCACTGTACGTATTTTGACCGAGTGACCAATACATCTCCCCCCCCCGTTGAACGAGTAGTCTTTAGCTCGAACACCTGCTTAGGTGTGCGCTCTTATTTGCCCAGACTGTCGACAGTACTTCTCGATTACAAATGGCCGTCATCTAATACTGCTTAGATGATCAGCTTCGTTAATTCTGTGATGTCTTTCAGTTTTTGCCCCTTCACGGCCTGAACGACCATCCGCCAAAGTCACTCTCCTTCTCCTTCATCCTCCTCCTCATGGCTTGCGTCCACGCGGTGCTCGCCTACGCGACGGAGCGACTGATCGAGCTCTGCTCCAACCGCCTGAGTGGTCGAGGTTGTGCCAAACTCTATGCCAAGTTTCGTCGGCCTGATGGCTACCATCAGGGCACAGAGACGTCTCCCGAAGTCTCCCTCAACAAAACTGCCAAGAGCTAGGACCTACTTCCTCACAACCCCTTGGCCCGTCGTCTGTTCAATGCCACGTCTCTCCTTTTCCCCTCCTCTCCCCCTCTCTTTTGTCCACCGAACGAGACATATTTTTCGCATTTTTATATGACGGTAAAGGTCTAAATCTACAAAAGAGTGGCAAAACATTTTGCTCTTAGGAAAAATTCGGCGATCCACGTCCTAAAGGTCTCAAGGGGGAGAAAATGAGCATACCCGGCATGTTGGAGAATGTTTAACTAGATGATAATGACGTCGACTATCAGTTCGAGCAGGGCGAAACAAAGTTAAGGACAGTCATCGGGCTGCGAAGCAGTTATTTCATACTGGAGGGTTCTTAACCGAATGCTGGATGACTAGCCGGTCTCGGAAACAATGCCACGAGGCTTTTGAGTGGAATCTGGAGGTGCGGGTTCCATTTCCCGTTGTTGCTTCTAGTTTCACAGGCTGCAATACGGTATTTGCCAGGTTTTCACACTTGTAACTCTTCAGATCTTCTGGTCTCTAAAAAAAGAACAGTCGCTTAGAGCAAACTACCCCGCGCGCGCTCTCCCTCTCTCTCTGGTCAAATCGAACTGGTGCAAAGACATCCGCCTGGCCAACCAACCAGGGGGGTTGTGAATATCGGTCTCGCCCCCACAACGAGCCACACTCCGTAGCATATACTACTCGCGGGGTGTGTTGGCACCCATGGGCATCGGCTTCTCGCCACGTCGCGCCCAGAGAAAGAGAGAGAGGTTTGAAACCGCGGATTACACTCTCAAGACACTGCAGCGCATCCATTACTATAAACAACTGACGCGCTTAAACCTATCACGACGCACTAAAGGCATTGGCTCGGAAGGTTGCCAACTGATTGGGTAAGCCGACCCATCAAGATAGTGAACCAGGTCAATGGTTCTTTCTGAGTCTGACCTGTATAGCATTTCTGCTAAGATGGCATCTCAGGGACCCCTCCCCGTGAAAACCTGGCGCACTGTGGGGGGGCCGGATCGTGTGTGGCGCGCGTAGACGAACTGTCTAGCTCTGTCAGCCACTGAGCGCAAGCCTGACTTTGTCTTGTCCTGACTCTGTCTTGTCACTCGGCGCATGAGGAGGGAGAGCGTGACAGATGGTGCGCACCTCTGTTATAATTACAAACTAATTCGCGCGCAACTCAGCGCCCTGCCTCCACCAGTTCGTAGGGCACACGATGGAAAGCAGAGTTCGCGACTGTCGAACTGTCAAAGGTCGGGTTGTGTGCATGGAAAATGCGCGAAAACTGGAGGTGTTTGACTATCGTTGTCTGAAACGGATCATCGCAGAATATTCGGGGAAGGAGTTACTAGTGGTGCGAGCCATAAAGCCAAGAGGTACATAATGGCAACTGGATAGCCTATCTAACACTCTGGCGGACAGTTTGAGAGGGAATGACTGCCCTATAGTGGTGTTATAATAAGCAGAAAAACATTTCGCGAAATGGTTAGTTTCGTGTGTTTTTGTCAGATATCACAGCCCGGTCTGACTCAGACGCTCCGGGGTCCTGTGGCAGTTCGTTCGTCATACTCTACTATCTGGGAGAGATTTATGCTGGGATCGGAGGATAGCAACTGAATCTTGAGTAGCACTGGACCTGGTCTCTCTCTCCTCGCGCATCCTGTTCAGTTGCCAAGATAAGCCCACAATGACGAACGGTGAGGGCGGGTGCAGTAGGGTGGTAGATTATCCGTCTAGTTTTGAGCGTGCTAGATGTGCTGGCGGGGACTAGACGTCGTACTGAGACTTACCAGGTGGCGGAATCCTCACCGCGTTAGGAAATAGCGCAATCCTGCGGGACATCTTTCGGACATTGTTGCAAAGGAGCACCAACGATGACAGGGGACTGTATAGACGCCTTCTGGCTTCTTAGCCGTCGTCAGCTAGCCATATCCAAAGTCAGGTGTGAATGAGCCGGAATGCAAACCTGGATTTCATGATCCCAGTATGCAGTTAGGAAATTTTAGCAGGCGAAAATGCCCGCACGTCTCCCCTGTCTTTGCCGGTAGCCCTCTTCTCCATATATCGCTTGTGACTACATTTGTGCAGTTGTGGACGCCAGACTGAGCCGCAGGGCGCCCTAAGCTGATCGGCGAACACACCCCTCTGCAATCTACTTCCGGTGACTCCGATCAGTCGCTGTCGGGACCTCCCCTCCGCCATTAAAACGAGAAATTATTGAAATGAAAATCACTTAAACTACTGGAAAACCGACAATGACTTAGGAATAGCCATTGATTCAATCAAAATCTCCACACTGAACCAGTCTCCGCAGGCGAATGGGTCCTTACGTTCGGAACTTAGGTCAAACAAGTCTGTGATCTCGGCGATTCCTTTACGTCCACTACTATATGAGCGCAGACTACAAACTTTGCACGTCCGCTACCTGCACATTTTGCTGTCTCGGGTGTGGATGCGAAACGTCTGACAGACCAAATAATTCATTCGGCATCCCGGAACTCGCTTTTTCACTGTGTACTGATATGCCCGTCTCCGTTAACATCAACATCTACACTCGTTGCGTGGAACCAAAACGATGTCGGGCCAGACGCGGACACTTCGTACGTACAGTGGTGCTGTGGAGGCAAGGAGAGCGAGCCTTTTTCCCCTACGCCGCTGGCATTATCTACCGTGCCTTGCTTGGGCAGTGGACAATCCCAGGAAGGCAGCTGTGAATTGCCCCGGTTGCTAGCCGCTACTGTTGTCGGATGAGGTACGCTGCAACTTCGATGCCGTGAAAACAGACCTAATGGCGGTATTGCGCCGTCCTCTGGCGTCCAGAATCTCGACAGAACTGGGATAGAAGACGGCAGAGAGGGCGCTCACCGATCGTTTCTAGGGAACTCACTCGTCCCGTTGTGCCTTAGGGCTTTCTCTATCTCTCGAGCTCCGGGTGTTCCACACTTTGGGGTCGGTCATGACTGGTTGACGACGACTAATAAGTCAGAAATGGCCATTCCAGTCTCCCTTGTCTTTGTAGGCAAAACCATTCTGGCTTAGAGGTATTGTCGCGGGATGAAAACTTCAGGGCGTCTTCTATGCATCCTCGCCAAGACGACGACGGGGGAAGGCGCTCTTCAACCATCAGATGTCACGCAGAAAATTACGTCATGAATTGGTCAGCTGGCAGGGAACCTGATAACAGAATCTTACTGCTTCGTAGCCTAAACACCCTCGTTATGAGCACAACGTCTAAACATACTACTCACCTAGATGCCCGCTAATAAGACGGCAAGTAGAGAATCGCGAGGATCCAGAAAATGCCAAAATACGGAAGTAGGGGAGACAGTAGAAGGAATAACGCAAAATACCTCCGGTTGGCTGTGACAATCCCACAAATACTCGTGCTTAAGGTGGAGATTGGCTCTTCCACTCCATCCCCCGGAGCTGTTTTTTGATTGTTGTGTTAGTTTACCGCGGTTAAGACTCCTGTGCATTCGAAACTACCCGCTTGGCTTTAATCTGAAATAGCTCTATCACGGAAATGTCGATCAATGACTAGACTGCGAGGCCTGCTGGTCCCGTCACGCTTTGGGGTTCAATCTAGGGTCTTCGTAGACACACGGCGTTACCAACGCCACATAAAAAAATACCGACAAAGACGAGAGATACCGGGATGGCCAGTTCTGGCCTGCTTGTCGTCGTCAGGTCTAGGTGCCTGGGATTCGAACCCTAGACGTTGGTCGCCGAGCGTTAAGTCTGAGCCTATGCTATTGGACCACGGGTCCGTCGTCCTGTCTGTTGTGATCGGGAAAATCTACTAGCATGGGGATGAAATTCACCAAGCAGGTTATGGAACCAGCTCATCCCGATGCCTTTTGGGCCCAAGCTGAAGCCCTCGTAAGCAGTCGCACAGCAACCAGTAACCTTAGAGAAAGGAATTGATGACTCTAGTCGTGCGGATGCGCAGTGGACGGCAAAGTCAAAGGACCCCTTGTCTAGATACGTAGTGGCATCGGAGACTTTTGAAACGCGCGTCAATAGACTCCCTCACCGTTCACCCCATTAAAATAATAGTACGAAAACCATTTCAGACAATATTTTCGGTGAGAAAGGACCTCAAGAGTCAATGCCAGCAAAGGAATCGATGTATTTTGTTAACGAGCCGTAGGGTCAGGGGCAAAGTTCAGAAATCTGGGCAGTAATAGCACACTCCCAAAGACTTCATATATCATTTTCTTCAGCGAGACTGTACAAAATGGAGGAGGGAGGGGTAGATCACATACTGCGGCTCATATGCTGTGCAAGGACAGGGTTGAGTAATCACATAAAGTCATCCGAATCGTAGCCGTCCTCATTGGAGCGCATTTTCTCGGGAGTAAAGAGGCGGTCATAGGAGCGACGCTCCAGCTCGCTCTGACGAATCTTCTCGGCCTGGCGCTCAGCTTGCTCACGAGCACGCTGAGCAGCTTTGGCCTTCTGGCGCACACGTTCGTCTCGGGCCTCCCGCTCAGCCCGTAGATCCGGATTTTCCACCACCTGCTGGGTCTTCTCCAGCCGCCGGATGATCTCACTGATGCGCTTCTCCACCACCACCTTGCGCACCTGCTTCCCGTCGTGAAAACCCACCTGTCCCACCTCCATGTTGGCGGTCTTACGCAGGTTCTCCCACATAGTGTACACAATCGTCACGTCGTTCTGCTTGCAACCCTACAGTCACAGCGAGAAGAGCGCTTAATAAGACGAGTCAGCTGGCGTTGGAAAGATTCCCTAAAATCAAACTGTGTCGCAACTGAAGGATTAAACACCGAGCAGGAGGTTAGGTTGTTTTAGGGCTGCAAAGGTAGTCACTTATTAGAAAAATTCAGAAGCCAAGTAAAGTGGGCGCTGAAAACCTTTGAACTGACATGAACGGAAATACCTAAGCGCATCTTCGA
This sequence comes from Spirometra erinaceieuropaei, assembly GCA_902702965.1. Classification (NCBI taxonomy): domain Eukaryota; kingdom Metazoa; phylum Platyhelminthes; class Cestoda; order Diphyllobothriidea; family Diphyllobothriidae; genus Spirometra; species Spirometra erinaceieuropaei. Next base: position 254,592 of record CACRXP010000617.1, on the reverse strand, counting down.
ACAGAATACTGGAGAAACCTCGTGAACGAGGCCGGTTACATCCAGAAAAATTACATCCGTACCAATCACACGCGAGTGAGGCAAAGTTTATGGGCATCCAACACAATTCCACATGAATCCACGCATGACGTATGTGGGATTTCGACTGAGAATATTTGTAACCGCGTGCAGTAATCACTGTCTGGTAAAATAAACACCACTTGAGTATGGCACAGTACAGTGCCTGCTGTCCAATGTTTCTTCGTCTTCCACCATTTGTTCATAGGAATTACATTTTATGGCCATTTTGTAGGACGCTTACACTTTTCAAATTTGGTCGTTGGATTTAAAAAAAATTCAAGTTCTGCATATTGGCAGACACAACCCACGTTTCCGCTTGGCCTTAAGGCGTTCCATCTGTACGTCAGGCATTTCCTTTCACACGAATGCATATATCTGCTTATGAAGAGGACTCTTTGTGATCATACCTACTGCCACAAATGTTGATAATGTTGTGGATCTTAGGTCGCGCGAGCGTCTAAAACTTTCAGTCGCTAAGAAATCGAATTATTCCCTTTCCTGGAGGTTGTTCTCCACATGGGAGATGACAGCTTCCAGGGAACTAAAACACAGTTCATAAAGGTATCAAAAATGAGGAGAAAAAGTACAAACTGTTCAAGTAGCGCTTTGTACCGAGTGCAGACAGAAACAATCGAAATGCCGCCCGCGACCGCGCAAATTCGATGTTAGTGCCTCAAACTCATTTAAGTGTTCGTCGCTGATTAAAAACGTACTTTCACATTGCAGCTCGAGACGAGTAATTTCCAATCTGTACAATACTTTTAGCTTAGATTAGGAGGTCACAACTTGAGAAGTGACTTTTGTTAAGAATCCTTGGCAGCTCAGGCTGGCTACCATTAAATTTACACTCACAGGTCCTTGGTGTGGAACCCAATCTGAGGCCTGATTGCTAGGATGCCGTGTTTCCTTGAAACATAAAATACAGTGCTTCAGCCACCTAAACTCTTAATGACAAACACAAATTCTGGTTATATGCTGCCGTCCGGGTCCTAAAATTTCTCAACAGATCATATTCCGATGCCAGAATCAGAGGCTACCACAAGCTCTTGTTCTGCTGTGCACAAAATGCAGACGACGGGTCGTGTTCTGCTCAATTGAGGTTACACTTTTTGCCTAATGTTGAGCAGATGACTGGACAGCGGCCAATGAGATAACAGCCAGGTAGAAACATGAGTGCGTCAATGCTCTAGGGCCCTATCAGCCGTACTAGATGAGAATCGCAGCAAGCCATAAGAGTAGGCAGGCGTCATGTCACACAGCATCAGATCAACCTATGTTGGCAGCTTAACGACGTGAAATTCAAGATTCGAGTACAGATTGTTTGAGAGTTTCGGCAGAGCGATTTTTTGGCCACAATCTTGCTCGCCTGGAGGCATACTACGTTCGCAAAATTAAAAGGGCGAAAACGCACAATAGCTACTCTCTCACTGGTAGTCTTGGCTACCTTAGGGACTACAAATTCAGTCACCTGATTGTTATAATTTAGCCGCATCACGAATGACTGTCATCCATTCATGCTGCCTTCCTTGGCGAAATACGGTCCGTCCGCATGCCATCCCCAAAGACGGTAGAACCTGAGATAGGTCACAGATTCAGTTGCCTACATAAATGCCATGGCCGGTCAGATCTGGAATCGGGTGAGACGGCATTCCAGGTCCTTGTGTCTTTGAATCGGCACACCACTTGGCCAAATCGTCTTGGCTAGCGGTACAGTCATTCGTTGAAAGTATAAACGGAGACACAAATCTAGGGAATAGATAGTATGCGCCATGGACCGAATACATCTATGACACTAGTATCTTCTAGGCATATGGGACGCGTCTTAACAACAGAATTTTTTCTACATAGTTCTAACGCACAGTCAGTTTAGTATCCTAAATGGCTTCACTCAGATTCCAGGGGTTTTAATGGAGCCGGACTAAAGATGTGCTCACCTGATAGATTCGAAGAGTGACTCGAATTTTGTGTAGCCGGTTTGATAGGAAGGTTGAGCCAGGGTGCTAAAAGCTATCCATTTGCTCAAATAAATCAGCGTCCACCCCCGGCAGGCAGGCATCTCTGACATAGAAACACGACATCCTCGTTTTTGTAGTCGAGCTTACTATCATCCTCACTTCCGCAGACATCGCACCTACCTCGGACGCTCCAAGGTGCATTTTACAAAACATCCTGTCGGCATTACGAAGTCGCCAGTGAAATTTGAGGCATTCCACTTGTAATAATTTCCCAGTATGCGACTTTTGGTCAGGTCACACAAGACGCATACGGCCAGCACCTTGGGCGGGCGCAGCACGGACGCACTAGTCCAATCAACGAATTGCATGGGGTCACATGGGAGCAGAGTGAGCAAATCTGCATGTTCACTTACCACCGCCTTTCTATTCGCTCAAGTACAGTTAGGACTTGCAAAATGACTACGTTGTCTGACGTCAGCTCGAGGTGCTCGTTGGAACAGTATTCCAATCCTTCTGTGCAGAAGACGTTCTTCCTGTAGGTTGCCTTTTCATTGTACTAATTGGGGTCTGACCTTTGTTGTATACACAGACCATGATATACCCTAACATCTGGATAGTAGACTACGGTCCTGATAGACACCGAAGGCGACATCAAAAAGCCATTCCTCGCTATTTGTAAAGACCCCATTCTTTGTTCTGCAACAGTAGATTTGAGGTAACTTGACCCTCCCTTGTCCGTACGCCACGGTACAAGCAAGAGACAGTGAAAGGAACAAGGATTTCTGGTGCACGGCAGAGGGACCTTGCGGGGGCGTAATTCTAACGGCCGGTTGCCCTTCCCGAGTATCGATGCAACGACTTTACTCCTGTCCATGGATTCGGCCTCTATTTCTAACACTGTCTAGAGAACCCTGTGCGTGATCAGCTAATACTGCCGAACAGCATGGGCGGGTATCCTGGCTAGTATCAGGCACCTTGTTTAACAAACCATTACCTCCCAGGAGCAAGTATCAAAAATCGCCTTTAGAAAAAATGTCGCGCATTAGAAATTTAGGTGACGTGAAAGTGAATGTCTAGTTCGGCCTAACGCAGCTTTCATTTCGAGGGCATATTAGTGAATCGCAAGGCATTGTGGGACGTTACACTGCTCTACAAGTATTGGCGTTGAACCCTGCAAACCACCGCAGCTTAGGTTGACGTACTGCACGCTGTCCATGATAAATCTTACCGCAGTACTGGTAAAAAGATGTCTCTCCTCACATACTTTTTGAGGGAAGTGCCATGAACAGCAACACTGAAAAGGACAATGACGAGGTAGTTGTGGTGTTTGCGTTTAAAATATATTCCTACGAAAACTTACCGATATGCTGTTCTGCTTGCACAGTTGCGCACAATCTTGGATGACTGCCTCCGGAACATCATCGAGTGTTTCGCCTTCACGGAGGCGAAGATAAACGTGGGCAGAAGACAACTTGTCAACGTGAAACCAGACGTCCTCCGGCCATCCCCATCGAATAAGCTCGTCGTTTTCATTCTTATCCGCGCCCATATAAATGTGATATGGAGGAGAAACAAGCTCACACTTGAAGTAGTAAACCATGGGGACGGTTGTGCAAGGGCGGGCTAAAATCGGCCTCTACGTTTTTCACGACCAATCGCCTTGATCGAAAGCATTCTATTCAGTGAATGAAGTTCGCAGTTTCAAGGCAAAATACTGATGAAAACATGTGAACATCCAATTTTTAAGTAGGTGAGAAACCCGTTTATGGGTAAAATAAATATGTCCGAAGATTTGGTTCTGGACTTGTAAACGTTTCTGGTCATATGCATATACACGTATGCTATTAGAGGGCATCCCATGAGTTGACCACCTATAGAAGGAAAGCGTCAGCATCGCTGACCTTGCATGTGAACGTAACGTCTAATAGCTGAATCCGAAATTCAGCATTGTTAAGAACTAAAAGAACTCGGTAAAATGCTGGTCACCATCGACTCAGTTAACAATGCTGCACAATTGCATGCAATTGTTGCTAATTCCCCTGGAAACAAGACAATTGAGAGTAACGTGGTGTTAATGGCCTCAACCTAAACATTTCCGATGACTTTCATTTACTATCCTTCGAGAAACTGATGCATCTATCTCGAAAGGCTTTTCAAACTCTAAATAGCGCACGCTGAATGCGGACTCTTAGATGTTACGATGAAGTACTCGAGCCACCCAAGGGAATGGTCTTGTCTTCTTCTCCTTATAGGCGACAGTCCGTATAGGCTTCCTTGGTGCTCTTACTCGGTTGAGTGTCTTCTCGGCGGGAACCCTGAAAATTAGCGCGAATTGAGTTCATCGTCTGTAAGTGCAAGCGTACACAGATAGAATAGGTTGACGATGTAAAAAGTTTATTAAAAGGGATATATCAGTTGAGGAAATTAGGCCTGTTCCGTCTTCTCGCCGTCTTCTTCTTTACGGGCGGTCCCTCGACTGGTCTCCTCACACTCTTCAACGACGGTCACTAAAAAAGGCACGTTCGGAACACAAATCAGTCAAAAGGTAAAGGAAAGTCATGGCAAGGACACATTAAAACAACAAGGTCAGTGCGTCCTTCTACACGTCCCCCTCTCAAGAGGTGGCTCTGTCCTCTGAGGCGCTGCGTGGGAGGGACTGCTGGTCATTTCTACCTCATCGGAGGGTTGAGCGACCAGGTGAGGGGGAAGGATGGGTTGGGAGTCGGCGGTCGAAAGACGGTGTAAGTCGAAGGAGGAAAGAATTCAATGACGACGTAGGGACCCTCCCACGGATTGAAGAACTTTGACGAAGTCCCCACCGATGGAGTCGGACGGTAGCGCAGTACCAGGTCGCCTGGAGCGTATGGTGCGCCACTGACGTGCTGGTCAATGTAGGCATTCTGTCGCGTATAAGCTGACTCTAGGTGAGTTCGCGTTAGGGTTTGCGTGGTCAACAAGTTTTCCTGTAGCTCTAGGACGTAAGCATCTGGCTGATAGTCGTCGCAGATTGGTAGGGGAAGCTGAGAGTCCGAGGGTAAGTGGAAGTGGCGCCCGGTTAGCATGAAGTAGGGGGCGTAGCCCGTCGAGGTATGGACCGTGCATATATATGTTATCCTGGCGTATGGCAGCCGAACGTCCCAGTTTCAGTCTCAGTTTCAGTTTATTAAGGGAAATATAGGCGAGCGCCTTTGGTTACAAGTCGTCGGAGAAAAACATTGATAGTGGGAAGGCGAAAAAGGGGTTTTGTGCATAATCGTTGACCGCTAGTACGAAAAAAGTAATAAATAACGGTTACTAACTAGTTACAGGTAGTATAAACAAGTTTAAGTTGGTGCCAGGTTATGTGAGTGGATGTAAGGCTGGTAACTGGGAGGCTTGATGCGCGTCAAGTCTAAACTTAAAGGACTTCACACAGGAGGAGGCTGCAACATCGGTTGGCAGGGCATTCCACGCTGCAACCACTCTGTGACTGAAAAAGGACTTTCTTCCATTGATCCTTGCTTTCCCGGCGCGTAGTTTTAGGGGATGACCGCGCAAATTGGGCGTGTTAGCTTGTGTGAAATTATCAGTGGGATCTAAACAACAGTCTAGGCCGTTGATAATGCGAAATGCAAGTATAAGGTCACCACGTAATTGCCTATAAGAAAGTGGAAACAGGTTGAGAGTTGACAGTCGAGATTCGTAAGACAGCGCTCTCAGACCTTGTGTCATTTTGGTCGCCCGTCTCTGGACCTTCTCAAGTCGTGGGGGTTGTGTTCTTCGGTGAAGGCTTTAAACAGGTTAATAATGGTCTGGTTCGTTCGTTTCACCTGGCAGTTTCCTTTGGGGTGAGCCTGAGTAGTGTGTGTTTTATGTATTTGAAGTAGGTCGCAGACATCGCGCACTAGCCGGCTCTCAATGTTCGCTCCACAATCAGAGTGTAAGGAGATGGGGGCTCCGAAGCGGCAATTCCAAGTGGTGAGAAGGGCGGTAGTGACTGATGCTGCGTCCTGTCGTGGAAGGGCGACTGCCTCTGCCCACTTAGTGAAGTAGTCAATAATCGTTAATATGTAGCGGTTGCCAGTCAAGGTGATGGATAGGGGTCCGATCACATCGATGCCCACGCGTTCAAATGGGAACCCTGTCGCCATACGTTGGAGGGGCGCCCGGCGTCGGGGGTTGGGTCCTTTAAAGGTGGCACACGTGGGGCAGGTGTTACGAAAAATAGAGACTTGTTCTCTAGGGCGTGGCCACCAGAAACGCTGTCTCACTGCAGCCTCCGTTTTCACATGACCTACATGGCCGAGCTCGCGGTGCAGATCGTCCAGAATAGGCAGGACTAGGCTGCGGCGGACAACCAATCGAGATTGGTTGTGGTGCTTACCCCTTCCATCTTGCCACGAGCTTGTTTCCTTACTTCCAACCGAGGGTACTACTGAACACGCGGAATGGCTGAGAGAAGTTGACGGTTCGCTTCGGCTGTCTTCCGTAGAAACAGGAGACTCCGTTGCTATTTGCCCACCGTCATTAGTATCGGCGTCCTTGCACTGAGGTTTTCCACAAACCTTGTTCTTTGGCTGCTTTGGAATTTTGGTCTTCCCCTTTGTCTTGCTGACTTAAGCGCTGTTAACCGAGTTTTGCCTACCATCGTTCGCTTGCACGAGTTCTTTTAATGCAGCCAGCTATTTTTTAAGTTTTTGGACGTTCAGCAGAATAAAGGAGCACCCAGTGCACGGCTCGTCCTCGTTACTAACAGATTTTGCTGTGGTTACGCTTTTAGCGCGCTTTGCGGGCCCCTGAATGCAACTGTAAAGAGAGCGAGCGCTAATCCTGGGGGGCAAGGTCATGTCAATAGACTTTCCTTCGTGAATAATGCCGGTCCTGGTCGTGGAACTACCAGTGCCCAAGGGGCGCTACAATAAACCCATTCTATTCTAAAAAGTTGCTCTGTGTCCATGAGTTTCGTGTTTTCGTAAGTTATATTCGCTTTGGAGATTAAAACTGGTAATTACGACTGTATACGATGAAGTATGGCAAATATTCGAGATCAAATGGTCGAAAATGCGCCTATTTTTTAAAAAGTCGATGTTGAGAAAAAATATGAACGGTATGAAATATATGTAGGAGCGACTCAGCCGTTTTGAGAATACCGAAGGCCCTGAATAACTCCCGATCTTCCTGGGTGTCAACGATTTTGTTTTCCTAGGCCGATATCTGCGCGCGAATCGACTCCGTAGCCCGTTGGATTTTGATGGAAAACAAATTCCGCTTAGAGACAGACTTCTGATAAATTTCCACACAAGAAAAAAAAATCCAGAGACGCAGAAAGAAATTTGGTACGTACACTTCCAGCGGCAACCTCAGAGACGGTAACTGTGAGGTGGTATCTACGTCAAAATAGTCCCAGAAAATAGTCTCAGAAAATGTCGTTGTGCTCAGTCGGGGTCTGACATGCATGTCCGAAGAAGCGTGTATGCCCTCCATGCTAACCACGTGTCCGAGGTAGGTCACTTTGTAACGTACGAACATGCACTTTTGGGGATTTAAACGGAGTCCAGCGTCACGAAGTGCAATAAGAACGGCTCTCAGATTCTCATTATTTTGACTGATGGACTTCCCAAAGACGATGGCGTCGTCTAGGTAAATCAAACAGTGGCTTGGATATAAGTGCGCTAATACCGATTGCATTAGCCATTGGAATGTTGCGACGACGTTACAAAGGCCGAAGGGCATAGTTTCGAATTCAGAAAGACCTTGAGGAAGGATGAAAGCTGTTTTTGATCTGTCTTTGGGTTCAAACTCGACCTGCCAGTAGCCTGACTTGAGATCGAGTGTGGAGAACCACCGTGCCATCGCAAGTGCATCTAGGGTAACATCAATGCAAGGGAGTGGAAAAGAGTCTCGAGTTGTGACGGCATTAAGACGGCGATAATCGATACAAAAGCGCAGTTTCCCGTCCTTTTTCGGCACCAAGGTCACTAAAGATGCCCAGGGTGAGCGCGACGGGCGTATCACGCCTGAATCAAGCATCCTCTGTATCATTTCGTTCACCTTCGTCTGAAAATGAGGCGGGATAATTCGTGGGGGCTGCCACACGGGTTTTGCGGAGCCAGTGTCGATAGCGTGTCTTACGAGTGTTGAACGCCCCAACGAGCGTTCGTCCCACGCAAAAACATCCTCAAAGGTCACCAGCAGGGATTTCAGACACGTGCGGTCTTGTTTGTCCAGCACAGTATGCTCCGGTAAGATGCTGTCTAGGTTAGTGGGTGGTAGTGCGACCTCAGCGGAAATCGCAGCACAGATTTCGTCTTCCTGGGACACCAAATTGGCGTGGCAGGGAGGTGTCGACTCAGATCCGAAACGAAGGACGCGCTCGCGAATATCCAGATGACAATTAAACTGGACAAGTAAATTGACACCTAGTAAAATATCCCACGTAACGCTTGGGCTAACAACAAATGTGAGTTCTAGTAGGGAATACTAACAGCAAATTAATTAGAGAGATTGTGGACATCCGATCTCCGTTTGTTGTCAGCAGGTTAGGTAGTCTTTTGGGTTTAAAAATACTATCCATGCGAACAGGTGTAAGCACATCAGATCGGACTAAAGAAACTGTAGCTCCAGTATCAACTAGAGCACTAACAGGGCGGTTGTCAACATGCACTAAAGTAAAGAATGGTAATGTATTAGGCGACTTTTAAGAGCATATAGGAACAGACAGGGTACCAGTTTCATCCGAAAGGTGTGCTGCTGCCGCATATGGCGGGCGATTCGAAAGACCCTTACGAAACTGGAGCGTAGTGTTGTTGTCTGCCATAGAGAAACCACGTCAGCGGGGGCCTTGCCCAGGTCGACGATAGCCGGGGAAAGGTTGAGTTTTCAGAAGGGCGATGGTAAACAGATCCTGGGGGGTTCGGCTCTAACAACCAATGGGCTCTCTGTATTGCACTCTCGAGGTCACCCGGGGGGTTCAGACGTAATGAATACGCCACCTCGTCGGAGTCCAGGTCGCATTTAAAATGATAAAGGACGACCTGGTCTTTTTTGGCTGCCGACAAGGACGGGTAAGCGTCGGAGGCCAACGGCGTTAGATCGGCCGCGAACTGCTCGGGTGTTTTATTGAAACGAAGACGACGGTGTATGAGGCGGTAAATCGCGTCTTCGATCGCCAACCGAGGCTGGAACAGTCGCTGGAGATGATCACACAAGGCGTCAAAAGGCGTTGAAACTGACAGCCCCGCGTCGAGGGCCTTATACAATTGGTCATCTGCCAAATATTTAAATACTAATCGAGAGCGTTGACCCTGCGGCACCTCATTCGTGTGGAAACGGAACCGCCGTAACCAGCTGCGAAAATCCGTCCATCAAAAGGTAGAAAGGAATTTTGAATGGAGTCAGGGATGGTCGTAGACGACGAGGGAGGGGCGGCTGGATTCGTCGCTGCCACCATTGTAGTACTCGAGCCACCCAAGGGAATGGTCTTGTCTTCTTCTCCTTCTAGGCGACAGTCCGTATAGGCTGCCTTGGTGCTCCTACTCGGTTGAGTGTCTCCTCGGCGGGAACGCTGAAAATTAACGCGAATTGAGTTCATCGTCTGTAAGTGCAAGCGTACACAGATAGAATAGGTTGACGATGTAAAAAGTTTATTAAAGGGGATATATCAGTTGAGGAAATTAGTCCTGTTCCGTCTTCTCGCCGTCTTCTTCCTTACGGGCAGTCTCTCGACTGGCCCCCTCACACTCTTCAACGACGGTCACTAAAAAGGCACGTTCGGAACACAAATCAGTCAAAAGCTAAAGGAAAGTCATGGCAAGGACGCATTAAAACAACAAGGTCAGTACGTCCTTCTACACTGGAGGTCATGGAGAAGCAGTTTTCATCATTATCCGCAAATTGCGTTGATTGTGTGCAATATGGACACCGCAACTTTGAACATTTTAGACCTATGATTTTCACCTCCCCCATGCCTTTCTGGGATCTTACGGTCGCAATCTTGGTGGGTATTACGCGAGCACACTCAACCCGGTTATATGCAGCCACAGTCGTCAACGAACTTTGCTGCCAACCGAGAAGCTCAGCTATCTGCGCTGACCGGTTTTCGAGGGGCACCTGAGCTATGAGTGTTCTTTTTGGCAATTCATCAAAGACTTTACTAAGATCGAAATAAATAACGATCACAGATAAGTGAGCATTACGAAGAGAAGTAAGAATACAAAGAAACGATCTGTGACTCGTTCCACAGAGATGAGCGGGTAAAACTCCATGTAAGGAAGAAAACTAAGCGACCCCAATGAAACGCGAGGAAGCATATGTCTGTATTATATGCCGAACGTGATAGCCTGTATTTAATGACAAAAGGAATAGCTGTGTGGGAAAGAAAAGCATTATGTAGCCACAGATGAAGTCGTGAAAGATGGATGAAATCCTATTATTTCTAGACTGTTTGGACACATCTCCTAGCAGCTAACCATTGAAAACTCCCAAACTAAATACCTGCACTACCTAATGAAAATTGCCATGGAACAATTCCCCAGAGAATTTGGCGAGCATACGCGTGCTTTCGGTAAGTATTCATGGGGTTTAAACATTTATATCGGAACGCATATGCTTGCCAAATGCCCCTCGAAAAAGTGAAAATTGGGAAACAGTGCTTTTCCATGCAATTTTATAATGAAAATATCTGCACATCTAACGCTAGCATGCGAGGTAAGCAACGAAGATACCATAGAGGCAGAGACACGGCTTCTATAAATGTACGACTTCTTGACTCAAACAAACAAGTCCATCAAAATAAGTTTTGGTCGCAGTATTAGTGCATTATTACACAACGGGTTGCAGAATTTCATCAGGCATCTAAGAAATAAACCTAGGTGAGAAGTCTTTTAATGAAAAGGCCGTAGGCAGACTTTCGATTAGGAAATTCATAAGTTCGGTCTGAAAGCAATAAAAAATACACTCGGAAATCTTGTGCCGTCTTAAAAGACGGGAAGTAAAATAACAAACAGGGAGAGGGCCATCGACCATAAATCTCAGATGTTCCGAATAAATAAACCGGTTAATTTAAAAATAAAAACAATTTTCTGCAGTAACAAATAAATAAATAACTCAATAATCTATATTAAAACCCATCGGGGTCCCATCATATGAATTTAAGACGAGGTAGGCAGAATCTGTACAAAATGCAATTCATAGTTTCCGCAATAGTAGACCGCTAAGAAAAATAATGAGCGAACAGTGAGAAAACTCCACACAAGAATTCAAAGATTATTGAATTAACTTTAAAGGAGAAAAAAACTGTCGCTCATGATAAGACAAAAATGCGGGCAGGACTGGCCTGTATTTGGCAATGTATAATGGATTATAATCGGTCATCGTCAGGGCAGAAATAAATGTCAGCCTTGAGGGGAACGTATGCGGGTCAGACAGGACTGGTCTGCATGTCGTATTGTATAAAGGATTCAAAACGGACATCGTCAGGGCAGAATTGATACGCCGGATGAGACTATTCGCGTCAAAATGGCGAGACAAGAGGAACGGAGACGCGATCGGCCACGGTCCGCTTCGAGCCCAGTCGAGGAGGCGGCAAGGGAGGTACGACCAAACTACTAGTAGATGGCGAATACTGAGGGTTTCGCAGTGAGCGTTGACAGACCGCTTGAGGTCGAGATAGGGAGATGAAATTAAGAACCGCGAAAATCGTGGCTTTATGTTAGGAGTGATAGCAGTGGACTTAGTGACCAATTCAAAACACGTGATTGTAATTATATAACTGAGGGTTTCCGCTTTATCTACCATTAAATCCCAGGCGGACCCTTATCAAAGTCAAGATGTTGAGCGTTCGGGAATGAGACCGATAAAATTGTCTTTATACTTTCCAATGTAAGGTGTTTGCTTAATTTCGGTATGAATACCGATAACGTAGGCGTTGACCTACTTTCTGGCGGAAGATTATTCCAAAGGAAGGCATATTAGGAAGCAAAAAAGAGGGAAAGCTTAGAATAAGTGCAAAGAGGCGGCGGAATCACAATGGAGAAGTTGTGAATGGCATAAGACCGATCTCTCGTAGTGAGAGTGTCAATGAGCGGAAGATTGGAGCCAGAGTTAATGCGAAGAATGAAGCAAGGACCAGCTTTGAGTCTTCTAACCCACAAAAAATCAATGTTCGCCAGTTGACACCTCTGTTCGTCAGTTGACACCTCTGAGCTCACCGGATTCGACTTGGGATAACACTTTCAGGGGAAAACTCTCTGAACATTTTCGATCTTATTACGGCCACAGGCGTTCAGTTTACTAAAGAAAGGACAGTAGTATCCGAGGACTGGGAGAACAAACATCTGCTAATGTCATAGCTTCATTTCCAAAGGAAAATATTATGAGATATAAACCCACATATCTGCGCAACTTAGGCAGAGATTCCATCTGCAAGAGGAGATACAGTAAGTTTATTTGTACCACTTAAACCTAGGTCCTTAATGGTAAAGCATTCTGACAGTGGGTTATTCTGAAAAATTATGGGACCAGGAAGTTTGGTAGGGCCAAAAGACATGAAACTACACTTGGATGATGAAAACCCCATCTGCCATGTTGAACTCCATCTGCTTTAGCGTAGTAACTCGGCATTAAGTTTTTCAACACAAACGTTTACGGTGTCCTTAGAATATGAGTAAACACACTTGAGGTCATCGACATAAATAAAAGTGTGCAACTTTCTGATATCAGTCTAATTATCGTTGATGTGAAGAAGGGATAGTAGCAGACCCAGAACCGTGCCTTGAATTACGCCACTCATGATCGAGTGAGGTGTCGAGTAGCTATTACCAACCATGACTTTCAGTTATCGGTCGGATGGATAGGACCTTATGAAGACGAGACGAGGAGGCCGGATGCCGAAAGCTCCCAATTTTACCAAAAGACGTCTATGGGACGCATTGCTGAAGGCATTGTGTTATTGTACAATTGGCCACGGCAAATGATGACAGGTCTAACTCATGCATCTCAGTGCAAAGACGCTTGACGAAAATAGCGTAGACAGCTTTCGGCGAGAGAGGATGTATTAGTGACAAGCCAAATTTATCCAGTTTTGGCTGCGGGTCTAGGGATCGACGCTGACAATTGTGCAACCCGTGAAACGGGAGCGAAACATTTCAGTCCTTTCACTAGACAACCATCCCGATGGAGGCCATATATGCGCATAGCTATGGCTAGGAATTGATGACAACACAGAAGTACGATACCATGGAATTTTCATAGGGCGCCATGTGCGGGCAAAATTTCCCTGCGGAACTGATGGACTGTGTATGCCTACTTTTGGCTAGCATGGGGAGGAATACGGTAGAATTCGTTCGTCGCGGGGATTGCTTTTTTATCATGGGACTAACGTTTCGCGCCTTCAACCTATATCAACATGAATTAGCTTCACTGTCATTTTTGATTGACTTAGCTGCATCATTGACGGATCCAGCAGAAAAATACAAAATTGCGTACACCAGAGTTATATGCACTCGAATATCGAGCAAAGAGACAGAAAGTGTGCGTCCACTACTAAAATATAAGCTCTCCTTAGCAAGAGGACATGCTGCAGGCTGTAACTGAACGGATGGATACATGACTACTAGAAAGGTAGGCATTGATGTCAGTCGGCGATACCAAGACTCTCGTTGTTACGAGAAAACATATTTGGGTAGTTTTGACATGCTTGAAGTTTAAATAGCATTACTTACAAAGACAAAACTTCCGGTTAACGAAACAGCTGAAGATATCTGTGAATGTCTAACCACAGATAGGAGTCCCGACGAACACCATCAAGGAACTATTACTAAGATGCCCATTCAATGTGCAGTTCCTGTTTGACAACTGACTCTGTAGACAAATAGACGGCGTTGCTATGGGCACGCCTCTTGGACCTCTCCTTGCCAATATTTTCAGGGGCAAATTAGAGAGATTCCAACTAGATGATCAGACCGATATGCTTAAACATTACGGCCGCTATGTTAGTGATATCTTTGCAATTACCACCGCAGAAACCGACGTAGCTAACCTCTTAAATGCTCTAAAGCTGGCAGATCCTTCGTTCAAATTCATGTTGAAGATCGAAACGGCCGGTTCGTTCCCATTCTTCAATCCTCTTCTTAGCGGGAGACCTGACAGGAGTGTCCGAAGAAACGTCTTTCGGAAGAAAACGTGGTCTGGACAATACAGTTTCGTACGCCTCCAGAAAAATGAAATCTAGCCCGGTGTTCGGCACAAGGAGCTAGCAACATTTGCAGAACAGATAGCATTGAGGAAGAGCTTAGAAAAATCAAGGACTCTCTTCGCGAAAACGTGTATTCTGACGAGTTAATTGCAAAGAGCATTGCTGAACGAGCGGCAAAACCCAATTCACCGGCGTCCGAAAAGAAAACTTTGTTCCTCGAATGCCTTTTCTAATGGAACGCTGCGAGCTAACTCCTAGGAAGGCGCCTTGATCAAGCTGGCTCTCGTATCTTCTCATCAGCAAGGGTTTGAATACCATTCTCTACCAATCCTTCTTTTCGCGGAGAAAGTAAGTAATTTTCCACCTCAGACCACCCCAATGGCCATCTATTCCTTCACTAGCTCCTGCGTAGCAGCTTATATTAGTCGCACACGCTGGCTCTTATCCAAGAGAATACGGGAACATGTTCCGCCATGGCTGGGAAAAGGCGAAACTAGGAGCACATCCTGCATCATTCTAGCACATGTTGTCGTTTTCGGACATCACGTAGACCCCAACAAAGCTTTTCATGTGAATTATAGAGTCCCGTTGAGCTATCCTAAACCACTGGGCCAGCGCCTGTTAGCAAGAGCAGAAGCGGTCGCCATCAGGATGCGAAAACCAATCTTATGCGCACTGAAGAACCACGTTCAGGCTCTGCACCTACAGTGGCCGAAGATCGACTAGCGCTGCTCCTCTCCGCACCCTTCCGCTCTCAACCCGTCCCTGACACTGACTGCACATAAACTCAACTCACTTTCCCGAATTCTCGCACCCAGCCTGTGTTTTAGGGCGAACCCTAATCGATTTCGATTATCACCCATATGTTTTCACTTCCATCCCGTTCCCAAATAATTAAAGTAGCCCGAGGAGAATTTATCTAAATCTTCGTATGCTCGCCACCTCGTATTCTGGTAAATGCTATGGGAATTTTTGCAACTCCATGGCAAAAGAGACTACAATGGACATTTCTGGCCTTTAAGACGTCGTTAGCCAACCATACCAAACCCGAGTCACGCAACCCCTGATGCTCGAACTCGCGACCTGTTAGATAAAAGCCCTACGCCCTAACCTTTGGGCTGAGGGCTTGTCGACTTGTCGGTTACGATCTGGGTGGCTGGTCGATGACGGCTGACAGGCCAAAAATGGCCATTCTATATGCTGTAATGCTGTCCTGTCTATCGCATGCTCCCGTGTGCGGCAGCTGACAGGGACCGAGAGAGAACCGGTACTTGATCGGTGCACCCCCCGGCCAAACATACCTCAATTTTTTCAGTAAAGAATATTCGGCAGAAGCCCAACAGGCAGCCACAGTGAGAAATCCTCTATAGGTGGGTCGGGTACAACGGGATGGCGGTTTTGAGGGGAAGAACGGGCGGGGCAAACGGCAAAGGGCACTAAATTGGCAGTTGGAAGCCGAAAAATGTTGAAAATCGAAGGAAAATAAATATTTGTTTTAATAAAGTCAAATATAGGAGGAGGATGGCGCGCAAATAGGGAAAACCGTAGGCAATGACCAATCGAAGGAGGGCTGGGCGGGGACGTGATGTGATTGGCCGCCGGGGCGAGTAAACCTGAACCGCCAAGCGGCTAACCAATGGGATCGTTGGCGCCGCACTTAAAAGTGGTGTGCGTTAGATAGGCACGATGCGTACGATGCGCAAAGGGGACGCGGGCGGTCAGCGGTGTACTGCGGTTGGGTAAGAGTATTTGTATAAAGTGCTTATGACAATTGCATCACTTCCCGGCCCCTTACTGACCCCCTCCTCAACCCCTCCCTATTTGTTATATCGGAGATCTCCACGGCATGCACCGTTTAATACGCATAACGTGAACAATGTTTAAGAGACCTGGATGTACTCCAACACCACCGCACCAACCTACAGCAAGTTGGCAAACTCCCGACCTTGGCGGTCGCTGTTTAACGGGATTTGTAAGTATCCATGGTGAGAACAGTTTGTAGGCCTACGTAACCCTTTTAAGTTTAAATTTATCCGCCGTAACCCAAATTGGGGGACCAGACGTGGAAGTACAGATAGACGAGACGCTCATAAGTCGCGGCAAATATAACAGGGGACGACCGCGGCGGCAGTTGTGGGTCATATGTGTACGATACACGCAGGCGGAAAGCCCTATTTGAACAGATTAACAACCGCAGCTGGGAGGCCATGAGGCCCGTCATAAGGAAGTGGGTGGCTGTTGGTAGTGTTATCGTAACCGATGAGTGAAGGGGCTGCACCCGCCTACCGTCCGAAGGTTGTAGGCACTGCACTGTCAACCGCCGTAGGGGCTTCGTGAATCCCACAACGGGACGGCATACGAACGCCATAGAGGCCAACTGGAGCAGATTAAGTGGGAACCCTAATAGCAATCGAGCTCGCCGCGGGCCGGTGTACTTGGTGGGGGGGGGTAGTGGGTCTGGAGCCTGCTCGCGGTTTGGATTGGTTCCCGGGTCGGCTGCGTCGGCGTCGCGAAGGGCGCAAGCGGCCGCGCATAGTTGCACTTGATTATCGATTGGCTTGGTGCCCGATAGTCCTCTGCCTCTTGCCGGTGCCACTTTTTGCTCTCTCATGCTGCACTGCACACGTCGTGTCTCGCTCTACGCTGACAATGCCTACCCTAACTGTCTTTGTCTTTGTGTTCGCTTGTGTCTCCTTTTACGCACAGTTATATTTACTCCTGTTAGTAGGCGTAACATACGGCGTCAAGCCTACCTAATGGGAATGCAGCCGTTACCTACTGGCGATGGGAAAGCTGGCGATTGAGGAGAGCCTACTAACGCCAATTGGATAAGCTAACCAACGAGCGCGCAGACGGAAGACTGGAAGGTGTGACTGTGTACTTCGTCCACATGCTCTCCAGGCCTACCTACAGTGCCTGTGGCTATTACCGGCCGGTCAAAGAGGGAGCTGTCGTTTTAGGAGAGCCAACCATCAACGACTGGAGAAGCTAACCAACGAAGGCGCGGACGGAAGACTGGAAGGTAAGACTCTGTACTTCGTCCACTTACTCTCCATGCTTACCGACAGTGCCTGTGGCCGCTACCGGCCGGTCTAAGAGGGAGCTGTCGTTTGAGG
>CACRXP010000617.1:201824-221786 GCA_902702965.1 Spirometra erinaceieuropaei | reverse complement strand
GTGGCCTTCGTTAGTATGACAGGCGTCCTCCACAGGAGGGGTCTTTGTCGTCGAACAATCATTCCGTTCATTATTACTAGTCCAGGTCTTCTTTGGCTAGAGCTTTTTATCAGTTCAGTTCAGTTCAGTTTCCACTTTTGAACTCCCTATTTGTTGACAAGCAACTGCAAAATCTCAAAAACTGGAGAAGGTATCATAAAGGTAACAAATAATCGGAAAAGCGTCATCTCTGTACAGATAAACAAACTGTCTCGAATGTTAGTGGTACGAGCAGTTGTACAGCGGTCGTTTCGAGTGCAGGGAAATAAATAATATACCCGGTGACAAAAGTTGCGTAAGTGCATATCAGTAAGCGTTGGTGATGGGTTGGAGACAACAAGAAATTAAATGTAAAATGTTACTGAAATATAGAAAGAGGTATTATAACAACGGAACTCGTCAAGGTTACAGAGGCCGGGTGATAATTTAGTGAACATTGCTATACAAATCCAGCTTCCGCTTAAAAACCTCGACGGAAGCAGACATGACGACATCCACAGGCATGGCATCCCAAGCTTCTTGCACTCTGTCAGAGAAGAAGAACTTTCGTGTGCCCAGCCTGGCCCCTGTTACACGTTGTTAGAATGGATGACCTCGTAGGTTTGTGGTGGTTGCTAACTCGAAGAAATCCCGCGGTGCGAGGCTGCAGTCCTGACCGCGTATAATACGAAATGTTTCTATCAGGTCACCCCGTAATTGCCTGTTACTCAAGGGAAAGCGATCAAGGTTAGCTAACCGCACTGAATATGCTAGTGAACCATGTTCTGCCGCAAGTATCGTTGCACGCCTTTGAGCCCTTTCAAGGATGCTGAGGTGGTTCGCGGTGCAGGATCCAGTTGCGGCCGCACAAACGTTCGAAATACTTTAGAGAAGCAGTCTCTATCAAAGGCGGAGAAAGCCCGCTTGACAATGTGAAGGACTGACATTGCAGACTTGGCTATCTTCGTGCAGTGCAGCGAGGGTTTAAACGAGGTCGTAATCTATATCCCCAAGTCCTCCTGTGATTCCACTTCTTGTTGTGGTATACCATTCAGGTAATAGGTCATATGGTTCGAAGAGCGAGCTCTACCGACTCGTAGAATATTGCGTTTTTTCTCATTGAATGGCAGAAGCCAGTCCATTTGACCACTGTTGCAGTCGGTTTAGGTTCGCCTGCAAATGCCCTTCGTCATCTGCAGTTCGAATGACGCTCCAGATCTTAATATCATTTGCAACCTGGCAACACCACAATCCAGTTCACTCACGCAATTAATGACGTAATTAATGAACAGAGTAGGACCAAGAACTGAGCCTTGGGGAAACCGCTTTCAACGGCAACCTCCGTCGTCTGTAGGCCACCGACATGGACAGTTTGAGAACGGTCTGAAAGGAAGCTTTGAATCCATTTTAAGAGGTTCCTCCTAACGCCTGTTTGACTCAGTTTGTGCAGGAGTCGCTGATGTGGAACATTATCAAATGCCTTTTTAAAGTCGATATAGACTACGTGCAGCGCATTGCCTTCATCGACTGACCGAGTCCAACATTGCAAACAGTAGAGCAAGTAAGTCACGCAAGACCTGCCACTACTAAACCCATGCTGCGCATCAGATAATAAACTATGCTACTCTAGGAAGCGCATTAGCTCTCGCTTGATTATTTTTTTCTATGATTTTGCACCAGGTGGATGTCAGGCTAATTGGTCGTATAATTTGCTGTATGATCCCACATCGAAGATGTGCAGTAGCGACTGTAGTCCGAAATGAAAGTAGACAAACTCTCCATGGAATAGAAAGCTCTTTTTGCCAAATAGCGGATGCCTAGACGGTGAGCCAGGACGTCCATGACCATTTATACAGACGATGAAGTTCCTCCGTATCCAATGGCCAGCACAACAGGTGTTTCTGGCATGTTGCCGACCCGAAACAATACAGGACCGCATTTAAACCTCTGTCAGTTAACTTACCTTGTTGTTTCTACTCAGCATACTTCAACGATGCCGCAATCTTCTTACCTCCTAGGCGAACGTCTATGCAGTGCAAGGACGCTCTGCGCGGTGGACGCTATAGGAAGTAATCATTTAGGATTAAAAGTAAGACCCACAGGGAAGCTCGGAAATTCGAAACAATGTAAGGGAGTGTCTTTACAGACAATTCCGTAGCTGACTAACCCCGGAATAGACGTAAAGGCAAGTCTAAGCCATTGCCGAGCGCGAATGGCGTATGAAGCCAATGCACAAAGAGAATGTGGATGCTGCTTGGAGCAACAGCCGCAACAATCTCGGATGAGGATCGTGATGTTGAGCGGTACAGATACAGATGAATGCCTTTAGTCAGGGAAAAGGGCGTGAGATAGGCGCGTGAGACATCTATGGCCATGATGTGAGTAACAGCGGGTAGAAATGGCAGGTTAAACATCCCCTATTGTGGGCAAACCAGTGCGCGTTTTAAATTGGGTTATGTTTACCGCTACTTTTGGAGCGGAAGTCTGTGCGATCAGCAGCACTCGTTAAGTTGCGTAGTTTAAGCATTCTTGGGGGGCGTACAACCAGCTACACCTGTCCTGGTTATTCAAAAAAGACAAATTCCGCAGGTGAGTTTTAGCCGTCACCCCAGGCTGATACTACACATTGCCAGTCGCGTTTTGTATTCTTAGCAAGCTTAATGTCAGTGTGGATATCGCTGGAGGCTTCCTGCTAGCCAAAACTGCAAACATTACAATTGTACGCCTATGTAACTAAGAGTATGCTAGCTTCCGATCAATGGTAGATATTTTGTGGAGCCGCGCGGAATTTGGGCAAGCCCTCTGGGTTTTGGCTTTCAGGGCAACAAGCAGGCCCATGGTATGATGCAACCAAACAGCTGGAAATATACGCCCGTATCGCTGCGACTTAATTTTACTGGGTAGCTCGATTTGTTCTTCTAAAGGGAGTTGGATTAATTATCAGCAGAGTGCGAGAGGCTGATGTACACGGTTAAACTGACTTGGGAAGTGCACTGCGAGAAACATCTTCTGGACGATAAGTGTGCGTTAAGATGACACACGAAAATTTATATCAGAGTTTCTAGAGAGGGATTATACAAAACTTGCAAAGAAGAATCCCCACGCCATTGATATGCTGAGGCTAACAGGAAATTTTAATGGCGTATTGAAGAACGGTATCGCAGGTGATCAATTTCAGACAATAAGCCCATAAGCGAAAATGGGGATTATGGTGGGAAACATTGTGTTGTATTGTTTCCCAGACCAATGCAAAAAAGAATTTAAAAGAGGTCTGATATCGTCGGAGTACTTAAATATGTCTGAACCGCATGGAGTTCTAGAATCGATAGGGTAGATTGCCTCCATGTATTCAGCAGGCGTAGTGATCCCATGATATGTTGCAAGTTCTTGATCTCAGTCAAGCCGGTGATTTGCAGCCCCGTAGCTCGAAACACTTGTAGCTTGTCCAAAACCGTAGGAATAATGTATTTCTGCTACTGCGACAACATTCTGTAGATCAGCATAGATCGAATCTTTAACCGTTTAATGCGAAGAAAACCAATTTCTGCATTGAATGGAGCGGAAAATGAATTTCCGTTCGACAAGTACGAAGTAATATAAATAACTTTAGACAGTCATTCAGGTTAACGCCTGCAGTTCTAATTGGTTTGAATTTAGCAGTAGACTGAGACAGTCATTTATGCTTCTATGACAGAATTCGATTTGAACAAATATATCTTAATTACTTAAAGCCGGTAAGAATGGACAATGTTTTTAAAGGGAGTCATTGTGCTGTAAACTGCAGGCTAACATGTTTTTATACCGATTTTAACAACTCAAGATTTTTTTAAATATACAGCAACAGTAGTTCGGGAGTACTAACGCAATAACGCACTGTCCCATTTCACAGCTGTCTAACCTCACATACCTGATACTGTAAGTGATGGCGTCTGATGACCGTCACTTTAATATGAGCTTTCTAATATGTAATATGAATAACCTATTACTGTATTACAGAGATAGGCAAGAAATGTAACTTAGTCCGTGCGAATTAGATAAAAGTTGTTGACAGGTAATATATGGTTTAGCACTGACGGCATGAAACAGCGTGAAAATCATTAACTGAAAGATGCATTGTCTGTACGACACGTCTTATTTAACCGAGCGCTAGATGCACGTTAGTCAATGTATATGCATTCAACTAGGCGAAGACCCTTGTACTGAATAGGCACAAATGTTGCCAGAGGATAATGTTGGGCGTATATAACTGATGGTTCATTTTAGAGACAGACATCTTTTGCATTACCAGTCGTCAATACCCACGAAATGAAGTCATACAGATTTAAGTCCTTCAGATTTAAAGAAAATTATCTCTACTTTGTTTTATCAGTTCCGTAATACGCAGAGTTCCAAACACTACTTAAGGAAAATATACATTATCTATTATTAGTCATCTCTGCTTTACAAAAATTGCTGAGTGCTTTCCTAGTAAGGTGATTTTGAAAATGTATTTATGAATGTAAAGGCATTCGTCTAGACAAAAGATGCAACAAACAAACAACGCAACATGTTGTCCGCCTTTATTATCTTCGTCACTGTACATGAATCATTTAAAACCGTGTACAAAAATGTCTGCACATAAAAGGCCCGCAAGGGGCACATTTTTGCCATCTTGCCACTCTTAGCGGCTGGATCGTTTCCGATTTTTATGTACATTGACCGTTTCATATAGCCTCAAAGAGGATTTTCGGCTGCCCAATAAGCGACGGGCATCATCATCATCATCATCATTATTATCATCATCATCCTTGTCAGTATATTTATTATTATTATTATGATTTTCGTTCGATTCCAAAGTGCGTTCAAGTCAGCCACTAGCAGCACTCAAGCCGGGATCGTATAACAAGTTGGCGATGATCCAAACTTTAATATGGCCTATCCTGGTCTACCTTTTGGATGGTACTTTCAGACTGCGTGTATGTAAGCATATTCGTCGTAGGTGGATCCGACTACCAAAAACACAAAAATCTTCGAGGAAAAATTCTGTCAGTCGAATACGTGAACTTGCAGGCACAGACCATTGCTCTGAGGTGGTGCTAGTGGTTTCCACTGGGGTGTTTTGGAAGAGTCCACAACCGAAGCTGATTAGAGTAAAATAATAATGCTTCGTGCAGTTTATTTGTTATGCAAAATTAATCTAATACAACTGTTAGCTCGGCAAAGCTTGTGACGTGATGTTAACTGGAGAGCAATGACCACCAAATGCAGTGTGCAATATGTTTTTGATGATTGCGCAGTAAGCTTTCTTACAGGTACGGAAGTGCATGTGGCCGACTCGCAGCGTGATGCCAACACTCAGACGTGCTTATCAAAAAATAAAACCCACCGACAGTCATGTCTGCCAAGCGTCTACTGTCTCCACCGTCTGCATACATTCGCGTACGCATGCCCACAAGGCTCTGGTCTTCAGCCATAGACGAACTCGACCTGTACACGCCTATCTGCTAGGCATTTGGCTGGTTCTCCCAAACACCTAATATCGCATGCTTTGCCCAGCGAACAGTTTTATTAAATTTACTCCAGGTTTCTTCTGTGAGATAAACAAACGTCACGTTGCTACATTCTCCTTACGATAGACTCCCTGCTCGAACAGTAGTCGGTATACACATCTGAAACAGAGGCACTATATTTAGAGTGTTCGATTTAAATTAAACGCAGAATAGAAAACTGTACAAACACGCCTGTTTTAGGCTAATGAGCTCAGGGAGGGTCATTTTTCCATAGAGTAATTTATTATCATATGCCATTACGCTCATGTCACCATCTGTGATGTTAGTTGATTGTGGACCGCCAATTGTTAGCATGCTTGTCGTATGCGAAGCCGGCTACCAGCAAAGTAAACAATCTTCGTCCTCATCTGCCTCAATCGCTTTCCATTTCGTGTGACGTTTGACGCGTTTTGTTAATTTAACTTTTCCGCTTTAATCATCCGGTTGGGCATGCGGTTAGAAATATGTGATAGGTGTCTAGTCAAATAACAGTACTTTTAAGAATACTGCCGTGTTTTCGGAAGTTATTGACTAATGAGCATTTTATCGTGCTGACAAGAAATTCTACGCGGCCTTTCAGGAACGGGCGAATATTGAAGCGCATCTAGGCTCAGACTGGAACACCCATGATCTATGCGCGGCAAATGTTCAAATCGAAATCGCTCGGATCTCGGGCATTTATAAACTGTCCAAGTCTCTTCATCGTAACGGTTCCCTTTGCTAGGCATAATCATGGGGTTCAAATGAATCACAATTGAAAAGGGCTGCTGATTTCCTAATTATGGGCTTATTTGTTCCATACGCTTGCGACTAGTGAAACGTGTATTCGAAGTTCAGAGGCTTGAATCATGTATGTAGAAGACCACAGAATTGCATTATTTTATAATTGTACTTGTGACATACATGTAAAGTAGGTCCTAAATAAACGCAGCAGAGGTGTCCGCCTGTTTCTTAAAGCAAGCTTGTGTCTTAAAGGCCAAAACATATATTATTAATTACTATTAGGGAGTAAAGCAATCGGTTGCCGATCTCGATCACAGTGTCGCGGCTCTGTTTCCATTTCTTCTGCAGAAAATGCCATTGTGGGTTGAGGTAGTAAAGAAAAGAAGCAGACGTTTTGAATGAATTTGGGGGACGGTAGCGTGCAGTACCCCAAGTGGCTGGCAACTCCATCATGTGCACTAAAATTCAGTATAATTACAATTGCCACTTATTATTTACAGTTCCCCCTGGTTCGAAGTTTCTAGGCTAGCTGGCTGAATAAGGCCGCCGTTCACCCACATTCTGTTGTTTTTGGTGATTTGTTTGCATATTTTTTACTTATTGCTCTCGTCAGAAATTTAAATATTTGCTTGAATTAAATTTGCTCTCCTTCCTACGTTTTGGCCACTATTAAAATTGCCTTTATCACTATTCATGTATGGCAGGCACCATAGGCTATCTCAAGTCAGTTGGTGTCCTAGAACCTAATGTTGCCAAACCCTCGGAGGAGTGCCTCTACTCATCAATATCCTACCAAATAGTACAATCCCGACGAGATGACGTGAAATTTACTTCATAAACAACAATATCGCAAGAAATCCCGACATGAGCTATTGAGGGACTTTTTTTGGCAACCAAAAATTGTAATAAAATTGAGTAAAATGAGACATTTTTTGAAGTACTATCTCAAGCAGAAATCAAAGGAGAGCACAATGGATTGAAGTGGAGTATTGTAAAAAGTGTTAAGCCCAAACACCGTGACCTTAAACGACAATGTTCCTGGGGTGCCACATTTTGAGTCTGACTTTAATCAAACACATTTTTTGATCTGCAGATGTTTCATAGAGCTGAACAGACAGTCGTGGGAGCAATGAATCCCATCGAAAGCAGAAAACAGCGGCAAAACATATCTCTTGAATATTTTTTTTATTCCAAAAACGAATACAAAATTAACTTCAACTAACCGTTGACTCGTCTGAGCTTGCGACTTCATGCTAACTGGAGATCAGGGATCGCCTATTCAAGTGTAAATTGACAGCAAAGTAGAAGTTCCCATCTGCGTGTTTCCGATTAGTACGATACATTGGCAGGCGACAGAACATGACGTAAAATGAAGCGTCCACGTATTCACGGAAAGCAGTGCGCAATGTCCAACAAGTGTGTTTATTGATGACTGCTCAGTAAGCTTCTTGTCTACTGAATAAATGCAGGTCTGCCCGTTGACGACGTGATGTCGTTACTATGGCCAATATTTTTCTTATGCATAAGGTACCACTTAAAAGGACTCCGTGGTAAGAGATATGTTTCTATCCCACACCCCAGCCGCTGTCCGAGCCGGTCAGCAGACTGGAGTGGGAAATGGGCGCGGTGGCTGACACGGTCGACTGACCATGTCTGCGCGCGCCACGAGCACAACCTGGCCCCCCACACACACAAACAGCAGGATTTCACACAACGGGAGTTGAGAGGCTTGTCTCTCACTTGCGTGAGAGGGCCGTGGAAGGTGCTGTTTCAGCCCGTCCCCAGCCCATCAGTCCGCCATTCCACACAACACACACACAACGGGACGGACTGCGTGAGCCGAGAGCGGACGTCAATCAGCAGCCTTCCTGTCCACGATGCTTGACGTGTCGGGATAGTCTCGGGCTCAAGTCACCCGTGCAGCCGAAGCTGCATGGAGACCGAGTCAAGATGTACCCTTCCCACTTTCGTGGAAGGTGACAGTTGGGTGCTTGCGATGGGTGAGTTTTGATGTGTGGTGGGGTGATGATGGAGGAAGGTAGGGAGTGTGTGGATGTGTGGTGTAACCGGCGGTTGAGTACCGCAGGTTGTCGTGGATGCGCATGTGACCGAATAGGCCCATGCGATGTCTGAAAGTGCGAGGACAGTGTGGGCAGTTAAGTCGAGATTGGCGTGTATAGGTTGGTGCTCCAGGCACTGGTTCGCCAGTCTCTGTGCGATGGATTCTCAAGTGACCGACCAGGACAATGCGTGAGGTGAACGTGCGTGGGCAGTGTGGGAGCGAGAATTTGGCGGTGTCGGTGTCAGCTGCAGAGGAAGCGGTGGTGGCGGTGATGGTGACGGGCGCGCTTTGGGATGGAGGGAGTGTGGTTCTGGGCATGGTGGGCGTGTTGGACGTGGTTGGTGTATCGGAATTGTGGTCAATTTCGCTCTCGTGGATGCGCATGTGGCCGAAAAGACCCATGCGATGGCTGAAAGTGCGAGGAAAGGTTGGACAGTGGAGGGGAGTGCGGTGGGTGTAGGTTGGTGCTCCAGGCACTGGTTCTCCAGTCTCTGTGCGATGGATTCGCAAGTGACCGACCAGGCCGATGTGTGGGGTGAAGGTGCGGTCGCAGTGAGGGCAGGTGTAGTCCTGATCCTCATCGCTGGAATCGGGGGAGGTGGTAATGGTGGTGGCGTCGGTTGCTGCGCGCGTGGCAGTCGCCTGAGCGGCCGTCGTTGGAGCGGTGGACGAGGAGGAGGAGGGGGTTGAGGAGGAGGAGGAGGAGGATGTTAGTGTTGGCTCAGAAGAATTGTCAGAGTTAGTTGATGGCGGAGGGGAAGGGGAATAGGCGGGCGGTGGGACGATAGTTGGTGCAGTTCGAGAGGCACAGTTGATCCGAAGATGTCCAACAAGTCCGATGCGAGCCCGGAATGTCCGTGAACATCGAGGACACGTTGGGAGCGGTTGTGCGGCGGCGTTGCGTACTGGTCGAAGTTGTGACTTGCGGGCTTCGCGTTTCCCTTTGGCGGCAGCGATGCGATTGGCTTCGTAGATCGCAGCGCCTGTCTTCACTGTCCTCCTTCAGGTCGGCCGATCGAGTGCAAGCTCTTCCCAGTTGGTCGGGTTGATTTGCAGACGCTTCAGGGAGGACTTCAGAGTATCCTTGTTACGGCCAATTTGGCCTCCTTGATGGCAAGAACCCGTCGCGACGTCTCCGTAGAAGAGTCGTTTGGGTAGTCGCTTGTCATCCATGCGCACCAGGTGACCCCTCCTGCGCAGCTGGATTTGTCTTAGCATGGTGTATATGCTGACGATGTCCGTCCGTTCCAGTACATCAGGGTCGGGGATTCGATCCTGCCAGTTCAGCCTCAGGATGCAACGAAGACAACTGAGGTGGAAGTGGCTTAGGCGGCGTGCCTGCTTTGTGTACACCGTCCAAGTCTCCGCTCCGTACAGTAGCGTCGGCAGGATGACGGCCATGTACATCTTTAGCTTCGTGCTCAGTTGAAGACCGTGACGGTTCCAAACTGTGCCATGGAGGCGACCGAAGGCTTGACTGGCTTTCGAGATCCTGTTGGCGACTTCGTCATCGATCTTTGTGTTGCGGGAGAGAGTACTGTCCAGGTACGGGAAATTCTCCACCAATTGCAGTTGGGTTCCGTTCACGCTGATTTGCGGCGGCGCGTTGGGGGCTGTGGCTGAGTTGGGTGGCGGTTGATGCATCACCGCTGTCTTCAGCGTGTTGATGACCAGACTGAAGTTCTCGCAGGCGGCGGAGAACAGGTCCATGCTGCGTTGCATTTTCTCTTCCGAGGTGGTGTTCAGGGCGCAGTCGTCGGCGAAGTGAAGTTCGTGGGCGGTGGTTGTGGATACGCGCGATTGGAAGTGCATCCGCCCTTGATTCAGCAGGTGACAGTCAGTCCTGTAGACGATGCGGATTCCGGGACGTTCGTCGCGGTAGTCGTCCATTAGCACGGCAGAGAACATAAGACTGAAGAGGGTTGGCGCCAGCACGCATCCCTGCTTCACTCCGTTGGTCACTGCGAATGCCTCTGAGACAGCTCCGTTGTCCGTGCCTCGCGCCATCATACCGTCGTGCAGCTGACGAACCATCTGAGTGAATCGATCCGGACATCTGAATTTTTGCATGATCTTCCACAGTCCTTCACGATTCACTGTGTCGAAGGCTTTCGTCATGTCCACGAAGGTAGATTACAGGTGGGTCCGCATCTCCTGGCACTTCTCCTGAAGTTGACGGGCGGCGAAGATCATTCAGTTTATTTGATAAGAATTATAGGCAAAGCCTTTGAAAACCCTATTGCTTATATGTCAGCTGGTTAGAAATAACTGTACACGAACAATGAAAATATGCACTATTAAAACAGTACTTGATTCTTTTGAGTAGCGTTGTCATAGAGAAACAAATGTGGGGAACCGGGGTATTTAGCTCAGATTCAGACTTTCGAGGGAAAATAGGGGACACAAATAATCATCCAAGCGTTTCTTGAAGAGTTGCAGGGATGTCGCCTCCACAACTGACTGAGGGTGATCGTTCCATTTCTCCATTACCCTTTGCGTGAAAAATTCAGAACGAAGGTTCAGTCTGGACATTGTTGCCCGTAGCTTCATCGAGTGGCCACGAAGAATAGGTGAAAGGTGCCACTGAAACATGTACTCAAAGCTAAGTCCATGCTCAAGGCCATTTATTATCTTGTAAACCAGGATTAGATCACCTCTTTGCTGCCTGTAACACAGAGGGAATAGATTAAGGCAATTCAGTCTGTCCGTGTAGGATTGGTTTTTTAGACCGTTTACCATCATTGTTGCCCTACGTTGCACCCGTTCGAGACATGCTTGGTCCTTTACAAGCCATGGCCGCCATGCTTGTATGCCATATTCTAAGTGGGACCGAACGAAGGTGCCGTCAACTCTCCCAAAAAGGTCTTGCTCAAAGGTAACAAACGCCCTTTTGATTGCATGCAGCACTCCCATGGCGTTTTTTTGCAGCACTGCAGTGTAGGTTTCAGATTGTTCAGTATCCAAACGCCGAGATCCTTCCGTGAAGATTCTGTGGGGAGTCTTATATCTTTCAGATGTTATGTCCTCAGGCTCTGATTTGAATGAGAGTTAGTTGGACGCAGATGGAGGACGGCACACTTCTGCACATTGAAGTCTAGAAGCCAATTCTCCGACCACACTTGCAGTCGATGAAGATTGTTTTGGTGGGATCTCTGGTCGTTAGAACTCTTAATGACTTGCCAGAGCTTAACGTCGTCACCAAACATTATTTTGCCACAGTCGAGTTCCCGAAGGCTGTCATTAACATAAAGGAGGAATAGCAATGGTTCCAGAACTGAGCTTTGAGGCACACCACTGGTCACGCTCACCCATTCTGACATATCATCACCGATGCAAACACGTTGTTTCCGACCAACCAGAAACGCCCCTATCCAGTTCAGAAGATCTCCCCGGATGCCGATGGCGCTCAATTTGTGAAGAAGGCGTTGGTGCGCAACAGTATCGAAGGCTTTGCGAAAATCGATGTACACGACATCAACTTCAAAACCCTCTTCTAGGGCCCTGGTCCAGATCTCCAGACAAGTTAGCAGATTTGATAGGCAGGAACGTCCTCTCCGGAAGCCATGCTGAAAATCCTGCAAGAGGTTATTTTTTTCACAAAATTGCTGTATGGCACTCTTTACAAGAGCTTCCATCGTTTTGCACGAGAGGCAGGTTAAGCTAATAGGCCCGAAACAGCGTTCTGCCACCCTGCTACCGCCTTTATGTAAGGGAACGAGGTTAGCTGTCTTTCGCTGTGATGGCGGCCTTCCTGTTTTCATTGACAGCTCAAAGAGCGTCGAAAGAGGCTTCGCCAGCTCCTTTGATAGCTCCTTAAGTATCAGACCAGGAATACCGTCGGGTCCAGGAGACTTATGTGGTTTTATTTGACTGAGGACGCGTCTTACTTCTTCGACGGAAAAGGCAACGGTTTCAATGACGGCAGTATCTTGGCGTATTTGAAGCTTCCGGCTGTTTCGGTCCATTTCAAACTGTTGATCGTCTTCTGAGGACTCCTCCGTAAAAACCGATTGAAAAAACTCAGACAGTAACTGCACTTTCTGTGGCCCTTCGACTAACAAGTTTCCGAGGCTATCCCTAAGACACACAATTTCGTCCCTATGTTTTCTCCTACTACGGATGTACTTGTAAAACTTCTTGGGACATGTAATGGATTCTGCTACCAGTCGGCGCTCGAAAGAAGTTCTAGCAATCCGTATTTGTTTGCGGCATTTATTGCGCTGATCCTTATATTCGGCGAATGATACTGGATCTCGAAGTCGCAAATAATTTTTCCACAGCCTCTGTTTCTTCTACATGGCCTTTTTTGTCGTCGGATTGACCAACGGCGGTATCCCACATGGTCTTGTTATTTTTATTGGGCAATATGAGTCAATTAGACGCTCTATAATCCCGCGAAAGTACTGCCAGAATTCTTCTGAATCTTCGTTTTTGACTAACCAGGTTTCTTCCAAAAGAGCACGTCTCATTGCGTTAAAATCACTCTTCCAAATATTTCTGCGACTCTTGATTTTTGGTTGTTGGTTCGATAGGAGAGAGCACACGCAAGTAAAAGCAATATGATCGCCTAAACCGAGGGGAGGCCGAGGATTCACTTCTCTTATGACTCCTTCTTTACTAAAAACGAGATCTAAACAGTTAGATCGTTGTCCGTCTCTTAGTCTTGTTCCGAATTTTATGTGATGAATGAGGCATTCATTCAGGGAGAGTTGTAGTAGCTTGTGGTCAAATGACGTGGACGGGGCATTTGCTAAGGGAACTTTCCAGTCTATTCCGGGAGCGCTAAACTCACCCAGAAGCAGTAAGTTCTCCTGCTTACATAGCAACTCCAGTACACTAAGTAATTCCACATTGGCGATTTTATTCGAGCTGGGAGGCCGATAGACAACACACAGGTTAAGTGTCGGTAATTGTTTGATGCATATCTTGCATGAAATTATTTCAAAAGTTCGCGGCGCGTCATTGATTATTTTTCGCTGACAGCAAGGAATTTCATTTGACACATAAATCGCTGTGCCTCCTTCTCTTCGTTGAAATCTGTCACAACGGAACAGATGATAGCCTTCAAGACTGACTTCGCTACTACTTATCTCCTCAGACAACCATGTGAGTCTTCTGTTCAGAGACTCGTAATCGGAGTTCATCTAGTTTTTTGAGGAGGCTCTGACAGTTAGTGTAATAGATTTCTAGACAACGACCACTGGTGCCCACAGCCTCAGGAGTTGGCACTTTTGCGTTGGTTAGGCTGTCAGAATGACGGTCTTCGGCCAAAAAATGTCCTTTTGACCTGAATTATTTGCCTGTTCTTGATCTCCAATAGCTTCAGAAAGCCATGTTTCTGTGAAGGCGATGATATCTGGCTTGTGCTCGTCGATCAGAGTCCTGGGTTCATCCATCTTGTTTTACAGGCTCTGCGCATTCAAGTACAGCACCTTTAGTGTCCGTCTTCTCGGAGGGTGCCGGCACTGATTACAAATGGGGTTAGCCACAGTAACGATCGCTTGATCTGTATTATCTTGCCTTCCTTTATTTTCAACCACTTCTCCCCCTCTTCTGTCCTTCTTTTCAGTTCTGTCCAGAGTTCCCTCATCTTGTGTCTTTCTGTCGGTTCGTAATCCGGCTGAAAAAAACACCTCCTTATGCGAATGACGAAGAGCCATCCTCCCTTCTAGGAGATGTGAAGCCTGGGCTTCATTTGCAAGAATGATTTTAAGAGGCCTTGCTAGTCTACGCGACGCATCTGCGTTTCCTAGACGGAAAGCTTTGTGCACGGTAACACATTCTCCGTCCTGAAGGACAGCATTTGAATATGTCTGGAAGAGGTTGAGATCGTGTTCGATTCTTTCTTTTGCAGTCGAAGAATTGGACTCAGGAGCTCCCTTTATGACGATATTACGTTTTCGGTAGAGATGCCTATTTGGTAGAGAGCCCCAGTGTTTATTTTTACACGCGCGGTCAGAATTTCGCCAATTTCCGTCGTAATCATCGTTTGATTTAGAGACGGCTGTCATGGTATATATACCACAGGGTTCCTCACCCACCGAGTCTTCTTGGTCGTGCGATACATCCTTCGGCAGTGTGGTATTTGCTGGCATTGCGTGTAGACTCCGCTCATTCATACGGACAATCGGATCTGCTTTTTATTCGGGACGCCCTGGTGCGCTTCTGCGTTTTCTGAGATACCTCTCTGTCGTTCTTTTCTTATAGAAGAGGTCGGTTCTCAGTTGTGATTTCTTCCTTAGACGGGCTGTCTTCTTCCTTGGCGGCTGATCCAGTTAATGAGACTGTGCTTGAATATTTTCCGTCGCCGGCTTTCTCTTTACGGTTGAATGGCGAGGAAGTTTAGACAACTTCTCCATTTCTATTTTTAGGTCTTTTATCTCATTTTCCATCTCTAAGACTTTCTGGAGAAGGCTGAAACACGCCGCATGTGTTTTATCTTCGTTGTTGTAGTTGACATCCATTAAGGTTACTAAACTTCTGACCCGTTTGGCAGGAGATTTGAGAGCGGGGAAGCCGACGTTACATTCATTTATACACTGTGCATTGTTTATTACATTATTATTTTTAGTCCGTCTGCTGCGCGTCAGTGGCCGATTGGTAACAACGCTGGCCTCGTCACCTTCTGGACTGGGTTCGAATGCTGCTTGGGGCGCAATTTTTGAGCAACATCCCGAAGGCACTTGTTCGATTACCATGTCAAGTATATAAACTGGACAAATTTTTAAGCTGTCTAACCAGACCAACGATATGAAGCAAGTAGCGAACAATATGAAGCAAGCAGCAAACGACTTAGCCGTTCTGAGAAGGGGGGGTCCCGCGGTGCCGTTGGCAGAGAAGTGTCACGAAAGAAAATGACAGTCCCAGAGAAAGTCCTGTCGAAGTTACGTGCGGATGGAGTAATTGTTGGTTACTATCCAATTTCGTAATCCAAATGGGTTTTCAGAGCGTTCAGTTGGCACAAATCTCGGAATAGGCAAATTCGTCGGAGGTCGAAAATTTCAAACCGAATTCGAAAGGCGCGCGTTCATATCCATGGTCCCACGATGGCGACGGAAACCGCATTGGCTTTCCGGCAGAAGGCCCTGTTCGAGATGATTATCGAGACGATTGGGGAGGATGCGAGCGAAGATCTTCCCGGCGATGTTCAGCAAGGAGATGCCGCGGTGATTGTCGCTTGTAGAGATGCACGATGGTTGCGTCTTTGAAATCTTGCCAGATCTCCTGAAAGAGCGCAGTCAGGTGATCCATCAGTTGGAGATTTCCGTGCTTGTAGACCTCAGCAGGGATCACGTCCGATCCGGGTGCTTTCCCGCTGGAGAGCTGTTGCGCGGCCTTGATGGTCTACTGGAGAGATGGCGGGAGGTCGAGAACCACGTTGGTCTCCACTTGCGGCAAACGCTCGATGGCGGCGTCGGAGATGACGGAGGGGCGGTTGAGGACGCCTCGGAAATGCTCGGCCCATCGCTGCAGCATTTGCGTCTTCACAGTCAGGAGAGTGCTTCCGTCGGCGCTGAGGAGAGGAGCAGTGCCCTTCGTCGGCGCACCGTAGACAGCTTTGATTGCGGAGAAGAAGTTCTTCCATTCGTTGCGGTCCACGTAACTTTGGATTTCTTAGCTTTGCGAGCAGTCCAGGCGTCCTGCATCTCGCGCAGTCGTTGCTGAAGCTGGCGGTGACTGAGGCAGAAGGCAGCTTTGTTGTCCTCAGTGGGGTGATCTACGTAGACTTTGTGTAGGCGATTCTTCTCGGCGAGCAGGTTTCTGATGGCGGCGTCGTTGTCGTCGAATCAGTCCTGGTGTTGGCGGGGAGCGCGACCAAGGACGGCGAGCGCCGTCGACTGGACCGTGTCTCGGCGTTGAAACCAGCGGTTCTCAACGGAGGCGTTCTCTGCAGTGGCAGCGGCGTCGTCGGCGGCAGCGATAGGAAGGTTGTCTAGCCGTTGAGCTAGCTCATTGCTGAAATGAAGATGGTGGGCGGGCAAAGACAATAAAGCAACATTCAGAATACCCGGGGTTCACTTACCTTGTGGTCTCCTGCGAGGCTGTAGGCGAATACGCATCTTCAAGATGACCAGGCGATGGTCGGTCCAACCGTCAACACCCGCGATCGCCTTCGTTACGAGCACGTCCCGCTGACCTCGCCTGCGGACGAGGACATAGTCCAGCAGGTGCCACTGGCGCGACCGAGGATGCCTCCAGGTGGCCTTCTCTCGCTCCGGCAGACAGAAGAATGTGTTCGTCAGGATGAGGCGGTGTTCTGCGCAGGTGCGGAGGAGCAGCAGGCCGTTGTCGTTGGAGCCGCGGAGACCGTGAGGACCCAGCACTCCCCTCCAGGCGGTACGGTCTGTGCCGACGCGGGCGTTGAAGTCGCCAAGGACAATCAACTTGTCCGCCTTCGACACAGTCGCCAAGAGGGCATGCAGGTCCTCGTAGAATTTGTCTTTGACGGCGTCGGGGCTGGTCATCGGCGGAGCGTAGGCGCTGATGATGGTGGCGAATTTGCCCCCTACCCCGCAGAGGCAGACGGAGTCTCATCAGGCGATCGTTGATGCCCTGCGGCAAACAGGGCAGTGGTCCCACGATGTCGTTCCGGATGGCGAAGGCGACACCTGCGTCTCGTCGCTCTGCCTTGGGTCGACCACTCCAGAAGAAGGTGTAACCGGCACCCACCTCCTCCAGTTGGCCTTGTTCGGAGAATCGGGTCTCGCTGAGTGCGGCGACGTCCACCTTGTAGCGCGCCAGTTCTCGTGCCACTACCGCCGTCCTCCGTTCCTGTTGGTTGCTCCTCGGATTGTCTAAAAGGGAACGAACATTCCAGGCTGCCAAATTGAGCGGTTTCACTCTGTCAGTCGTGCGGACGCGGCCACCGGGCCGGCGGGCATTAGGTGGAGAGGAAGATGACGAAGGATTTGAATATGTAGAGGATGAGGAAGAGGATGCAGGATGATTCGGAGAAAGCGTATTGTTGTTATTGTTAATGGTGTTTGGATTTTGATTGTTTCGACCGTGCGTTTGACTTCTGCGAACTTGGCGAACCTGCAGACGCCGTGGTGCACAGCATTGTTTAGGCCAGCTTTTCTAGGCGATTTAATGAGGACATCGCAAATCATTAATATAACTGTATACTAAATAAGCAGTTACATTTTACACAGTGTAGTTTCTGCAGAAGTACGAAAAAATGTATGTTCGAAGGCCGCCTCCCGAAACAAATGAAGTATTATGATATTATGCTGTTGGTGACCAATAATACAATCTAACTTAAGTAATCTAATCGAGTCTAAATAGGCTTCAGAATATCAGTCAACATTCACGGTCAACAGTCAAGGTCTTTGAAAATCTGTTGTTAACGTAAGCATAGAAAAACAGCTTCGTCTTATTACTGTCTTTGTAAAAGTGGAAACAGGTAGACACGAATGGATTGATGCATCAATATATGTATATAGGCCACAAAGCATTTCCATTTGCAAAGTGAGTATGAGATGGTTTGTGGTCGAAGAGAGAACTGGTTAAAACCGGTTTGACGTGCAAACAATATCCAGAAGCTTATAGAATTGAGAAGCGAAAGTAAATATAGATGCCAGTCAGTTTATGGCAAAGTATAATTGCCTTCGACTATCTAGACAAACAATAAAGAATCTGCAAATTTTTCAGGGGCTCGCAGGGGTTGCATTCATTTCACAGGTAAGGATGAGGAATATATGTATATCCGGTTAGTGGGTCCTTATAGTCGTGTCAAAAAAGAGTGAAGATAAAAGAGAGGGAGGGGGCAGAAGTGAGCGTATAACGTAAAAATTGACAAATCAGCAGCCGCATCGGGCAGAA
Source organism: Spirometra erinaceieuropaei (assembly GCA_902702965.1). NCBI lineage: Eukaryota > Metazoa > Platyhelminthes > Cestoda > Diphyllobothriidea > Diphyllobothriidae > Spirometra > Spirometra erinaceieuropaei. The sequence goes on along the minus strand of CACRXP010000617.1, from coordinate 203,633 downwards.
AGCGATGAAAATGTCAATGAAATCGAGTTATTATGCAGGAAACAAGAATGTCTAGTGAAAGAAGTAAATAGGCAGTAACGCTCAGAATATTGGAAGATAGTGAGTTATTAGGGTGCTACAAGGATCTGAAGTAGACAGAGATGGATTTGAGAGCCTGCATTTAACGACATACTAAGCAAGTGAGAAAGAAAGCATCTATAGAATTTTAGAGACTATTGTGAAATAAGAATTAAAATCTGTTAATGGACTAAATACCTAGCAGCTAAGCATCAGAAGCCTTTAAATGAAACGTTCGCGGGACGTAGAAGAAACTGCCAACAGTGTGTTTCCATGAAGAAATAGACACGATCGCTGGGAAAAGAGATTTATTAGCCTGACGTTTAGGGTTCCTGCTGGAACCCATCATCAGAGACAACAGCAGATAGGTGTGTCTCCAAGTCAGCTGAAAAATAAAAACATCTGAACATCGGCCTTAGCATGCGAGGTAAGCAATAAAGATACCGTTGACGAAGAGGCACACCGTCCAGAAATTAAGGATTTCGACACCGCACGCAAGCAAATCTAAGTACATGTTAAACGCAGTAATAACATTTTATTGTACAACAGGTTGCAGCATGATAAAATTAGCAGCATGTGATCACAGATCTAAGAGATGCATCTTGGTGTGAAGTCCCCTGCAAAAAAGAACGTAGGCAGCTGTTTGGCTAGGCATGATGTTTTCGCAGCAAGTCACAGGTTGTCTAGAGTAGGCTGCAGGATGTGGAGAGCACGACGGCTGCTTTGGATTCAGTGCAATGGGGACAAAACATATCGATTCCTCCACAGAAAACTGCGTTCTCGATGACTATTGAATTAAAAATGCTGAATCACCCGTATCACCCCATGAAACTCCTACGATTTATCGTGCGACTGCGTTGACGTCTATTCCTAGTCCAACCTAGGCGCATAAGTGGTCTCATTCGGCACGATATTCTCGCGTGAGTGAACGCAAATGTTTTGATCTTGTTGCACTGGTTGCAAAACAGGCAGCGTTTTTCCCTAATCCGGCAGCCTTAACAGAAGGAAATTTGACTTGTCAAGAAAGCATCGTCTCTCGCCTAAGGCCACCTACATGCCTTTCGTCGGAAGACTTCAAAACATGATGCATCTCTCAGATCCGTGATCACATGCTGCTGAACTGAGCACGATAAAGTTTATCGTACAATAATACGATGTTATTGCGGAAAACTGCTATTAATATAGACCGATTTATTTATTCGAAAATGGTGGAAAAAGGACGCAGACTCTCCTGCACTTTGTTATCTTCACTCCTACCTAGTACGCCGACCTTGGATTTTCATGAGATATTACCAATTCGTTCCAGATTGAATTTTTCGAATTTATGAAGCAAGAAGCTGCACACGCTCTTCTGGATAGAAGAGTTCACATCGAAATGCATTTATGAGACGGGTAATCCTACAAAATCATAATAAGTTTTAATCAGTACACTACAGGCCGCATAAAAAGCAAGTAAAAATAAGTTATAGAATTAATTTAGTACAAGTATACTTGCTTCGTAAGTGTTCTGTTTTTGCTTTCGGAATAAGCCGTCTGATTCGAAAAACGGTTATCGGCAGTACGAAAAACACCTTTGAAAACGTGAAATGAATGCCATTTAACTAGATTCTGATGCGCATGAAACTGTCGTTCAAGAATGTGTAAGTGTGTGGGTCGGACAGTGCCGGACTGAACATCGTAATATATAAAGTATTCGAGATGGGCATCGTCAAGGCAGAATTCGTAAACCAGATGCGGTTATCCGCGCCCATG
>CACRXP010000617.1:180823-199077 GCA_902702965.1 Spirometra erinaceieuropaei | reverse complement strand
CCGCGTAGTTAGGCGGTAAAGGAGGGCATCCTTTCGGCAGCTTTCGCTGTTAGCTTGCCCATAGATGCAGAGTGCAATGAAAAGGACTATCGGAATCACCCTCAATTTATTTGAAGATTACCTCTTTCGTTGTGCTGTTTGTATACATGGCCATCGGTTAGGGTAACTACAGACATATCTGTCAAGCAAATGATATTTCTGCATAAGACTTTTCGTAGAGTGCAGATGCTGACTTCTTTTGTAGTCTGCACATGCAGCCTATCGCGCTACCATCCGATAAAGCACTTTAAATGCCTTTGGTCAATCATCTATAAACCACATTCGTAATCTTGAGGATCTGTTCTTTAACCGCGCAAGTCGCATGAAAGTAGCCGGAAAACGTAGCTTCATTGTCATAAAAACTAAAGAATAACTATGCTAAAACCAGGCATCTATAAGCATTTAAACATCCAAAGTTAAATTGTCATATGGAAAGTAAAATGAACAGAAACTTTCATCAGATGAAATTAAAAGTATCCGACATGGCGCTTTTTACTTTGTTACTTGTCAGTTGCTGTGCAATTCAGACACGAGACTGACGAAATATTCTAGATTTTTAATCCACTAATATTACTAAATTCTTTTAGTTGTTTGTGTATACGCTTGCCCCGAAGTGACTGAAAATAAATGTAGACGATCAAAGTTCATAACGGAGACATTGTTTAAAATACAAACGTCCCATAAACACACACGGGAAAGTCGTTTCGGATGACCGGTCCAGAGCGGACAAGACATCCGTTTCACCTCAACTTGGCGGAGTTCTCTTAGTCGATAATCGCTAGAATTGGCAAAATACCAAATTTAGTCAGAGCGTTTAACCTACAGTATCTAATGCATGGAAATCTATAGGTCACATAAAATTATGCAATTAAAATTTGCATAAATGTGATTAGATTTAATGTTCCAGTTCAGGGGGAAGCAGCTTGGATGGGTGGATCCTTGTTCGGACTCAAGTTTCGCCATACTGCTAGTGTCTGGAACTAACATGGGCAGCGGGTTTTCAAAATGTGGTTTGAATAACTTGCCCAAATCTGCCAGAAGCATATGGGGAGTAAATGATATCGGTAGCCGGAGGGCATACGAGAATTTGATTTTTTATGACATTCTGATTTGTCGAAAAGCATTCTGTGCGATATACTTTGTATTTAACATGCTAAGTTAAATTGCGCGTGAAAATAAAGATAGATGAAATCAAATTTACGGTCGAAGGTCAAAACCAATAAGCTCAAGTGGCTGAAGCGTGCTACAGATATTTTCAAAATCGCCTGACTTTTCTCAAATCACCCATAAAAATAGGAATATCGGTAGTGGCACCTAAAATAAGTATACAATCTTGCCTAGGCATTCACTGGGACGGTAGAGTTATTTGCCTGAGATTTCGAACTCCAACTGGAGTTCATCATCGGAGACTTCTTGAGTGCAGCGGCTTGTGAAAATTTATATCGCTGTTGCTTGCGGGTTTTCAAGACTTACTTAACAGCATATTCCCCGAAATTCAGTTTACAAGAAAAGACGAAGAAGACGAGAAACTACCCTTCCTGGACGTGCTCGTCACGCGCACATCTGTCAGTGAACTCATCACTACAGTGTACAGAAAGGCGAGCAATACAACCCAGGTCGTCAGCTATCATAGCAACCACCCATTGATGCACAAATGGGGCTGTGTGAGGGCGCTTTTCGACCTTGTAAAAACGCTCTGTAGCTAGCCCGAGGGAAGAATGGAAGGACTACGGCACCTCCGGGACCAATTGACAAAGAACGGCTACCCAAATAGTTTCATCAGTTGCTACATACGCACGCACCCACGACGGACAAACAGAGGTGAGACACCAACAATTTGGCACTCCCTACCGTACATAAAGAATGTGTCCGAGGCTACAGAACGCATCGCGTCAGAGCTAGGCGTGTGCATCGCTCATCATCCGGCGGCCCTCATGCGTAGCAGGATCATGAAAATGAAGGATCGTCTGGACGCAGGTGAACAATCGGGCGTAGTCTATCAAATCCCGTGCCAAAACTGTACTTGCCACTACACAGAGCAGACAGGACGACGTCTCAGCTCACGAATAATTGAGCACAAACGGGCCGTTCGAAGAGGCGAAGTACAAACGGCGTCGCCACGTCGGGGGACCATCGTGGACCAGGCGGCACAAACCTTACCTAGCCACTGACGTACTCCCTCACCTCCTCGCAAGCAACAGCGATATAAATCTTCACAAGTTGCTGCACTCAAGCAGTCTCTGATGATGAACTCCAGTTCGAATTCGAAGGCTCATGCAAATAAATCTACTGTCCAGTGATCGTGCCCTTGTCTATTTTTAGGCATATGTTCTTGAGGCAGATATGTTGAATATACAAGAAGGCAAGAATTCATCTACATTTCTTAAAATGCCCTCAAGTAGATTAGTTAGTATCGAACTGCGGCTCCTTTGGTATAATTACGATAGATATTTAATGACTTATTGCTTATATTAAATGTACAGTATGTGGGCTTACTCAAGAAATATCAGCCGAACTTTCGAAATGCGTTCTTGTTTCGAAAAGATTAATTAAGTAGGATTGTAAAACTAATCATCATGCAACATAATTGTATAATAATCTAGTTAAGGCAGTATTTCGGCTTTAGAAGAAACTTATTTCCGACTGCATGTAAGAATCTTTCACAGAAACAATGACTACTTTAGTAGCATGCAATTTTCCCATTGATTTTTAATGTCCTTAAAAGCTCAATTATATTTCATGCAAAAATGCATTAAACTATTCAATATTTTCTTAATTCAGTAGGCAATCACGTATCCTTCCAATTTTGTTACTGTAAGGAAAGAAGACGTGATTTTCTACTGAAAAATAAAAGACTGAATATTTTATGCAATTTTTCATGAAATATAATTGGATTATCAGTTCAAGTTAGTAGAGATAATGGGCGCGATTCTTTACGTGCCCTGTGCAGTGTATAGAGAACTGCAATAATGAAATTGGGTTCATAAATGTGCGGAGAATTGGGCGCCAGTCTCAAGGGTTAAACTCGATCTCTCATTACTGTTGTTCATGTTGGAAAATAAGCTTGTGAGATTTTCTCTTGAACTTTTCTATCGATGATGACATCACAGCATCTGCGGATAGGACACTCCATGATTTGACCCCTTTAACAGGGAAGAAATATTTTCGTACGTACAGTCTTGCCGGATAAATGGCCGGTTTTTATATGCGACCCCGATGGTTGGTCGCGACAACAGATTCAAATAATTCCCCAAAGCCAGACTGCAGTCCAACCCCTTTAGAATGCGGAATGCTTGGAAGGGATCTCTGCGCAGTTGCTTATACCTCAAGGAAGGGGGTCTAGATTTGTTAGACGGGTTGCATAGCAATCGCAGTTTTACCTCTACCCATTTTCCTGGTCCTCCTTTGGAGACTTCCATGAATATGGTGATCATTGTCCGCCAGTTGTCTACAGGCTAATATAACGTATTACAAGTGCAGCCGCACTGATGTTACGAAGATCCTGCAGAGGACGTCTTCATCTAAATCCCCAAACACTCGATTAGATGTGTGCGAAACACACTGCGATGTTTACCACTTATGCAAAGGTTTTAGGATCTCATCGTTAGCACGCCGAGGTCCTTTTGGACCTCCACGTCCCTAAAACCTGTACTGTCGATAAAGTAATCTGTTATGCTGACGGATCGGGCTATTTTGTCTAGGTGAAACATGATACACTTGCTTGCGATGATCAAGCGACTTGACCACTCCTCCAATTGATTTAGGTTTATATGCACATTATCTTCGTCGGCAAGGCCTCTGATCTCATTCCATATGTTCATGTCATCAACAAAAATTGCAACTTTGCAGCCGAAATCTCTTGCGCAATCGTCCACCTACATTAGGAACAAAATAGATCCCAGTGTTGAACTTCGGGAAACGCCACTCTCGACCATAGACGGATTTAATTTCTCCTGGTTGATGCACACAACCTGGTGTCGACCCACAGGGGATTTTTCAATCCATTTGGAGAAGCTACCGTCGATGTTTACTATTTCAAGTTTATATAACAGTTTCCGGTTTGGGGCTGTGTCGAGAGCAATTTGGAAGTCAATGAAGGCGATGTGGACGGCGTGTCTGTCGTCGAGAGCTTAAGTCCAGCTATGAAGAGATTGCAGCAGGTCTTTGGTGTAAGATAACCCTTTTCAGAACCCGTGTTAGCAGTTCGATAACAAACTGAGAATTGCTCAGAACTGTACCAATCTTCTCCAAATTTCCTTTTCCATACCTATTCTGGGAACATATGAATACCGTAGGGACATTTAATTTGTCGTCAACAGTGCTATGGTTTTATAGTACAATAATGGGCGTCCACTTCCAATAGACAAAGGTGAAGAAAGTTCACCAGCGCGTTCTTTTAGACACTTGGGTAAAATATCATTCCTAGAGAATTCGGTTAATTCGATGCGCTTCATTCACTTCCGACACAATATTATGTATGGAGTATATAGCCTGTGTTTAAAGCTGATAGTTCTTCTGTAGAGGGAGGAATGACCGCTTTCTTGTTTGTGCAGACCGATTGGAAAACTGAAAAATACGCAGCCTTATCAATCACATCAGCAGTTTCAAAGTCTTCCGTAGGCTTCGGTAAAGTGATTAGATGCCTGTAAATTTTACTTCTTCCGAGGTTGCTGTAGAGTACTTTCAGATTCTGAGTTACTCTCCGCAACAAATCCTTCCCCAATTCTCGACGCGTTCTATTGGTCATGCTTCACTGTTTATTTATACTGAAAACGCTTACATTCCGAAAAGCAAAAGCCAGAAGCTCACGGAGGCCACGTGCGCATCCTTTAGCATGCCGTTATCACACTGTCAGGATGCTGAAAACATCTCCCCGTTGGTTATTCTCTCGAACCTCATTGGTCCGTGTCTGTGAAAATTTGCTCGGAGTGTTTGGAATTTATTCCTCGAGGTGCACTGGACTGAACGATGGCCAAACTTAATACGATTTTGCAAGTAAGCCCTACATTCTAGTTTCTAATACAATTTTTTCGAGGCAAGTCGTGTCCCATCTCTCTACCTTGTTGGTGTTGGGGAGGACAGTCAAGGGGTATATGCAGATGCGCACCAGGCTGGGTCGCAACAGTTTTTCCGTGTTTTGCATTTGTTGAAATATTCGACTTTCCCAGTGAAGCAGTACTTTCTCTACAATTTGTGCATATTGTTAATTTCTTCCCTTACATTGCTACTAAACCACCTAGGCCGCAGGTTCTTCTTTACACTCGTCAGTAGACGACTGCTACAGCTACGGCAGCAGTCCTACATTAGCATTTCGCGGTCAATTCGGCCAAGGGGGGGCGTGGCGACGACCTCATCTACGTATGATGTTTTCGTAAAGACGTACTCTATATATTTGGCCCTTTGACCTTCACATGTTATCTTCGGAAACATTACACATTGCGTGAGGATGGACCTTTATGTCTTTTGGAGCAAATGGTAGTGGAATGGAAATTTTGGGTTTGACGTTTGAATAGTGTTCCAGTAAAATACTCGTGCGCCGAAGTTGCTCATGATCGTGATACTGGATCGACTATATGATTTAAACAACTGCTCCAGCAGATGACTGTCTGCGATTCGGTCTTTCCTAGGCGGTCGGCAGATAGAAAGGACATTGATACACAGGTAATCAGTAGCCCGAGGATCAATAAAATAGCTTCCGTGCCTCACGCGAAACCGGTGGCCTTTTCTGACACCATCAAAATGTCTTACCCACATGATCATGCCACCACACTGACGGTGTTCCCTGAACGTCCGATAAAATTATTACCCAACTAATGCTATCACCCCGCATTAACATAAGCATTTCTGAACAGCCTGGTTTATGTTACTGCTATAATATCCGGGGAGATTTCGGCAATGCAAAGTTTTTGCTCACCAGGTTTCTGCAGGAGGCCTTGAGCATTTGTATATAAGCCCTTAAATTTTGCGTGCTTCGAATTTTCGAATGCATTTATCACTTTTATGGGTAATTCTGCGTATTCTCGGTCGTCATTTGCACTGACCTGTTTCGTTTTTTGTTGGCTTTGATTAACGTCCGTTTCGTTGGTCAGAAAACTGGGCGTTAAGGGCTTACTTAAGCTGTTGTCTTGAGCGGCAGGTTCCCGATGGCTTCTGCATTATCTACGCAACTGCCATCGTACTTAATAGTACTGGCTAGTCTGCCTATTAAGATGTGCTTCAAAGCTAATACGAATGGCAAGAACATGCATCCCAGAGGACATCTGACAAAGTAATTGTAGACAGCTCGTAATAAAACAGGCTTCCGTACCTAACAGAACAGATTTTTGCTAGTTAGTAAATTCACACACGTTTACATCTTTCGATTTGTCAGCCCAGCAATAACTTTTGTTCATGTTGTTTGATAACCTCGACAGGTCTGGTGCGTCAAATCTCAGATAATCCCTAGTGGCAGGCAAACGATTGTACGCCTTTCCTGATTCAAAACTTTAAGCAATTTATGCTGTCAACATAGGCTTAATATGCTTCACTAATTCGAAACAATGCTTTTGGACACTCTGCACTGCTAAGGACATACTCCGCAACAAATGGTCCGCACGCATACACACCGAATTAATTTCGTTTTAAGCAGGGTGGTTTTGTAAGCTTCCGACATTTTCCCTTATTCGACGCTTCGCGGAACCCTTAACCAGCATTTTCTTTTTAATTTTTATCAGTCGAAAATCCAAGGGAGTAGCAAAAGCATTGAGATCCAGTGTTTATTGTAATATGTTGAATGTAAACCAGCCTGACATTCCCTTTAGATCAAGGCATGATAAACATGCCATCCGTCATCCGATGTTACCTTAATACTTCTTGAAAGAATTCTCGAAATCGATAAATGTCAGTATTGGCGCTTTCGCCCCGGGTTTATTGGAGGGTGTTATCGTAATACGGTCAACCCTGCCGTTACTGAACTTTATCTCCATTGTTCGTGGTTTGGTTCCCAGGTGACCGGTAAAAAGAACAACGTCCATCTTCATCACACCTAAAAAGACAAAGGCAGACGTTAAATCGTCTGAATGAGCATGAATGTAGTCTAAAATATTATGCTGAAATTGCTTGAATGCTATGTATTTATTGGACGCGATTTTCACCTCAGATCAAGCACGTACCGGTCTTTCCCAATATAGTGATGGCCTTATAATTTCTGCGGGTCGTTGAAATGTTTCCTGTGGCGTTTACATGCTAAAATATTGGAAAGGCGAAATGTTTTGACAAATTTTATACTTCTTGAATACAATTGAGCAAATAAAAATTATTCAAATCGACTTGCATAGATTGCAAATAGATTTAGGAATGTGTCGACTTTTAAGTGTTGCATGACGCACTGTTCACAAGCAGTGGCCTCTTTTAATGATAAGAAAGCAAATTGTATCACGTAATCGCAATACCATCGTCGGATCTAGCAAAAGTAATATTTCAATCAAGCATATTTGACGTAATTATTTACCCCGATATCCGAACTGGATACTAGAATATGAACGAGAAATTCTTTTTCGAGAATTTCTTTTGCCAAGATAGACTTCGCTGGATAGTTCAGTGTGCCGTCTAAAGCGGATATTTTGGCACGTATTCAACTCGTTAGGTGGTCCATAAACTTGGTTAATTTATAAATATAGACGGACTCAATAGAGGAAAATAGAAAATAGACAATTATCTGTTAGTTAAATGTGTTAGACAGCCGAGCGGCCCCAAGTTAAAGGAAAATGTCTCCTGTAGGTTGTAGCCGTAAGTTAAAGTGTCCTATTGCTGGAATAGGTTGAAAGACGTGTTTTTTCCACTTACATTCTGGCGTGCCAGCCTTTTTATACTGAATTCCAACCGGATATCGGTCAGGGATGTTCGCCGGTTGCACCGTAAATGATGCGGTGGATCCTTTGAGAAAACCGCTTGCGATCAGCAGTTTTTTAGCTTGAGAGGAAAATATCAATTAAACAGTACAAAATTCACGATAAGAAAAGAATTGACGAGCACATAGAGCTGTGTTTTTCCCACTGCAATATACTACCAAATCGCCTCATAAAAGATATTTCAGTTGAAATCCGGTTTGATCAAAAATTGACTTTCGCTAAAATTTGACAAAAACGGTGAAGTGATCTGAGTTTGTTTTCTTTAAGGAAAAGTGTTGAGGATCAAAAAATGAACTCTATTTCTTACGTTTAACTATTTCCCAACAGTCATTTGGGGCAACGCAGTGAGATCTGTAGCGTGAATTGGAAATGCTCACGCCGTCCACGATTACGTGCTATAAATAAGACTTCTGTGTTAGTTTATTGACAATAGCAAATCATCGTACATCTTATTTAACAAAACGCACCTCCACATTTCCATACAGCGTTTTAGTGAAGACATAATCGCTGTTCTGCTTTAACTCCAAAGTACTATTGAACTCTGTAATAGTAAACCCAGTTATTATCATTGAATGCTGCTCCCTTTAAATGATGCAATTTTAATCTCATATGAAGTGAAGAAAAATGTCACAGGTCTACGTGTTTTGAAAACCCCTTTTTTAAAGACTTCACCTTTGCCAAAAGCGCAGCACATAACTGCGAGGAATATAATTTGGCGGAACATATCCAATTGACCACGCATGCGTGAGTTTGTAACCCGCAATTTATAAACACCGCAATAGCCAATCGTTGTACGCGAAACAAGGGTTAATTGATTGCCATATGTGTTCTGAAATTAGAACCGTGAGCAAAAAACCACGGATTAAGGGTTTACTCCCAAAACAATTGCATCAAATAGAATATTAAAATAAGAGATGTCTGAATAAGCAATACAAGTCAGAATTTTCTGCATAATAGCACAGGCAGGTGGGAGCACAGCCGGAATAGCAAGAAGGTGTTCGTTCTAAATCTGGACATGGTGTCTTTCATTCACAAATACCATACATTCGTGAAAGCCTACTAATTATTCACACTTTGCATTTTTGATAGGTGAATAAACAAACAAGAGAGGTAAATCAGGCCGTGTCATGTAAAATCGTTTCTACATCTAATTTTCCTTTAAGAACGAGAAAAATACCGTCACACTGGCTTTGTTGCTTAATCATGTCTGATTGAAATGCATTTAGGGTTGAAGTGCTTATAATTTTAATGACCATAATTCGTGAATCCGAAGTTGTTTATGAACCACTTGACAGGCGAAACAATGCTATGTAGGTAAACATGCACTGTTCTAGAAACACTGCTCGAAAACTGTAACTAATGCCATTTAACTTAAATGTGAAACCACCCTCGGACGTAAACAATGAAAGAGATTTATTGGTGAGTCATAGGGAGTTAAAAAAATGACCCGCTAAATAGGTTAGGGACGATTTTTTTGCAAATATTTCTGTATAAGGGCGGATGACGTTGCAGCAGACTAAATGGAACTAATCCCTCCGCAAGAGAACCCGCGCACGGACTGGAGTTAAAGGGGAGAATGCAATGGATGTTAGACTGCGAATGTGACAGCGTGCTTTCGGGTGGTTTGAACTTGGTGCAGGCAAATAAATAATCGATCAAGTTAGCGTACATAACCACCTCTGCGGACGGGTTGACATTAGGCTTGACATTGTCTTCCGAAAGTGACCTGTATCGGCCACATTTGCTAAATCGCACGACAGTCGACCTGCTATACTCCAGATAAATGACGTCCAAACCAGATATGCTTCACTGTGCGCAAAAACGGGGAGCCGAACGAACTTTATGTTTTCCCTTTTGACAGGCCGACTATGGCTGGAGGAGTTTGTTTTACGCTGATTGGGCATGTCAGAAATACAAATTTCAATAAGCGGCCGGATCAGCTGACCTTTTGCGCTCATCTTATAATCATCGGCAAATTGTCAACTGGCCTGCTGAATGTAGACTATATATGCATTTTGATGGCTTTGTCAGTCATTCACTAGCGGAGTCAGTCACCTTGCTGACATTAACTGGCTAACGTTTATAGACACATTTTGCCGTAAAACAGCAAATGAACATTCATCAGCGCTGGCCACTCACAAAATGACCATAATAAAACATTGTCTCTAATTAATCATCACGGGAGGAGGGTGATATCATTGTAATTAAAAATAAGTTTTCAAGTTTATTTTAGGACGAGTACACAAGCTGTGTGCAGCATTCTGCTCATCTTTATTGAATACGAAGTGTTATTTTAAAAAAGATTAACAACAATTAAAATACTACTTTTCTCGAAAAAAACATCAAGGTGATTTGAGTAGTTCTGAGGGAGAAAAAACTGTAGCTCGTGAAAGGTCAAACACACGAGTCGGAGAAAACTGGCTTGTATGTTTTAATGTATAAGTGATTCGAAACAGATATCTACAAGATAGAATTCCTTAATGAATTAACAGTATCCGCATCAAAGTGGCGAGACGAGAGGGGCCAAGACGCGATCAATCACAATCCGCTTAGAGCTCAGCCGAGAAGGGGGCGTTAACGACTGAGGCCTATAGAAGCGGACAGGCCAGTTGCAGGAAGCAGTTCGTAAGAAGAAGATGCGATCACGAAACAAGACGTTTATCGGCCCGGTGTTCCAGATCATACCTTGATCTAATCAGCAGAGACGGTTATAAATAAAGGACCATCGTCTGCAATCACCTATGATGACGGATTCGAGTGCGAATTCCAGACGCTAGGTTAGTAAACCTTTTGCTCCAATGATCCGGTTTTCGTCTTTTAGTGGCTGAGGCCTTCATCGGAGCGTAATGGGAGTTGCGACACTAAGACCTCTTTTCTGACACGCGTACCCACTAGAAGGTGGCGAAAAGAGAAGATTTAGCCACAATTGTCAATAGACCGCTTGGGCACGACATAAAGATATGACATGAAATACCATGAAATCGCAGATTAGGGAATGAGATCAGGTAATCTCAGAGGCAAGAATGGATTCCAGATAGGGGTTGGAGATCAGCACGGCGTAGGCGGCTTAAAGCCTGCACGTCAAACTGCCCCCCCTCCCTACTTATTTGAGGCGATTTATCAGATAGGACATCGCGTGCTGTGGAAGACACGAGGCATGGAGTGAAAGAACGAAAAAATCGAAATCTCTCATAAGAGATCGTAGAAAACAAAACCACACACAGAGACGGGGATATTAGCGGATACAGGAATTTGGCGGCGGCGGCGGCGACAGCGGCGTCCTTATTCCCTGATTTCCCTTTCTATATGTCATGGAAATACGTGACCAGAAAAAATGAGGAAATTTAAAGTTTAATCGAGTCAGTATTTAGATAAAGACGCAGTCTGCTCTTAGTCGTCGAGCACATGCAAATTTTGGGCATGTCGACTTGCATTTATCCGGGCAGCAAATAAGTGACACGCGATTTAGACGTTCTTAGTGAAATGAGATCGGGAGGACCTGTTACGCATTGCGATAAATGCTAATAATATTTAAAACATTGTTTAAAAAATGTGCCAATCGAAAATGCTTGTAAAATTGATGCGCTAACTCACGAAATGTCAACCAAAATTTTGAAATGCTTTTTCGACTCGAAAGGATTACTTAAGTAGGGTTGCATTATTGGTCACCGTGCAGCACAATGCCATTATATCTCATTTATTCCAGGATGTCGGCTCTCACCCGAATTTCTTTTCAGAGTCTGCGTAAAGTCACTCTTAAAATGACTGTATAATATACAATTTTCTCATTGGTTTTTGATGCCCTCATAAATATAAAAATATTATATAAGAAACAAAGCTAAAAGACTCTAATTTTAATTGTGTGTTATAGGAAATTGTGTTTTCTTCAAATGCTCTGTCAAAAGAAGGGTATAATTTGAATTTAAACGGTTTTCCTAATTCTCGAATAAGTTGGATTGCGACATGCGCTTACGGTTTGCATTCAGTGTATCCAAATTCGAAGCTGTATGTTTTCCGTGTATGAAAGAACCATGCAGTGCTCTACGGTATTAAGAGAATGACATATGGGTTTCATGAAATTTAGCAGTGGATTTGAACTAGTAAATGCAAAGACACGATATGATATTAGCGGGCATTTAGCCCTCTTAAAATGTTATAATCATAGCATTTTTAAAGCCGAATCGTACCCCCTCTTCGAGTTTAAAATTTGAAGCAGACGTATTTTTTCTCCAAATATACAAAAAGGTGAATGGCTTTACGCATGTTTTCGATGAAATATGTTTGAATTTTCAAGGACATTGAAAATCAGTGAGTTAATTGTATACTAAATAAGTATTCATTTTGTACACATTACAGTTAATGTAGGAGGACAAAAGGACGAACTTTCATGTGTTGCCACATAAAGTAAATAAAATATTACGGTGTTTTGCTGCATGCGGACAAAACTCCAACTTAAGTAAACTAATCGAGTTGTAATTGCATTTAGAATATCATTCAGCATTTCATGAGTTAGCACAGCGAAGGTATTTAAACATTTCTTGATAACATTAGCATAGCAAAACAGCTACTTCTTATTGCTGTCTTTTTAAAAGTGGAAACTGGAAGGCACCAATGGATTAATACATCATTATTTGTGTTGAGTTCACAAAGTATTCCCATTAGGCACAGTGAGGATGGCATGGTTTCTGTTCGAAGAGAGGACCAGTTAAAACCGGGTTGATTTGTAAATAATATCCAGAACTTTCCAGAATTTAGCAGATAAAGTATATTTATATATATGCTTACAAGTTTATGGTAAAGTAAAATAGTCTTCGATCATCTTGAAATTGAATAAGATCTCTGAGAGTATTTCAGAGGGTTCGCAGAGGTAGCTTTCATTTCTTGGGTAACGAGGAGGATTATACGCGCATTCGGTTAGGGCTGTCGTATTTGGCGGATGGATTACCGACACGAAATAAAAGAAGTGTTCAGGTCATAAAGCAAACCTCAGAGTCTATGAGGTAACGAAAACAACCACTGCCAAATTTTACACGGTCTTGACTGTATAAGCTGAGAATATCTTAAGCGGGCACAAAGTTCAAAAATGGAGAGTAGGCCAAGATTCTGTGGCACACGAAACATCTGGGACAAAGTCAATGTCTGCAGTCCTTAGTTGTGCCATTTCTGCACGACTGATCTGCCGTTGAGAGAAATATAGCGAGCGTTTTATAAGTGCAGATTTTGCTCTCGCATGATTATCAGCTTGTTGTGGGCCAAAACGGCCTGCAGCAGTCAGAGCTCGGTGCGATAACCGGTATTTAATAGCATACTGAGCAAGTAAGAAAGAAAGAAGTTATGGATCTGCAGAGGGGATTGTGAAAGATAGAAATCTGCTACTGGAAACATTTCCTAGCTCCTGACCATCAAAAACTCTTAAGCGGAATATCTGCAGGACGTAATTAGAGTTGAAAAACAGGACGGTATATGCAAGTCGTGAAATAATAACATCAGGACATCTGCCCTTGTATGCGATCTAATCAAAGAGGATGCCATAGAAGGAGAGACAAACAAAACGTAAGTTAGTGAAATCTGGACAATTCTAAGAACATGTATGTCATAACAATATTGCTATATTGTACAAAATGTCGTAGCAGGATTAGTCCAGCAACATGTGATCACAGGTCTATAAGGTGCATCTCGGTTTGAAACCTCCTGCAGAAAAGAGCGTGGGCAGCTGTTTTGCTAGGGATGATGTTTTCGCAGTAAGTCACATTTTGTCTAGAGTAGGCGACAGAATGTGGAAAACACGCAGGCAGTTTTGTACTTAGTGCAAGGGGGACAAAACATATCGTTTCCTCCACAAAAGACCACGTGCTCGATGAATTTTGAATTAAATATTCTGAAGCACCCGTATCACACTACGAAAACGTCTACGGTATCGTGTGACTGTGTTGACGTCTATCCCTAATCCTACCTATGCGCATAAGTGGTCTCATTCGGGGTGGTTGTCTAGTGCGGAGGCACTCAAATGCTTTCTTCTCGTTGCAATAGTTGCACAACAGGAAGTGTTTTTCTTTAATCCTGTAACATTAACTGGATTACATTTGACTTCCCACGAAAAACGTCGTCTCTCGCCTAAGGCCACCTACACATATCACACCAGAAGACTTCAGACCGCGATGCATCTCTTAGATCGGTGATCACATGCCGCTGAACAGAGCACGCAACAGCTTTTTATACAAAAATACGATGTAACTGCGGAAAACTGCTAGTATTATAAAACGATTTATTTATTCGTAAGATCGTGGATAAAGAGACACTGCCGCTCTTGCCTTTTGTCATCTTCTTTTTTACCTTGTAGGTCGACTGTTGATTTTAATGTGATATTATCAATTCGTTCAGGATTGACTTTTGTGAATTAATGAAGCAAAATTAGAGCTCGTTCGTAAGAAAAGGCACGCATTTGCTTTTCGAATTGTAAATATTACCTTCCAAGTTCACAGCAAAATTACAAACGTCCGTACCAAGCAGCACTCTATAGATATTGTTTTTACACATTCCCAGTATAGGTAACCTGGATCAAAAATTCATTTTTGCGGTTAGCCCCTATATTCGTCAGTCGTACGTCTGTACATTTTCACCATATCACAACATGCACCTGACTGTACTGGACTCAGTCATTAAAAATTCCAGATTTTACTTAATTTTTCACTAATCTCGAAGATACCAAAAATGTTAGTTTGCTATAGATTGTTCGCGCTCAGTGAAAACTAACAGATTTTAATCTAATGGCATAGAGCTCCGCAGCGACCAACAAAGGAAATGGCCATACCGCAAATTGCACACTTGGTGACAAACACGGAATGTTTGTGGCGAGTGTGATCTCAACTTCTCGACTCTGAGAACATGCAAATGCCGGCGGGACAATAATTGAGAAATACGGTTGATTGGGCATTTGTAGTACATGAATGATATAAATCTTAAAGTTGGCTTACATTCATTCACTGCCAAGGCCCGGGTTTCTGCATCAGTGATGGGGTTGATACAGGAAGAGGCAGATGCCAACCAGAATTATGGGAAAAATACGCATTGCAAACATACAAATAGACTTTTAGTCTATCACAAGAAGCATCACTTTCTGATATGGAGTATATGCCAGAAACCAGAATGGAACCCACTGACGAATCGAACCCCTTGCGGATGCGCCATAGAGTGGCAGAATGTCGTCGAAACACGCGTGTATGGACTTTGGGCTAGAACCTGTGCTGTTTGTATGTAATCACCTTAACATGCTGTATACTACTAGCTGCCTGTCGGTAGTTAATGAATATTACGCTGTTACCTGCTGTGGCAGATCGAGTTCCGCCCAAATTTTCATACCAAAATTCTCGATCTGAGCCTATCGATCTTGAATAAACTTATCTACTTCAAGTTTGCGCATAAGTTCTGAGGGAATTAAAGAATAACAGTATGACAATTGTACATGTAAAATGTCAACATAGAGCGGATAATAAACAACGATTTCTGGAAGTTATCTGACCACATCTACGGATACGGCCAAGCAGGTAGTGGCTCCAAAGATGCCATAATCTGAACGACCTTCAGGACTAGCACCGTTGAGCACATCGGTTGTGAAATAACTTGGAACGTTTGTAAAAATTATGCCGGTGAAAATAGGAGTAGAGCCAGCCGGAGGCCAGGTGACCACCATGGGTCACCAACTCACCACGACTCCCACAAGAATGAGGTCAATTCACACGAGCCCCAACAACTGATCAGTTTGTTGGGTGACAAGGAGGAGGCCGACAAGCATGCCGGCCCGCCGACAATTACGACCACCGCCAAGGGTTCAAAGGTTACACGAGCCCACCGGAGGTAGATCTCGGAGAGGTCAACGCTAATTAGCAGTGGACTGGCAGGTCATAGTTCTTGCCTCGAGCACGGATATAATACCAGGCAGGCACCAAGGCGGAAGAAGTCAAGGCCAGAAGCAACAACAAACACATTATTCTGATGATGGAAACGAGAGAGTTTCCGAAATGTTAGTCCAAATTAATTTTTGTCCATGAACACCTCCCTTCTTCTTCGTCTTCTTCGGAGCATGATAAACGGCATATATGTATACGTGTATAATTGACTCCAAATTCATTGTTTATTGATATTTCCGTTGTGACCATTAGACGTGGACTGTAAGGCTCATTACCCTATATTCTGCCATCAATAATATCGACAATTTAATTAACTGACACATTTCCTCGGGTATTATACCAAATGATAACACAGAGAACGCGGGGACACTGCACACTATTTAAAACCCACATCCACGGAAGGATCAGTTTTGCAACTCGTAAACTGGGTTGCTTAATAATCCCCAGCGACCGCCACAATCCACAATGGATCAGGTCTTTTCTTCAGCGAGAAATTAAGTTGAGTTAACCTGGAACGCTAACGGAATTTCAGGCTGCCTTTTCTCTGAGGAGCAAAATTCGGAAACCAATTTGGAGACTGAGGTGTATGAAGGCCCAAACATGTCAAACGTGATTATCTGGCTTACCCCATCCGGTAAAGATTGAATGGCAGAACGTAGTTGCCGTACTGAATTCCGCTTCGCAGACCCGCATATGTCAGCTGAGTGCCGGGAGGAAGCGATATAGAAGTATCCACCATGTTAACTAATGTATTTGGAGGAGTTTGAGAGTTAATTGCATATACGTATTGATACCAATGTAGAAAATCCACACTACCCCTTCTACTGCATGAAACTTTTTGACAGTGTACCCGAAATGAACATTCTTGGTCCTTGGAAGATGCTCAACGTCTGCCTAACCTCATCGACAAAATTATGGTTACCACAATTCTGAATCGCGGGCAGCACCGTTTTTGGAATGCAGCTGGCAATACTAAAGCCAGCGGAAGTCACACACGTAGTGCATCTGCATGCTGCAGTGACGGTAACTGTCTTAATATTAGGAGATGATGAATTATTAGGGTGATGTGGGCATCTGCAATAGCCAGACATAGGTTCGAGAACCAGAATTCTATGACACACCAAATAAGTTAAGCCCTCTGCAGAAACGAGCGTAGTAAGCGGTTTGGTTAGGGACGATATTTTCGCAGTAAGTCACATTTTGTCTAGTTTCGGATGCAGGATGAGGAAAACATGCTGGCTATTGTGCATGCAGTGCAAGGGAAACAGAACAGGAGGCCCCGCTCTCAAAGACGTTTAGCTTTAAAATGCTGTATCACCCGTCGCAGACTATGGAACTTCCACGGTATCGTGCGGTTGTGCTGTCGTCTATTTCCAGTCCAACCAATGCGCATAAGTGGTCTCATTCGGGTTGGTTGTCTCGTGCGTAGGCACCCAAATGCTTTCTTCTCGTTACACTGCTGGCACAGCAGGCAATACTGTTCCCTAATCCTGCAGCCCAAATTACAGTTAATGACCTAACAGATGACATGTGTCAAAATTTACGAATGATTGCCAATCACTTGCAAACCGACACCATTTTAATTATTCTACTGTCTATGTTAATTAGGTACAAGTTTAAGAGAATTAAAGACATAAAAGAAACATTAGACGCAGTGTTGCGTAGTTAAAAAAATTCAGATTTCTTTTAATAAGCGCAATATCCCGAAAACGTCGGAAATGGCTCGTATTTAGTAAACTTCGTTTTTAACTTTAAAGAATGTATTGTCATCCCAAAAACGTAGTAGATAAGAAATCACACATAAACTAACGTCTATTATTTGTGTTTTTGTGAAGTTTACATCTAAATATCGTTTAAGAAGTAGTGTGATTACTTATATGGCGTTTTGTCAACTGCTTAAACTATGAGTGTAGATTCTAAAACAGTTTTCCAGTGAGTAGACTAGACAATGTAAAAACTGCCGACATATGGAATTTATTGGTGCTGCAAAACTAAACTTTACCTGTAGACGGTAAAAATCTTTTAACATTCAAATTCGGAATTTTCAGAGAAGTTCAGCTGTCTTTTTTACTAATGTCGTCCATATCTAAACTTCCCATCATTTGATCTAGTCAGGAGCATGTGCCATTTCGCATGCCTGCAATGCTCGTTTCGCAATATTTCTGGTTGACATAAGTTTCTTCATCTATCAACCCCCTCACGGTTGCATAAATGCGATCTTTGCGGTAATTAAATGTAAGCCAACATTGGGTTCTACATCACTAACGTCCTAGTTTCTACTCATGGCGTGTTCTCAGAGTCGACAAGTTGAGAGAGGACTCGTCACAAACATTTCCTGTTTGTCGCTGAATGTGACATTCGCGGTGTGACCATTTCCTATGTTAGTCGTTTCGAAGCACTATGCCATTAGATTAAAATC
>CACRXP010000617.1:126934-167784 GCA_902702965.1 Spirometra erinaceieuropaei | reverse complement strand
CGAGTTCGAGGCTCGGGTGTGCCACACTTCGGGCTTGGGTATGGCTGGCTGACGACGGCTAATAAGCCAGAAATGGCCATTCCAGTCTCCCTTGTCTTTTTCGGTAATACCATTCTAACTAACGAACCGTTTTTCTGAAGTATCTAACAAAATATATTGCCGATAAATGTTCTCGAAGTATGGTGTCGTGTCCCCCACGTAGATGTCATGATGAATGAGGCTGTTGTTTCATGTCCGCCGTCGACAGATGGAGGTTTCAATTGCCAGTCCAAGAGCACATTTGGGATGCTTGAAATATATGTGCATGAGGACAGCTTAACCAAACTGAGTGTAGGTAGCCAGCAAGCAAATATTATTGCTAAGGTGACATATGAATGTACAATCACATCATTAACTAACTCGTGTACCGTAAATCGCATAATCCTAGGAAAGACGTCGTTTCATGGATTTTAATCCATGAAAATGTGGTCAATTTTGGTGCTCTCTAACGGTCGCAGCTAAATTGCGGTTTCCTGTTGTCCGACCATGCAGCAAAATACTAATTAAGCAATCGCCTGTAGCCAGTGTATAACTAAACGTCTGTTAGTGCGGGGTAGCGAAAAAAGCTGGGCATGATCCTAGTTCGTAGCCCTAACTGTCAAGGAATAATGTTAGGGGTTAGGGTTAAGAGTTGGGGTATGGTGTTAAGGCGTTGGGTTTATGGTTAAGGGTTAGGCTGGGGCTTATCTACTGCAGGTCCGGCTATGAAATATGATCCGACCGAAAATCGGTTAAAGACTGGGTTTGCAGCAAGGACGACGAACGGGAATTCAATCAAGATGGCATAACTTTTAGGATTACGTAACTTTCACACGTCTGCATATTACGATATTCTTGAAGGCTAACAAGAATGCCTAGAATATGCCTCTAAGAGGTCACCTGGCTAAGTAGGTGGGTTAACTCATGAAATGTCAGCTGAAATTCCGGAATGTTTGTCCGTTTCGAAAAGATTAATTAAGTAGGGTTGTAAAACTAATCGGCCTGCAGTACAAGTCTATAATAATTTTGTTACTACAGGATGCTGGATTTCTAAAGAACTTCTTTCCGGCTGCATGCATAAACTACACACTGTAAAAAAGGGACTGCTTAAATAGGTTGAGTTCTTCTCATTGATTGTTGATGCCCCTAAATGCCCAATTATAATTCTTGGACAACATGCATAACAATATTCATTCTTTTGCTCATTTGGTAGACAAATACGTCTTTCTCTCAATTTTATACGCGAAGAAATGCTATAATTCTGTTTACAAAAGCTTTTCCAATCCGCGAATAATTATGAAGCCGACCTGCCGTTACACGTGTAGTATGGCGATCGAAACTACAAGCCGCGCATTTTCCGTGTACGGACGACAATGCATTCCTCTACAGTGTTTAGAGGAGTCCAAATTGTTAAATTCAAAAGCCAAATTCATAAGTGCAGAAACATGAAATTTTCCGGACAGTCATTTCACCGTATTTAAAAGTCTCCCAGTTAGAAACTTTTTTAAAACCAAATTATGTCCCTTTTTCGAGTATGAACTTGAGAGAGGACGTAATTTTCTACCGAATGAGCGAAAGAATGAATATATCTATTTATATTTACAATAAAATATAATCGGACATTTAGGGGCATCCAAACTCAATGACACACATGTATGCTAATTAAGCAGCAATTTTTTGCAGAGTATAGTTTCTGTATGCAGCCAGAAGGAAGTTCTTTAGAAAGCCAGCATTTTCTGGTAACCGAATTATTATAGACTTGTACTGCAGGCTAATTAGTTTTACAACCCTGCCTAATTAACCCTTTCGAAACGAAAAAACATTCCGGAATTTTGGTTGACATTTCATTACTTAGAGCACTATTGCAGCTTATAATTAAACATGCTTTCGTACACATCAAAACATATTTTTGCCAGTTTACAGTTTTTGATTTGTCATCTCAGCAAGAACCTTTATCCATATTTGTTGATAACGGGGTGCCAACCCGAACCTCGACCGTTCTGAGTCTTCTGATGCGTCCAATGTCAAATAATGCCTACTGGGAGACAAAGAATGCACACTCTGCCTGCTTCAAGACTTTGAGCAATTTATACTGTCCACACATGCTTAGTATGATTCACCAATCCGAAACAGTGCTTTTAAACACTCTGCACTGTTACGAACATACACCGCAACGAACAGACTACGCGGATACACACGGAATTAATTTCGTATTGAGCAGCGGTGCTTTGTTAGCTTCTGAGATGTTCATTTATTCAACACTTCGCGGCGCCCTTAACCAACATTCTCCCTTTTAATTATTACCAGCCAAAATTCCTAGGAAATAGGCAAAAGCATTGAGATCCAGTGTTTATTGTAATATGTTGAATGTAAACTAGCCTGACATGGTATTTAAATCAAGGCATGGTAAACATAACATCCGTCACCCGATGTTCCCTCTTATACTTCTTGAAGGAATTCTCGAAATCGATGAATGTCAGTATTGGCGCTGTCGCCCCGGGTTTATTGGAGGGTGTTATCGTAATACGGTCAACCCTGCCGTTACTGGACTTTATCTCCATTGTTCTCGGTTCGGTTCCCAGGTGGCCGGTGAAAAGAACAACGTCGAATTTCAGCACACCTAAAAAGCAAAGGCAGACGATATACCGGCTGTATGAGCATAAATATCGTCAAAAACATTCTGTTGCAGTCGCTTTAATGTTATGTACTTATTTGACGCGCTTTTCACTTCAGAGGAGGCACGTACCGGTCTTTCCAAATATAGAGATAGCGGTAGGATCTCTCCGGGTCGTTGCAATATTTCCAGTGACGTTTACATGCTAAAATGTTGGAAAGGCGAAATGTTATATCAAATTTTATACTTCTAGAATAAAAATGGACAAATAAAAATTATTCAAGTCTACTGTCAATCTTTTACTTGCCGTATACTGCAAAATATTTTAGTTACGCTATGACTGCTGACTGTTCCTTGAGGCTCTGTCCACAAGCAGGGGCCATATTCGAATGATATAGAAGCAAATCGTATCAATTAATCGCAATCCTTTTGCCGAATTTGGCAAAAGTAATATTCCCTTCATGCACATTTGACGTAATTATTTACCCCGATATCCGAACTGGATACTAGAATATGAACGAGAGTTTCATTTTCGAGAATTTCTTTGGCCACGATAGACTTCGCTGTATAGTTCAGTGCGTCGTCTAAAACGGACATTTGGGCACGTATTCGACTCGTAAGGAGGACCATAAACGTGGTTAATTTATAAATGTAGACGGATTCAATATACATAAATAGAAAATAGAACATTCTCTGTTAATTAAATGTGTCTGACTGCTGGGCAGTTTCAAGTAAAAGGAAACTGCCAGCTGTAGGCTGCGGCCATAATTTAGAAAATGCCCTATTGCTGAAATAGTTTGAAGGACAAGTATTCTGCCACTTACATTCTGGAAAGCCAACCTTTTTATACTGAACTGCAGCCGGATATCGGTCAGGGATGTTCGCCGGTTGTACCGTAAATGTTGCGATGGATCCTTTGAGAAAACCGTATGCGACCAGCAATTTTTCAGCTTGAGTGAAAATTATAGATTGAACATTAAGGAATTCACGAGAAAAGAAGAAGCGAATGACTTATATTCTTATCCTCATGTATGAGTATCACCTAGATGTGTCTTTTTCTCACTGCAATATACTACCAAATCGCCTCATATGAAGCATTCCATTTGAAATCCGGTTTGATCATAAATTAACTTTCACTTAAATTTGACAGAAAACAAGGAAATGATCTGAGTTTGTTTTGTTTAGGTTAAAGTGTTGACGATCAAAAAATGAGCTCCATCTCTTACGTTTAACGATTTCCCAGCAGTCATTTGGCGCGACACAGTGCAATCCGTTGCTCGGATTGGAAATTTTCACGCCGTCCACGATCACTTGCTATAAACAAGACTTCAGTGTTAGTTGATGGACAATAGCAAATCATTGACTTCTTATTCGGCAAAACGCACCTCCACATGTCCATGCAGTTGTTTCGTGTAGACATAATCGCTGTTCTCTTTAAACTCCAAAGTACTATTGGACCCTGCAATAGTAAAACCTGTGATAAGCATTGGATGCTGATCCTTTGAAATGGGGCAATTTTAAGCTTATACTAGGTAAAGAAAAATAGCACAATTCTACGTGTTTTGATAATCCAAATCTTTAAGACTTCACCTTGTCCAAAAGCGCTGCACACGATTGCAAGCAGTACAATTTGGCGGAACATATCCAATTGAGCACACATGCATGAGTTTTTAACCCACTATTTATAAACACCACAATAGCCAATCGTTGTACGTGAGACAAGGATTGGTAAATGGCTTTGTGCGTTCTAAAATTAGGACCGTGTGAAAATAGCCACTGATTTAGGGTTTACTCTCAAACAATCGCATCAAATGAATTATTAAAATAAAGGATGTCTCAATAAGCAATGGAAGCCAGAATTTCCTGCATAATGGCACAGGCATGTATGAACGCAGCCAGAATAGCATTGAGTTCGTTTCAAATGTGGACATGGTGTCTTTCATTCACAAAGACCATACTTGCGTTAAAACCTACTGATTTTTCACACTCTGCATTCTTTGTTAGGTAAATGAACAAATAAGATAGGTGAATCAGGCCGCGTCAAGTAAAATACTTTTTTCATCTAACATCCTCATGATGATGGGACAAATACCGTCACAGCAGTTTTGTTGATTGACCATGTCTGGTCGAGCTGCATTAAGATTTATAGTGCTTATAATTTTAATGGCCGTAATTCGTGAATCCGAAGTAGTTTTTGGACCATTTGACGGGAGAACCAATGCTTTGTAGAAAAACACGCATCTTACTGGAAACACTGCTCGAATACTGTAACTAATGCTGCTTATCTTAAATTCAGAACCTCCCGCGGACGTGGACACTGCGGAACAAACTTGATGTTATCGATTTTGATATGTCGGCCATTGCTGGAGAAGTTTGTTTTACGCTGATTGGGCTTGTCAGAAATATAAATTTCAATAGGCGGCAGGATCAACTGACTAATTGCCCTCATCTTATATTCACCGATAAATATTCGATTTACCTGATGAATGTAGACTATATATGCGTTTGGGTGGCTTTATCAGTCATTAAATACGGAGTCAACCCACCTGCTGATGTTAACTGACTAACGATTATAGACACAGTTTGCCGTAAAATACCATCGAACATCAATTAGCGATGGCCGCAACACAAAATGAGCATAATAAAACATAATCTTTTATTGATCATCACGGGGAGGTGATTTCATAGTAATTGAAAGTTGATTTTCAAGCAGATTTTAGGACAAGTAGGCATACTCTGTGAAGCATTCTGCTCATGCTTATAGAATACACAGCGATATTTAACAGACAATTAGCGACAGTAAAAATAATCCTTAGATAAAACAGGAAAATAATCAAGGTGATTTGACTAGTTTTAAGGGAGAACAAAATTTCGCTTATGAATAGTCAAACACGTGAGACGGAGAAAACTGGTCTGCATGTTTTAGTGAATACGTGGTTCGAAACGGACATCTACAAGACATAATTCCGAAACGAATTAACAAAATCCGCATCAAAGTGATGAGAGAAGCGAGGGACCCAGACGCGATTAACCACAGTACGCTTAGAGTCCAGCCGTGAAGGCTGAGGCCTATAGAAGCGAACAGGCAGGAAGCAGTTCGTAAGAAGAAGATGCGATGACTAGAAAAATATGTGTATTGGCCAGGTGTTTCAGATCAGCACACAAACTAAGCATCAGAGACGGCAGCAAAGAATAGACAACCGTCTGCAACCTTCCCTAATGACGGTTTAGAGTGTGAATCCGAGACGCCAGGTTAGTAAACTTCTTGTTCCAATGATTCCGTCTTCTTCTTTTAATGGCTGAGGCGTACATCGAAGCGTAATGGGAGATGCTACACTGAGACCAATTTTCTGACTCACCTAACCACTAGCAGGTGGCAAAAAGACGATTTAACCAAAATTGTCAATAGACCGCTTGGGAACGGAATAAAGAGAGGACACCAAAGACCGTGAAATCGCCGATTAGAGGATCAGATCATGAAATCTCAGAGGTTAGAATGGATTCCTGATAGGAGTTGGCGATCGGCACAACGTAGGTGGCTTAAAGCCTGCGCCTCAAACTGGCTCCGTACTTATTGGAGGGGATTTATCAGATTGTACATCACGTACTGTGGAGGACACGAGGCGTGGACTGAAAGATCGAAAAAATCGAAATTTCTCACGAGAGATCATAAAAATCCACACAAAGAGAAGCGAATATTAGCGGATACGGCAATTTAATGGCGGCATCTTCAATCCTTGATTGTCATTTCTATATGTTACGGATGAATCACAAAATTATATTGTCGACTAACAGGTGTAAGGACTGAAATCCAAGAAAGATGTGAACTATCGTTGATGCTAATGGGGAGACAGAAGTCGGCTCTTAGTCGTCTAACGCATTTAAATTTTGGTAAGTCAGCTGGAATTTATCCGAGCAGTAAAATGCCTTCGAGATTAAGAGAGGATCATTTAGCTGCTTCCGTAACATTTTTAAGCACGTTTGGGACAGCAAATGAAGTAGCACGCTATTCAGACGTTCGTAGTGAAATTAGATCGAAAAGACCTGCTACGCATTGCGATAAATTGTACCAAAATTTGCATCATTGTTTGGAAAAAATGTGCCAATATAGGGTGCTTGTAAAGTAGATGTATTGACTCTCAAAAAGTTAATGGAAATTCTGAAATGCGTTTTCGACTCGAAAGGATTACTTATGTAGATTGGCATTAATGGTCACCATGCAGAACATTGCCATTATATTTCATTAATTTTAGAATGTCGACTTTCGCCCAAACATCTTTTCAGCGCCTGCAAAAAGTCACCCTTAACTATGACCATAAAATATACAATTTTGTCATTGATGTTCGATGCTCTTACAAGTTTCATTATGTTTTATAGGAAACATGCACGAAACTTTTACTTTTATTTTCTGTTGCAGAAAACTGGGTTATCTCCAAATTTTTACCCGAAGGGAGGATATAATTCGTCTTTAGACAGCTATCCTGATTCCCGAATACTTTTGATCGCGACCTGCGTTTGCCATTTGCATTCAGGGTATCCAAATTAGAAGCTGTATATTTTCCGTGTATAAAAAATCATGCAGTGCTCTACGGTATTATGAGGATGCCATATGGGTTTTATAAAATTGAGCGGTGGAGTTGAACTAGTAACTGCTGAGACGCGATGTTGCGTTAACCGGCATTTAGGCCTCATATAAATCTCATAATCGAAATAATATTTAGGGCATATTTTACACTTCCTCCGAGTATAAAATTCGAAGCTGACGTATTTTTCTACCAAATATATAAAATAATAAATGTCTTTACGTATGAAATATGATTTAATTTATAAGGATTTCTAAAATCAAAAAGTAAAAAGTGGAAACTAGAAGACACCAATTGATTAATGCATAGTTACTTTTTTAGAGTTCACAATGTATTTCCATGGGAAAAGTGAGGATGACCTGGTTTCTGGTCGAAGACAAGACTAGTTGAAACTGGTTTTACATGAAGATAATAACCAGAAGCTTCTAGATTTTAGTAAAGGAAGTATATATATATGCCAGTCAGTTTACGGAAAAGTTAAATCGCTTTCGATTATCTTGGCATTCAGTAAGGTCTCTGTGGTTTTTTCGGAGGGTTCGCAGAGGTGGCTTTCATTTCTGGGGTCACGCCCAGGATTAAATGTACATCAGATTAGGACTGTCGAATTTGGCGGATAGATTACCGAAAAGAACGCGCAAGTGAGACTCTGAGGTAACGAATGCAACCACCGTCACATTTTTACACGGTCTAAATCGGGCACCGCGGTGGGAATTGGAGAGTGGGCCAAGATTCTGTGGCACACAAAACTTCCGGGACAAACTCGAAGGCTGTAGTTCTTATTTGTGCCATTGCTGCAAAGGGACCTGCAGTAGTCAGAGGTGGATGCGAGAACCGGCATTTAATGGCATACTGAGTGAGTGGGGAAAAAAAATCATGTATCCGCAGAGGAAATTGTAAAAGAAAGATACAAATGTCATACTAGACACATTTACTAGTTCGTAACCACCACAGACTCTCAAGCAGAATATCTGCAGGACGTGATTAAACTTGAAAATCAGGACGGTTCTATGCAACTTGCTAAATAATAACATCAGTATATCTGCCCTAGTACGCGAGGTAAGTAGCGAGGATAGCGTAGAGGAAGAGACAAACCATCCGTAAGTTTGTGACTTCTGGAAAAACCCAAGCAAATGTATATCATAACAATAGTGCTATATTGTACAGCAGATCGTAACACAGTCAGCTGAGCAGCATGTGATCACAGGTCTAAGATATGCATCTTGGCGCAAAGACCCCTGCAGAAAAGAGCGTAGGCAGCTGTTTGGTTAGGCATGATATTTTCGCAATAAGTCACATGTTGTCTAGAATAGGCTGCAGGATGTAGAATGCACGCTGGCTGTTTACGATCAAGGGGGACAAAACATATCGTTTCCTCCACAGAAAACTACGTTTTCGATGACTATTGAATTAAAAATGCTGAATCACCCCTATCACCCCATGAAACTTCTACGGTATCGGGCGACTGTGTTGACGTCTATTACTAGTCCTACCTAGGCGCATAAGTGGTCTCATTCGGCACGATTTTCCCACGCGGGGAAACGGAAATGTTTTGTTCTCGTTGCACTGGTTGCACAACAGGCAGCCTTTTTGCCTTATCCGGCAGCCTGAACAGTAGGAAATTTGACTTGCCACGAAAACATCGTCCTTCGCCAAAAGCCACCTACGCACATTTCGCCAGAAGACTTCAGACCGCGATTCATCTCACGGATCCGTGGTCACGTGTTGCTGAACTGAGCACGCTACCGCTTATTATACAATAATACGATGTAATTGCGGAAAACTGCTTTTAATATAGACCGATTTATTTATTCGCAAAATCTGGATAAATGGATGCTGCCCCTCCTTCAGTTCGTTATCTTTATTGCTACCTAGTACGCCGACCTTAGATTTTCATGTGATATACTCAATTCTTTCCAGATTGAATCTTTCGAATTTATGGAGCAAACGTCTGCTAACGCTCTTCTGGATAGAAGGTGTCACATCGGAATGCATTTATGAGACATGTGATCACATAAAATAATAATCATTTTTAATCACTACACCATAGTCCGCATTCAAAGCAAGCCAAAGTTAATTTTTAAACCACTTTATAACAAGTAGACATGCCTTGTAGTTTTTCTGTTTTTGCTTTCGGACTAAGCCATCTGATCCGAAAAACGATCAGCGACAGTGTGAAAAAATGAAATGTACACAAATTAAGTAGATATTCATGCGACAGGAAATGTCGTTCATAAACTTGTAAGTGTGAGGGTCGGACAGAGCTGGACTGCATATCATAATGTATAAAGAATTCGAGCTGGGCATCGTCAAGTCAGAATTCATAAACCAGATGGGGCTATCCGCGCCAGTGTGGCCAGACGACAGATGCCAACATGCTGTCAGTCACAGTCCGCTCACAGTCCCGCCAAGAGGGGTGCATTAAAGGCTGAGCCGTTTATCAAAGTGCAAGGGAAGATAGGAGCCCGAGAACCCTTTGCTGACTTAACAAACTGCTAGCGGAATGCGTAAACGGAGAATTCTGCCTTGATCTTCAAAAGTCTAATTTAGATAGAAATAAGTAGATGACATGGAGGTCCGAGAAAAAGCACCGATTTGGGGATGAAAGCACGAAAGCTCATTCACCAGAATAGATTCCTGACGATTGAATTTTGCGAAACAAAAAGCTGCTCACGCTCGTCTGGACGTCTTCTTCTAACTTTATGCCCGAAAGAAGAGTAAATTTCGGTTTAAAATACATTGCCACGTCTCGCATAATTTGGAGCCCGTCCTGTTGACCGATTGCTCGCAAAATTTAAAATAGGTCTCTAATCCACTGCCAAATTTTATGAACCCTATATATTCTCCGTTTAATATTGTAAGCGAAAAATATATGGCCTGTAGTTTGGGAACTCCAAATGCAAGTACATCGACAGGTTTGTACAAAATTACTCGGGATTGGAGAGGTTTTTAAAACCGACATATACCCTTGACTCGAGCATAAAATTTGAAGATTATCACAAGATCGTACATCTACTGGAAGGATATTCCAAAAAAAGTATACCTGGATGCGAAGAAAGTGGATCGCGCATAAGTGAAGGATGCGTGAGCAGACTTACTTAGAGAGGAATTCTGAGGAATGTAAGAGCAACTGACAAGGGTTAGGGGCGAAATACAATCAAGATTTCAACTATGATTGATGGGGGATAGAAGAGCTTGCTTTTAGTATCAGGACACAAGGAAAGTTTCTGTTAATTATATGACGTCTTCCCAAGTGAAAAATGGTTGGATTGGGCATTCTTATAAAGTCTTCTAGTAAAGTGTCCTTGACACTTTTCTATTTTTGGACACAGAATGGACAACGGTACTAAAGACTGGTAAGTAAAATCATTCGATATAGTCTTTATTTAATTTATTAGAAAATGGAAACCGTAACAAATAAAGCCACGAATCTGGGCAGCTTCGGCCGCAATTTTGCAGGTGTATGTTCAGGGTTCTAGATTATTGGTGTAGCTTTAAACTAAGCCCTTGGTGGTGGTAGAACTGCCTTGGAATACCACTGGTTGGGGCAGAATTTCCGGATCAAAACACATACAGTCGGAGAAGTGTGATTATACGGAGAGAATTCCATTAGCAATTTTTAGCTCCACGCTGAGAGGGCATGCAAGGTAGTCTGGATTTGATCTAGGCAATAGTAAGTCGTAGATTAAATGAATGGATACATGCATTTGAGGTCTGGTGCGGAAAATCAAAAATGAAGTTATGTACTATCTCCTACTACGGGCGATCTCACACTTAATTTCAGTGTGTTTAGGGTTCTGTTTATGAAGAGGGTTTTGAGGGTAAGCCTAATGTCGGGGTTATGGTTGAGGTTAGGATTATCCGTATTACAGTTCGCCATTTTAGCTAGGCTGTTTAAGTTGTCTAATTCGGGATGATTTTCTCGTGCGGATAAACGGAAATGTTTTGTTCTCGCTGCACTGGCTGCACAACAGGCAGCGTTTTCCCTAATCATGCAGCCTTAACAGTAGGAAATTTGAGTTGCCACGAAAACATCGTCCCTCGCCAAAAGCCACCTTCACACATTTCGCCTGAAGACTTCAGACCGCGATTCATCTCACAGATCCGTGATCACGTGCTGCTGAAATGAGCACGCTACAATCTTAATGCGGAAAACTGCTATCAATATAGACTGATTTATTTATTCGCATAATCCTAGACAAATGGACGCAGCCTATCCTGCACTTCGTTATCTTCACCGCTACCTAATGCGCTGACTTTAGATTTTCATGTTATATTCTCGCCTCGTTCAAGATTGCATCTTGTGAATGTATGAAGCAAAATAACAGGCCGTCCTTAAGAAAACGCCCGTATTTTCTTTTTGAATTGTAAATATTCTCTTCCAAGTGCGCTGCGAAATTACAAACGGCCGTATCAAGCAACAGTGCATAGATATTAATTTTTACACTTTCCCACTTAAGATTACATTGACCAAAAATTTGATTTTTGCAGTCAACCACTATGTCTATTTAATGGCATATTGCTCCGCATCGACCAACATAGTAAATGGCCTTACCGTAAATTGCACACTCCAAGACAAACACGAAATATTTTTCGCGAGTGCGATCTCAACTTCTTGAATCTGAGAACATGCCTAATGTAGACCGGAAAATAAATGAGAAAAAAAATGATTGTTTGGGCATTCGTAGAATATGAATGATATAGAGCTTAATGTTGGCTTACATTCAGTCGCAGCCGAAGGCCGCTTTTCTGCATCGGTATGGGATTTGATACATGAAGAAACAAATGCCAAACAGAGGTATTGCGAAAATACGCATTGCAAACATGGAAAGAGACATTTGGTATATCACAAATAAGTGAAGTATCTACCAGAAACCAGAAGGGGTTTGCTGGGAGACCCACTGACAAACCAAACACTTGCAGCTGCGCCATGCAGCGGCAGAATGTCGTCAAAACACGCGTGTATGGACTCTTGGCTAGAACCTGTGCTGATTGTATGGTATCACCTTACCATAAAATATACTACTAGTTGTAGTGGTAGTATCAAAATTGCTAGAGATTAGGCCGGGTATATCTTCACCTCTTCTTATACTAAACTTTCACTTTAAGGATGTCAATACATTTAGGAAGTCCGCTTACCCACCATCCTGTAAAATGAGTTTATACAATGTCGTAAATAATATCTCCAACTCCACATATAGCCCGAATCCCTAAAAAGAAGGTCTATTAATAATGAAAACAGATTCTCAAGACAATTTGTTCAGTTTCCTAATACGCATCTCTCTCATTTTTTGCTCAATATTTACAAAGTCACATTTTTATGCCATCCATTCTTTCAACCCCATAAAATAGCATTCCTCTACATGAATGATGCCCAACTAAAGTAGGCGGGCTAGCTCTTGAACACTCAACCAAAGTTCCGAAATGCGTTTTCTTTTCAAAAAGATTCCTTAAGTAGCTTTGCAAAACTAATCATCATACAGCATAAGTCTTTGGTTATTCTGTGTTCTCACAATATCGGCTTTTGGATGAACGGATTTCCGACTTCATGCAAAACACTATACACCTCAAAACATGATTACTTACTTAGCATGATGTTTTTGCATTGTGTTCGATGCGCTTAAAAATTCAACTATGTTTCGTAGAAAACAGGCATAGAAATATAAATTACTTTGCTCTTTCGGTAGAGAATGACATCTTCTTCAAGCGTTATAACCGAAGGAAGAGTACAATTCGGTTTTAAAAAAATATTTCCAAGTTCCGCATAATATTGTGCCCGAACTGTCGACCGGTTGCTCGCAAAATTAAAAATATGGCTCAAATCCACTACCAAATTTTATGAACCCTGTTTATTTTCCTTTTAATATCGTAAAGAAATGTATGGTTTTCCATACGCAGAAAATATTCGGCCTGTAGTTTGACAACCCTGAATGAAAGTATACTGTCAGGTCGATTCAAAATTATTCGGGGATTGGAGAAGTTTGTAAAACCGAATTATAACATTCCTTCGGGTATAAAATTTGAAGAAGAAGTACAGTGAGTGACCGATCCCATGAAATGTTGGCCGAAATTTTGAAATGCGGTTTCGATTTCGAAAGAGTTCTTAGGTGGAACTGTAAAATTGATTAATATGCGGCATAATCTTATTGTATTTTGAACTCGCCAGAATGTTGGCTTTTGAATGCACTTCTTTTGGACCTCCTGTATAAACAAAACTCAATAAAAATGACTACTTAATTAGCGCGCGTTTTTCACATTAATTTTCGGTGGTCTTAAATATTCGAATATATTTTATAGAAAACTTGCACAAACGAAGCCTTCTTTTATAAATTTGGTGGAAAATCGCGTTATCTTTACATTTTGTACTCGGAGAAACGAGGTTTTTCCGTTTTAAAAAGGTTTCTAATTATGGGATCTTTAAGACCGTCCGATGTCCATATGTACATAATCGCACATGTCCATTTATTAATGCCCCTCATGAAATGTACAACATAAGCCGCACCCACTGCAAAATTTTGTGAACTCTAGATGGTATCTTTTGAAGGGCATAGAACAATATATGATTTTCCTTGCGCAAAAAGCGGGCACCTTGTGGACTGAAATTGCTAAACGATGATGCAATGGC
Source organism: Spirometra erinaceieuropaei (assembly GCA_902702965.1). Classification (NCBI taxonomy): domain Eukaryota; kingdom Metazoa; phylum Platyhelminthes; class Cestoda; order Diphyllobothriidea; family Diphyllobothriidae; genus Spirometra; species Spirometra erinaceieuropaei. The sequence goes on along the minus strand of CACRXP010000617.1, from coordinate 153,947 downwards.
AGATCAGGCTTAAAATTATTCGGCAACTGGGAGACATTTTCAAAACCTAAATACACACTTTCTTTGGGTATAAAAAAGAGAAAAGTGTGAATTATCCTGCAACTGGATTAGTTTTACAGCAGTACTCAATTAACGTTTTGGAAACGAAAACGCATTTCTTAATTATGGTTGGCATTTCTTGAGTTAGCCTACTTACTGTATATTTCCACACAATTCTGCCTCTTTAGCAGCAAAAAATGTAAACAAATTTCAGACAACATCAACTTCGCTTTTTGTCCCATACTTCGTCCTTTCATATTATCATTCCATCACCAAACATTTCATTTTTATAACTAGCACACTTTACATCTCACCAGTACACTCGGAATAAATTCTCTCAGTACGAGACTAGTCTTGCAACCAATGCACAATTCGTACCTGGAACTTTCGAATTTGACCCAGAATTTTTTTTGCGCAGCAGAGTCTTGGCTACTCTCTAATTTCCGACTCGGCGCTTGCTATAGATATCCTCGGCTTTTAGTGAAGAGACCTTATTGAAAAACGCTGCGGAACATATCTAATTTACGTCAGTCCCTAATATGCACATTTGCCTTGGTCGGAAATCCTTCCGCAACGTGCGAAAGCCTTATATGGCTGTGTATGTAATCCCCCTTGTTAATCCAGAAACGAAAGCCGCCATATCGAACTCTTTCGAAAATTCCCAAATGGCTCATCGGATGCTATGATAACTTGTCAGAAATCGACCGGCATATACATACTTCTCTCATATATTCCAGAGAATTTTGGATACTTTTTAACCTTCAAACCGGCATCAATTAGTCCACTTTTGACCGGAAACGACAGAAAATTGGATTTACTTTTAACGATTGGCCTCCTCCCTTTATCTATAAAGTTCCATCTTGACATTCCTTACCGGTGATCATGAATTAATCCATTGTTGTCTTCCCGTTTTCACTATGATAAAGCCAGAAATAAAGCTTGGCTGTTTTGCTATGCTTATGCTAACAAGCATTAAGTATACAAATTAACAAGCAGGCTCGATTGGCATATTATTTCTTTAAATAAAGATCCGAATTTGCTACGATTTATTGCAGGGCATAAGAGAAGGTCTTCACGATCTCAGTCCTCTGAAGACGTTTGAATCGAGTGCCATGTTGTCTGCTGTGCCGCGTCTTCTTAAAAAAACAGACTTTAGAAGCTACAGAAAGAGCTCAAATATTCTCCCCTAAGCTTACTATCGGTTTACCTTAGAATAGCTGCAATGTTTGAATTATCTACACAAATGAGTTTCGTGCGTCATAGGCCTGGGGAGAGTTTAGCTATTAGTGGTGCCAATACCTCTAGGTCTGTATCTCGTGTCCTATGCCATAGATCATCAACTAAGTCCCATTAGGTCATTCCACCTTCCCTTAGTTCCTACTAGACCTTCATTACAGAGAACTCAAGAAAAGTGAACCATTTGTATGATCATCTGTACCAATCATTTCACCATTGCAATTAACCCCATATTTTTAATTCACCCGTCGTCTGATTCTTCACTGATAACCAATGAATTTGATTCTGCGAATAAACACTAACTTATACGCCAACTTACTAAGTCGCACTAAGTAGGAACTGGAAACATCCCGAACTCCCTTACTAAGCAGTTAAGAAATTTTACTCCTCTGTTTAGCAAATTCTTTTCAGTCTTTTTCGAGAACGCTTTTATTCCTGCATATTAAAAAAACGACTATTACGTCTATTATTATACCAGTTTTTCTGATGGTAAAAACTGTCGATATGTCCATAAAGCGCATTTGTTCGTCAAATTCTTTGAAACAATTGTTGTTTTGACGATTATTGAATTTTTATAGTCAGTAAATTCATTAGATCTGCCAAATATGACTACTTACTCGAGCGCTCCGTAATGTTTGTCATATTTCGTTTTTCAATCTACTTACTTCTATTCGTAACGATCGTCTATCTGTGGTCGTTATTTATTTTAACCTTCATAAACCCTTCGACAAAGTGCCACTTAGAAGACTCTTTGTTAACCTAGGAGCTCTGGGACAAGTTAGAGCTATCTAATCGTACACAAAAAGGTTTTCCTGGGATCTTTATTTTTTGACGAGTGCCATCTGTTATGTGGTGTCCTGTCGGATACCGTATTAGGTCCTATTCCGTTTCTCCTCTACACATCGTCAGTATTCAGACACCCACAACATCTTATTTATGTTGATGACCTCAAATGCATATATCCATTCAATCCCAATATTGCCTAGATCAAATCTACACTACTTGCTTGCTCTTTCAGCGTGGAGATCAAAATGGCTAATGGAATTTCCTCCATACAATCACATGTCTGTGACTGTATGTGTTTTGGACCGGAAATTCTGTCCCAATCAGTGGTTTTCCAAGACAGTCCTATGGCCGGATTTGCCACTACCAAGGGCTTAGTTTGAAGCTACACCAATAATCTAAATCCCTCAACAAACACCCGCAAAATTGCGGCCGAAGCTGCCCGGGTTTGTGGCTTTATTTGTCACAATTTCTATCTTCGAAGAAATTAAATTTAAGACTGTATTTAATGTTTTTGCTCACACAGTATTGCTGTTCATTCTGTGATTGGATTTGTTAAAAACACTTTATTAGAAAACTTCTTATACATGGAAAATCCAAATATTTCCTGCTTGGATAGATGCCAGAGAATTAATAGAAAATGTCTTTGTGTCCGGATACCAAAAGCAGGCCCACCTCTTTTACATAAATCACAGTTCAAATTTTCATTGTATTTCGTCCCTAACCCCTGTCAGTCGCTCTTACAGTCCTCGTAATTGCCACCTGATTAGGCCTCGATCCGCATCTTGCACTTATACGCGCTCCCTTTACTTGGCATTCAGGTATACTTTCCTGAGGAATATCCTTCCAGTAGAGGTATGATCATCTGGTTATATTCGTCATACAATGAGAAGCCTGCGCCGTTATCATAAATACTGACATTATCAAGATTTTTTCCCTCATCCTTACCGACATCAAGAAAATTCCACCGGGAATTCAGGACAAAGCCACAAAATTACAGCATCTGTCCACTTTTCCTTATTTGGGTGTGGTATCCTTTTATGGATATCTCATGAAAAATTTAGATTTATCATTTTATGATACATACATCCTGTCCTTCCCGGAAAATCTTCTCAGAGTAGTAGCGGAGTCTTGTTAACGTGCGCTTTCCGGCTCGCCTTTGTTTCGAAATTTGTCTACCCTCGTCAGGAAGCCATTCTTGCCCATGAGATTTTGCTCTCTCACTCCCCAATCAATGACCTTTCTTGGGCCTTGATACCGTCTTCTTATGTCGATCCATATTATCCTCTTGAATATCAAGGCAGAATTTTCTGTTTATGCCGTCGGCTAGCATTTTGTTAGGTTGTGGCAGTTCACGTCTCCTCGCCCTCCGCATTTGTCACGCTGCTGTCCTCTCCGACTCACAGTCCGTGTCGATACGCTCCTGGGACGCGCGAGTGCTCGAAGCCAATCAACGCTGTCCCCACTCTGATCGGCTGGCGGACGTGGAGACAACAAAGGGCGCACACACGCGCGGACAACACCCCGAGGGCGGACAAAAACAAACAGCTTGCTTGGAGCGCGCTCGGGGCGACTGTCTACAGAGCCCTTGTGTACGCACTTCTACAGGCAGTAAATGTTGTCCAACTCAAACCGTCTTCCCTAACTTTTGATTGGGAATCTTTATCTTGTCGACCACATAAACTACAACAGTTGGTGACCCCTTTGCGAACAGCAATCTTTCTTCCTAATCTACGGTAAAGCCAGGCGTTGATCATGGACAACTTTCTACCGGAAGTGCAGCATATTTTGGCACCCGCCTCCGGCATTCTTTCGGCAACGCAACTTACTCAGATGGTTGATCGTCTTATGGAGATGCACGGCTTTTCCAAGCCGTCACTTTCAACTCGCTCTCTCTCAACTCCCTCAACTCATCCTACGTCTCTCCTTTTACATGTGGAGATCGAGCTCAGCAGGCTGGCGGGTGATATAGCTTCATTCCAGAAGCAGACAGTCTCCCCCTCATTTCGGAGCCAATCAAAGTCGTTAACCCCGCATCCCCATTCTTCACATTCAACCCGTCCAAACGCAGCTGCCATCTGCTGGTAGCACACCACCTTTGGTGTTAAAGCACGTCGCTGCATCTCTCCCTGCTCCTTCACCTCCAAGCGGAGCAAACGGGTGAAACTGGTCAGCACGAAGATCAGTGCGGCCAATCATCCCGACATCTCTTCCGGCTCTGGTCGCACCTTCTATGTTTGCGACACTGCGACTCGCAGACGTTTCCTGGTGGACACTGGAGCCCAAATCAACGTTGTTCCCCCAACTGCAGCTGATCGCCGTTTTCCTAGCCCAGGTCTTCATCTCCAAGCTGTCAACTGTTCCCAAATGCCCACTTTTGGCAGTCTGTCCCTCATCGTGAGCATTGGCCTTCGTCGGTCATTCACTTGGATCTTTGTGATTGCTGATGTCCCTCATGCAATCCTCGGCTCGGACCTTCTTGCCGAGTTTGATCTTCTTGTTGACTGTCGACGTGCCCGTCTTCTCGACCACACAACCGGTATGTTTGTTCGTTGACTAACGCCCTTTACAACCCCCACAAACTTATCCGTTTTGGATACGGATATTGCTAGTCCTTTTCAGGCAAATGCTTCTTAGTCACCCCAAAATAATTAACCCCCAGTTTCGCAGTGGTGAGGTTCAACATGATGTTGTGCACCATATCCGCACCTCAGGTCCTCCCGTGTTTGCTCGACCGAGACGACTAGCACCGGAGCGTTTTCAGGCCGCGAAGGCGGAGTTTGAACACATGCTGCAACTGGAAATAATTCGACCGTCCGAGAGCCCGTGGGCGTCCCCACTGCACATGGTGCCCAAGGTGACATCAGGCGACTGGCGACCCTCTGGCGACTATTGTGCCCTCAACAGCGCTACCATTCCTGGTCGGTGTCCCGTGCCTCATCTTCAGGACTTTGCTGGAGCCCTTTTCGGCAAAGCGGTTTTCTCGAAGATTGATCTGGTGCGTGCCTTTCATCAGATTCCAGTCGCCCATGAGGACATCCCTAAAACCGCCGTCACCACACCCTTCGGTCTCTTTGAGTTCGGCCGCATGCCGTTTGGTCTACGTAATGCTGCCCAAACGTTCCAGAGGTTCATCGACCATGTCTTTCGTGGACTACCCTTTGTGTACGCCTACACTGATGACCTCTTGGTGGCCAGCCGGAATGAAGAAGAACACAAAGAGCACATTGCCTTGGTGTTTGACCGCCTTGACAAGTTTGGCGTTGTCATCAACCCCTCCAAGTGCGTGTTGGGTGTGCCATCCCTCGATTTCCTCGGCCATCAGGTCGACTCTGAAGGTTTGCGTCCTCTGCCCACCAAGGTTGAAGCAGTTCGTAGTTTTCCCCCTCCAACTTCCAAGCGACAGTTGCAGCGATTCCTCGTCATGGTCAGTTTTTATCGCCGGTTCCTACAGAACTGTGCCGACCTCATGCTGCCGCTCACCAACATGCTTTCTGGTCCCAATCGATGATTTTTCTCGGACCCTGATGCCGTCTTCTTATTTCGACCCATTTTAGCCTCTTGAATATCAAGGCAGATTTGTCTGTTTATGCCGTCCGCTAGCAGTTTGTTAGGTCAGCAAAGTGTTCTCGAAGGCTCGCCTCCTCCATATGCGCTTTGATAAACGACTCAGCATTTAATACACCCTTCTCGGCGGGACAGTGACTGACAGCATGTTGGCCCCTCTCGTCTGGCCACATTGGCGCGAATAGCCGCACATGGTTTAGGAATTCTGCCTTGACGATGCCCATCTCGAATTCTTTATGCATTACGATGTGTACGCCAGCTCTGTCCGACACGGACACTTGCAATTTTATGAACGACAGTTTCAGTCGCATCAGAATCAAGTTAATTCGTATTCATTTCACAATTTAAAAAGGGGTTTTCTCACTGACGCCGACCGTTTTTCGGATCAGACGGCTTATTCCGAAACCAAAAACTGAATAATTACGAAGCATGTCCACTTGTAAAAAAATGAATATACTACTTTATTTTTACTTGCTTTGATTGCGGGCTATGGTGTACTAACTAAAATGATTATGATTTTGTGTGATCACACGTCTCAAAAATGCATTTCGATGTGACACCTTCTATCCAGAGGAGCGTGAGTAGCTTGTTGCTCCATAAATTCGCAAGACTCAATCTGGAATGAATCGAGAATAGCCCATGGAAATCAAAAGTTTGCGTACTAGGTAGCAGTGAGGAAAACGAACTGCAGGAGAGGCAGCGTCTATTTATCCACGGTTTTGCGTATAAATGAATCGGTCAATATTAATAGCTGTTTTCCGCAATTTCATCGTATTATTGTATCATAAACTGTAGCGTGCTCAGTTTAGCAGCATGTGATCACGGATCTAAGAGATGCATCGGGGTCTGAAGTCCTCTGGCGAAATGTGTGTAGGTGGACTTTGGCGAGAGACGACGTTTTCGTGGCAAGTCAAATTGCCTCCTGTTAAGGCTGCCGGATTAGGGAAAAAGGCTGCCTGTTATGCAACCAGTGCAACGAGAACAAAACATTTCCGTTCCCCCCCGCGCGGGAAAATCGTGCCGAATGAGACCACTTATGCGCCTAGGTAGGGCTAGGAATAGACATCAACACAGTCGCACGATACCGTAGAAGTTTCATGGTGTGATACGGGTGATTTAGGATTTTTAATTCAATAATCATCGAGAACGTAGTTTTCTGTGGAGGAAGCGATATGTTTTGTCCCCCTTGCACTGGATCCCAAAGAGCCAGCGTGATTTCCCCATCCTGCAGCCTACTCCAGACAGCATGTGACTTACTGGGTAAACATCGTGCCTATCCAAACACCTGCGTACACTCATTTCTGCAGAGGACTTCCCACGGAGATGCATCTCTTAGAACTGTGATCACAGGCTGCTAATCTGATCATGCTACGACCTGTTGTACAATAAACCATTATTACCACGCCTAACATGCACTAAGAATTGCCTGTGTGAAGTGTCCGACATTCTAAATATTTGGACGGTGTGTCTCTTCATCAACGTTATCTTTGTTCCTTAACTCGCATACTACGTCCGGTGTCCAAATGGCTTAAGTTTTCAGATGACATAGAAGCACACTGTTGGCAGTTTACTTTACGTCCTGCGAACGTTCCATTTAAAGGCTTCTGACGGTTAGCTGCTAGGAAATCAGTACAATAACAGCTTTTCATCCTCCTTTCATGTTATTCTCTACAATTCTATAAATGCTTTCTTTCTCAATTGCACAGTATGTCATTGAATGCAGGCTCTCACATCCAGCTCTCTCTACTTCTAAACCTTGCAGCGCCCTAATAACTCACCATCTCCCAATATTTTGAGCGTTACTGTCTATTTACTCATTTCCCTAGACATTCTAGTTTCCTTCAAAATAAATCGATTTCATTGACAATTTCGTCGTTTTCTGCACGATGCGGCTGCTGGTTAGCCAGATTTTACGTAATCCGCATTCTTCTCTATCCTCCCTCTCGTTTATCTTTTCTCTTTTTGGACTAAATTTTAGGGTCCCCACCAAGCCGCTCGCGAAAAACCGTGCGGATTAACCAAATTAATCCTAACTCTACTGATAAACGTCCTAGCTATAATGGTGAACTGTAATACGAAACGTCCTAACCTCAACCATAACCCCGACACTAGGCTAACCCGCATAGCCCCATTCATAAACAGAACCCTAACCGAACTCAAATTGAGCGCGAGATCGCCTGTAGTGGGGGACAGTACATAACTTCATTTTTGATTTTCCGCACCAGACCTCAAATGCTTATATCCATTCATTCAATCTACGACGCAATATTGCCTAGATCAAATCCACACTACCTTGCTTGCCCTCTCAGCGTGGATCTCAAAATGGCTAATGGAATTTCCTCCATACAGTCACTTTTATGTGACTGTATGTGTTTTGAACCGGAAATTCTCTCCTAACCAGTGGTTTTCCAAGAGACTCCTATGGCCGGATGTGCCACTACCAAGGGCTTAGTTTAAAGCTGCACCAATAATCTACTTCCCTGAACATACATCTGCAAAATTGCGGCCGAAGCTGCCCATGTCTGTGGCTTTATTTGACACGATTTCTATCTTCCTGAAATTAAGTTAAGACTTTATTGAATGTTTTTACTTACCAGTCTTGAGGAGTTTTGACCATCTGTGGTTTGATGAAAGACACTTGTCGTCCAAAAAAGGGAAATTGTCAAAAATACTTTACTAGAAGACTTTTAAAGAATGACAAATCCAACCATTTCTTACGTGGAAAGACGACACATAATTAACAGAAACTTTCCCTGTGTCCGGATACCAAAATTAAACTCATCTATTTCACATTAATCACAGTTCAAATATTCGTTGTATTTCGCCGATAAAACTTGTCAGTCGCCCTTTCAATCCTCGTAATCCCTACCTGATTAAGTCTCCTCACGCATATTTCACTTACAGTTAGTGATCTAACTCTGGAAATGTATCGAAATTTACGAATGATTGCCAATCTCTCGCAAACCGACACCATTTCATGAGTCAAATGTCTATGTTAATTACGTACAAGTTTAAAGACATAAAAGCGCAAATATAGGCAGTGTTGCGATGTTTAGAAATGTTGATTTATTTTGAAAATCGCAATATTCCGAAAAGGTCAGAAATGGCCCAAATTAAGTAAAGTTCGTTCTTAGATATATAGAGTGTATTCTCGTAGCAAACACGTAGTAAATATGAAAGTAGACATGAAATAACGTCTTATAACAATGGTTTAATGAAGGTCGTCAAAAAAGTACTTTGACGTCATATATGACAGCTTGTCAACTGCCTACATCCTGGGTTTAGATTCCAAAACAGTTTTCCATTGTTTCATGAGTTCCTTTACTTTTTTGAAGTTAAATTAGATGGGGTTCAATAAGAGAAACTGGGTTTTGCTCGGATTCGCCGATGGAGACGTCGTAGGATCAAAATTTTTCATAAGATAACATGCCATGAGGCCGGTTGGTGCCTAATAAATTTAAATAGAACTGACAGGCGTCATCGTAAACATAACATTCTGTCTTCATACAGAGAACATTTCCTCCGTTGAATTAATTGACACTTTTCCTTCGTTGTCGATTACGTTGGGTTTCAGATAGGACTCGAATTATTGCAGAATAGTTCATGATTTTCAGTGTTTTCAGCCGATCGCCCGTAAATACAGATTCCGAATTACCTGACTGTTAAAAACTCTAAAATAAAATTGTTCTTGAAGACATTTACCAAATTACTGAGTTTTCAGGCGCTCCTTTTTTACGAGATATTTGTTCGGGTCACAATTGAAGACTAATACAAACACCAAATTACATTTTCGAGAAAAATTACTGTCCACGACAAAAGTCACCAATGAATATGTCTTGGATCAATAAGAAAACTTTTCTTAATAAGTTACCTCTTTAGGAAGTGCTTTATTACTCCAATCTGTCGACGGATCTCTGTGTACTTTGCATTTTTGAACGGCGAGACCAAGTAAAATTTGACGCTTTTGACGGTTTCTTTCAGGTCCCTAAACAATACTAATATTTTTCTACCGTAAACGCAAAAACATGCCATTCGCTATATATTGAGGCCATTTCCACTGTTTTAGCTCGCATTTAGACTCCGTTTTTCGATTATGAATGCACGGTAGAGCGCCCATATACATACTGATATTTTGATATAAACAAAAATATTTTGCGTCCCCCAAAGCGGTGCGCGATATTTCGTGCGGAGTAGGCAAATTAATCCTAACCGTACTTTTAAACGTCCCAGCTAAAATGGCAAACTATAGTACTGACAGCCCTAACTTTAACTATAGCCCCGACACTAAACTTACTTTCATAACGCAATTCATTAACAATAGGATTATCTCCCTCACGCTTTTCATTTTCGTCTGACGACGGGTTGGTGTAACCGACTTAAAAATTCACGTCTGTATATCGAATTTCCGACGAGCCTTCTTCTTTATATATACATAGTATATATATATAGGCGGTGGCTGCCAAATGGGTTTATGAGTGGTAAATGGTAGAAACCTTCAAAAGTGGCAGAACAGCGATCTACCAAACTGCTCACCTATAAAAAATGTAAAGGTCAACGTGGTTTTACGACACGGGTTTTATTTGCCCCGAAAATTGAGGTCCCACTCATGGGCAGTATAAGAATGGGGACCTAGCGTGAGCCATATTTTCGCGAGCCCTTATGAGCGTTCATGACTTCTGCCACGGGCTCTGAAACCGTAAAAAGAAATTAAGACCACATATTCATGCACACTAGACATGGCAGATACCCGAACCAGACCCAAGAACGGCCAACTTGTCACTTTTATGCGTGCCTTTGCTGGGAATTGTCTCAACTGTTAAGGTGACAGACGTGCATGCGCAGACAGCAGATGAAAAAATGCGCAGTCTTCCACCGTCAGGGTAGATAAAATCGCCTTCTAACCTCTCTGTAATGCGCCTTATATCCTGAAATTTTCGAAAAGACGGGATGTGCGCCTCGTGAAGGGGTGGCGGCACATCCAGGCTGAAGCTGATCACACTCCACGAGACCTCTGGCTTTTCGGTCCCAGTCTTCCAAAAGCAAACGTGTGTGCATGCGCAGGTGCAAGTACAAAGCTGGCGGGCGGACAGAATGGGATCGAGTGAGATCCTAACCACAACAGTGAGGATCAAACGCCCACTTGACATGCTTATATATCTAACTTCATAAGGCCTATGACGTACTGATGATCGGTACCGACCGTGAAACAGCTGTCTGCGTCTGGCCTGTTGCACTCTTAGCGTCAAACTCCAAGACCAAAGATCCCGGGTTCGAATCTCAAGTGATCCACACTTGGGGTTGGGTATGACTGGCTGATGACGGCTAATAAGCCAGAAATGGCCATTCCGGTCTCCCTTGTTTTTGTCAGTATCTCATTATCAACATATATCATTAGTCGCTGTGCGACTGCCTGCGAGGGTTTAAGTATGAGCCCCAAAGGCAAAACAGAACGAGTATGTTCTGTAACGTGATCGGTGAGCGCCCATCTGTCATATATATATATAAAGGAGAAGGCTCGTCGTAAAATCGAGGTATACTCGTGAACTTTCAAGCCGGTTACACCAACCCGTCGTCAGACGAAAATGAAAATTGTGAGGTAGATAATCCTACTGGGGAGCTAGGGGGACATCGAGGTTACATCGACAAGACAGACGTATATGTGTGGGGGTGAAGAACGTGTTTGGATAGGTGGCGGACGTTAGGGGAGGTGTTGGGTGTTTCACACATGGTTCACTCTGTGGGGTGTGCGCCCATTCCCGATTGATAAATACCCAATCTGCAGCGACAGAGAATGACAGGTGGCGAGGCACTGATGAACTTCGTTTCGATGAAGTGCTTATGACCCATCTGGTAGGCCTCATTGGTGGATCGACTGCGCCAGGTGCGTCTGTGAACATGTTTGTGTTTCTGGTCCCAGCTGCTGATGGTCAGGGTTATGATTGGCCGAATGAAGGCAGAATAAGCCCGAAACGGTGCTGTATCAATCTACCCGCATTCTCTGTCGTCCCTCCTCGCTGCTATTATGACTTGGCTGACTTCGGTCTTGTAATTGGTTGCCTGTTCGTGACCTTTGCCACACATACGGAGCTTGTTTGCTTTGTGAAGCAAATTGATCGGTGAGCGCCCATTCATGATATATATATATATGATGGTAGGGGGTATGGCTGGCTGACGACGGCTAATAAGCCAGAAATGGCCATTCCAGTCTCCCTTGTCTTAGTCGGTAGTACTATTCTGCCCATATATATACATATCGCGTTCATCATCCCCCAAAGAATACGAAGAATAAGATAGGGCGAATTCGCGGAACGAGTTATATTTGCGCCCCCTAACATTATATATATATATATATATATATATTATGACAGTGGTCGCACGCCGATCAGGTGACGGAACATGCTCGTTCCGTTGTGCCTTGGGTCTCATACTTAAACCCTCGCAGGCAGTCGCACAGCGACTAATAGTAGACATAGATGAGATGGAGCCGGTCTCCCTTGTCTTTGTCGGCTCCATCTCATATATATATATATGAAATTGGAAACAGGCATCCAAAGGAATATAGTTCGGAGGAAATCAGTTCTTTGGGAAAAATGAACAAATGTATGGTACATTTTATACTTTCGTTCCCCAAGTCGTTCTCAGACGTGATGTAAGTGTGCAAAACAGTTACCGCTTAAATATGCCTAAAAATCGATTTTGCCCTGTCACTCCTGTTAGCATAATGTTCTAATTGGCAAATGCTTTTTCAACTTTACCTTAAGGTTGTTGTACACAGCATCCAATTCAACGTATCGGTTGATTCATGAGTCATAACCAGTCTAAACTCATTACTTCATGTTATGACTGCTGTTCATAAGTTGCTTTACATCTGAAATTTTGTCGCTTTAACCAGATCTATATTAATGTACAGTCCTGAAGAAGAATACTCAAAAAGGGACGTTTGCCGACATGAACTTCCTTATGGCGGTATTCCCCCTGATATGTGTGTGTGTGTTTCTAGGAGTGCAGAAGGACGACCTTGTGCCTTGTTTTCGGGTTACATAGGAACAAAATCATCAGTAATGCAAAAAAGCGTTTCGAAGACAGAGGCGTTAAGCACATCGAGATAGGACCATCCAAAATGACCGGGGTGACCATGGCAATTCTAGCATTTATCGACTAAGAGAACTCCTTCACTTTGTAGTGAAACGAATTCAGTCGACGGATGACTTGTTCGCTCTGGAATGCTCTTTCGAAACGATATTCCCGTGTGTGTTTATGGGACGTTTGTATTTAAAACAATGTCGCTGATTTGAACTTTGATCGTCTATATTTATTTTCTGTCAAATGGGGGTAAGCGTATACACGAGCCACTGAAAGAACTTATAAACATTTACAGATTAAAAAACTACAATATTTTGTAGGCCTCGTTTCTGAATTGCTTACTAATTGACAATTAACGAAGCAAGAAGCCCCATGTCAGATATTTGGAATTTCATCTGACGAAAGCCTCAGTTCTTTTTAATTTCCACGTAAGAATATAACTTTAGATGTATAAATGCTGGTTTCATCATATCTGCTACGTAATTTTTATGACAATGGCGCCGCTTTGCGCGTTTCGAAAACAGATCCTCATAATTACAAACGCGGTTTATGAGTTATTGACCAAAGGAATTTTAATACTTTATTGGACTGTAGCTCGACAGGTCGCATGTGTGGGCTGCAAAAGAAATCAGCATCTACACTCTACGAACGGTCTTGGGCAGAAATGTCATTTGCCTGACAAACATGTTTATGTTTACCCTAATCGTTGGCCAAGTAGACAAACAGCACACCGAATGAGGTAATTTTCATAGAAATTCATATTGATTCCGCTTGTCATTTTCGTTGTACTCAGCACCTATGGGCAAAGTAACAACGAAAACTGCCGGAAGGATGCTCTTCTGTGCCGCCTAACTACACGGTGGCACGTTCATATTCAGTCCCCCGTCACCTAAATTTGAGTTTTTAAGTTGTCTCAGCAGGACATTTGCCTATAACGCCTATCGGACAGTCCGAACAATTAAATCTGCCTACCGAAATAGAATAAGTAGCAAGCATGCATACATTATCACTAATGAGTGAACGATCATGCTTCAGTCTTCCCACCAGATGTGCGTATTTCCGAGAGGTTTGCAGATGTATTAAAGGTTTTAAGTAGCCTTTTTTCCCCTTTGCGTATTCACACATGACCTGTTTTAATCGCTTTATGCGTCTGTCCTGGTGCCCCGAAATCGTCGCCCCTCGACTGCCACACGGCACTGATTTTCACCGGCTAATCACCCTAGGCAGACATCCACAGAACCAAAATCAGGACAACCAAGTGTCCCATAAATGTGTGTTCTTGGGTACAGCAAGGGAAGCATAAGTATCAGCAACAGTCTTCTGGTGCGAAACATCAAAAGTGAAGGCATGTACTATCCCCCACTACAGGCGATCTCGCGCGTAAATTCAGTGCGGTTAGGGTCCGGTTTATTAAAAGTGTTATGAGGGTTAGCTTAATGTCGGGGTTACGGTTAAGGTAAGGACACTCTGTACTATAGTTTGACATTTTAGCTAGGACGTTTCGGAGTAGGGTTAGGATTAGTTTGGCTACTCAACACGGAATATCGCGCTTGGTAGGTAGTCATTTTATAGAGTCTGATTACTGCATGCTGCCGAAAAAGTTCGTTTGGAAGCCGGCATCTCGAGGTTAATGAGGTATTATATAATTATGCCTCAAGATGATTAATTTAACAAACCTACCTACATAATTCTTTCCAAACGAAATCGCATTTCAGAATTTCGGTTAACATGTGATGAGTTAGCAAACCCACTGTATGCCAGTTTCAGCTGAGGATGAGGGCATACATGTCTAGCTTGTGTTCTTCTAAAAACTTCAGTGACTATGGTAAATATGGCTTAAAGTAAAAATGAACGACAGCAGGCCCAAATAGGAACAGCTTCGAGTGATTCATCAGAAAATGCACAAAAAATATGGAAGCAGCATTCCAAAGACTAACGCTTTATTCGACTAACAAATCCGTGGCAGAGAGTATTGCATCTCATTTACGCAATCGCTTTATATGTTTTAGCACAACATGCACTTTTAATTGGCCAAAACGAGGATGAAATTGCGACGTTCAACACTTTGTGCAATACCACATCTGGATTTGTCTTAAAGGCGAGCCTTTTCAAATAAACAGGGCTTGTGTGTTGGTTGAAAAATTATGCTAACATTGTATGTGTGACGATTAAGTGATTTTTGTGAGTGTGCATGACTAATAATGGTCTCTTTAGGTCATGGGCGTCACTGCATTCGGTAAAGGCAAAAGTTGACGTTGTGTCCTCTGTCATTTGTTAAAAGTCTTCGAGCAGATTCGGTAGATCATTGGCAACATATGTGAGATAGGTTAAGAGAGATTAACGTCGGTTGCTTCATGATAAATACGTGCTTTTTGTTTGAGCAGTTGCAGGAGAGATGTGCTAATACGAAAATCTAAATGAGAAGTTAAAACAGCGGAAGATGTGTTAGATTACGCGGGATAATTTCAGATATTACGTATTGTAAAAGGGCACCGATCACTTCCATGAAACTGTAATCATGATTTTGAAATTGGTTTCATCCAATTGATTTGCTATACCGTTAAAAAAGGCATGCTCAAAACGTTCGCAAATATGAGGATGGGCCAGTAACTTGGGTTTCCATCCAAATATATCCTCGAGGAGAAGGTGCAATTTGTTTTTTAGTACGTTTGCTCTTAGGCGATTTCCCAAGATGTGTGAATATTTGTATTTACCATAGCATTGGAATCTTATTGCAGCATCTTAGGACGTACACGTTACGGTCCACATCAATTTCTAAATTATTAAATCAATAACCGGATTTTTGTCAAAGTTTTCTTTACACGATCTTCTTTACAAGGATAACTGATGAAACATATGAGTAACGACAGCTGCTAAGGCCAAACATCTTTGAAGTTGTGCCCCTTGTTGATGGTTTATCTCAACTTCCATTTTTAAATGTTCAATCACTAGGAAAGTATATTTTCGAAGCAGAACAGAGACCTGTTTTAATGCAGTAGTAAGCGTAGACCACATGTCATTAATTATCTTGTATAATTAGAATTGCGGAGGGATCTGACACAACAAGTGGGCGCCAAGAATTTTGATTAAGTGAAGCACCAACAAGTCCGTAAATGCCTGAAGTGATTGCCGGACGGATCAAGGTCTTTATGTTACACAGATATAGGCAGCCTTTATTTTTCTTCCTAAAAAATTAAAAGCAGACACTATTAACTAATTTTTTATGGCTACACTGAATGCAGCATCTCAACACCGCGCACATGCGAAAAGCACGTGGAGCAGGATTTGGTAATGATAGAAGATATCAGTTTGCCAAATGTAATTAGTGTGAACAGGCTTCTGACGTCTGAACTGGGTCATTCGAGTTCACACAATACATTGGGGTTCTCCAACAGAATTACGGAACACAATCTGTATAATATATGAGAGGCTCACTAATATTGCAATACGCCAGACGAAAACAAATGTTCTACGGTCCTTTTCGATCTTGACTTCTTCATAGGCTACACTCTATGAGGTATATAAACATGTCATATGGCCTTTGATCTACTGATGATCGGTAAAGACCGTGAAACAGCTGTCTACTTATGGCCTGCTGCGTCCTTAGTGAGCTGCTGACGCATTGTATTTGGTATGTGTCCTATGGCATAACGTTCGTTGTTGCCAGTAGCAGGTTAATGGGCGGACAGAATTAGGTCGAGTAAGACCTACCAAACAGTGAGGGTCACACGCCCACCTGGCATGACCATAACCACTTAGTTTTTACGTGACGGTAATGGTAACGGCGCAATATCTCATACCCCGCAGTTATGTCCCAAAAATCCTCATTTCTGACTGCAACTGTTGGTGGGTTCAGGTGAGAATGCGGAGTGGCGCTAGTGTGATTAGCAAATGGGCCTAATTTATTTTACTCGGTGAAACTTAGCGTACGCAGTGGGACTAGAACATACGACAGAAATGCGATGCTTATGTGTAGAAACATAAACGAAGATGCTCAGAACGGAAGTCATGTATTTTACTACATTTTTGCAAATAAAATTGCCAGTGTAATACAGCGTATTCTCACATATCAAGTTGACTCTCAAACAGGAATTCACATGTGTCTATATAGGATTTTAGAAATGTCTACCGGTTTTGATTAACTAGAGATGTATTTGACGAAATGCAGAAATCCTTTAAACAAATTGTGAAAAATGTCGGTAGCTTCAGTGCTTAAGCCTTTCATGATTAAGTTGACCCGATAGTTTTGCAATGGATTCTACATTGATTGTCTAAGACACGCTGATGGACATTTGACTCTAAGTGTTAGAATTGGTAAAATCCACAAGCCGAAGTTGATTTAGTAATCCATCGAGCTGAATTACTTAAACTTTAATAATTTCCATTTATGAGGTTTGCATGTAGGTTAGCATTAGAATTCTGTATTAAGTGCTTACCTAATTCTGTCATGGCATTCAACCTACAGTATCTTAATTATTGGATTCTATAGGTCTCATTAATCTATGAAATTAACATTTGCACAAATGCGATTAGATTTAATGCTCCAGTTCGGGAAAAGGCAGCTTGGATGGGTAGGTCGTTGTCTGAACTTAAGTTCTGGCATACTGTCAATGTCTAAAACTAACATGGGTGGTGGGTTTTCAAAATGACGTTCGAATAATTTGCCCAAATCAGCCAAAAGCATATGGGGATTATATGAGATCAGTAGCCGGATGGTACACGAACATTTGATTTCTTATGATATTCGAATTTGTCATAAAGCATTCTGTGCGATATAGTTTGTATTTAACACGCTCAGTTAAGTTGCGCGTGAAAATAAACTTACAGAAGGTGGGCTTACTCATGAAACGTCAACCGAAATTCCGAAACGTGTTTTTCTTTCGAAAAGATTAATTAATTACGGTTGTAAAACCACCCATTGTGCAGCACAATGCTGTCGCAAATCAGCTCCTTAAGGATGCCGCCTTTCGAACGAACTTCTGTTCGGCTGCATGTAGAAACAACACTTTGTAACAAACGACTACATAAATAGCATGCATTTTTCTCATTGACTTTTTACGCCCTAGAAAGGCATGAGTAAAAACATGCATATATGGAAAACATGCATAAAAATATTATTTCTTCTATTCATTCGATAGGAATTTATATTTTCTTTCAAATTTTTTCTCGAAGGAAGGGTATAATTTGCTTTTTAAAAATGAAATATGATTGACATTCTAAGGGCATTGAAAATTAATGGGAAAAATGTATGCTATATATGTAGTCATTTGTTACAGGGTGCTCTTTCTGCATGCAGCCAAACAGAAGTTCGTTCGAAAGGCGATCTCCTGAAGCAGCTGAATTGTGATAGACTTACGCTGTAAAAGATTGCTTTCAGAACCCTACTTAATCAGTCTTTTTGAAACAAAAACGCATTTCGGAATTTCGGTTGACTTTTCATGAGTTTGCGTACCTACTGTAAGTGAAATCAAATTTACGATCGAAAATCAAAACCTACCAGCTCAAATGGCTAGATCGTTAGCTGCATTTATTTTCCGTAATTGTCTGAATTTTCTCAAATTGCCCATAAAATAAGCAATATCTGTAGTGGCACCTAAAATGAGTAATCTGAAAATTTTCTCTCGGTATTTAACTCAATCTAATGGGATTTGTTGATTACATTATGCGCAGAAAGTTGAACGGTTAAACTGACAGAAATGTGATTAAGAACACGGCTCCGGCTCCAAACATTCTAGAGCAGTTTTTCATATTCTTAACTATATTGAAGATTTGGTATGCATTTCATGGTCAGCGTTACAAGGAGGCTGTCGGGAATTTCAAAATTTTCTTAAATAATATATTCAAAACTGCCGTTACTTATTCTTAATTTAATAACATTGGTAGTTTAAATTTGGTCGCCAACATTTACACAATTACACCAATTAGGTGCTCAAGTAAGCTGGAAGCGCATCCCACAACATGTTGGAACCTCCTGCTTTGGCAGTGCATATTCCGCATATTGCTTGCAAAAGGACGTCCAAGTAAAGTAGCACAAATGCAATAGAATTCCCGACTGGATTGTGGCATCAGGTCTTATGTGCATAAGCCTTGCCTTTCTCCTGCCGATCTTTAGGAGTCTTCTCATTCGGCTGTGGTCATAGTGTTACGGTTTAGGGTTTACGTGATCCAAAGAAGAAAACAGGATTAACGATCTAACTAAAGGAATCAGGATCAGCCGTTAGTAACCGCATTTTTGTGGCTGCACCCAGCGCACCATGTCCATTACGCGCACACGCGTATAGCACATGCTGCCGAAAGACGAAATGCGATAAATCTTCAATTTGCTGAGCACCAATTTGCCAATTAGCGCAAGCTCAGAGGGTGCTTCGGAGTTCTCCAACAAAATTAGTTAACAGTTCCTCTTAGTGTACTGGTTCCTGTTAGAGATCGCTAGCCTTCCCTGCGTCTATCTCAATCACCCTGATTTCTGACTGGATCTGATGATGATTTTGTGGGAGAATGTGAAACCGCATTGGAATAAAAATCCGAAAAGTAGGTTTTAGCGCTTAATTCATAACTTATTTGACTCGGTTTGGCGTCTGTGGTAGGATTCGATCATTCGATAGCAAAGGAAATGCTTGCATTTTCCATAGACGGTTTAAAAAGCCAATTGTTTACAAAAAGATTAAATTGCCTTAATTTATTCCCTCTGCGTTAGGGGCAGCAAAGTGATGATCATATCCTTATCTACAAAATAATACTTAGCCTTGAGTATGGACTTCGCTTTGGGGACATGTTTCAGTGGCACCTCTTATTCGATCTTCGTTGTCACTCGATGTAGCTACGGACAAACATGTCTAGACTGAATCATCGTTCTAAATTTTTCACGCAAAGGGTAAAAGGGAAATGGAACGATCTCCCTCAGTCAGTCGTGGAGTCGACGTCTCTGCAAATCTTCAAGAAACCGTCGGATGACTATTTGTGTCCTCTGTTTTCCCTCGGTAGTTTGAACCTGAGCCGAATGACCCGCGATCCTGGAAATTTTTTCTCCCAAACAATGTCACTCAAATGAATCAAGTACTGTTTTAATGGCGAATATTTGCATTGTTCATGTACAGTTGTATGTAACAAACTGACATGTAATCAATAAAGTTTTCGAAGGCCTTGCCTATTATTCTTACCAAATAAACTGAATAAAATGAAAACGTCACATTTTTAAAGAAGATTTGTAAAGTGCGAATTGCTTCCTGTTTCATGGAAAGGATGAGCTGTTGCACACCTGCTTCAAAATGATTTTCATGAACACAAAATAAAACTTTCCGTTTACAGAATGGATATTCTCAGTCATATGAAAGTTAGTTTATGACGCAACGCGGCCAAAAAGGTGATACGTCTTGACGTATGAAATTGCGCTGATATCCGGAAACGTCAAATTTTGCCTAATCGTGGCATGTTTCCCTATGAAAAAACAGACCTAACATCAATTACTTTTAAAAAAGGGCTTTGTGGGGTTCCAGTACATTCTAAAGACAAAATAAACCACTTCAAAGTTATGCCGTGCCACCAAATCCAGTGCCGATCTGGATTTTTCATAAATTCCGTCATCTACTTTACATCCGTCTGGAGGTAGGTCAGGACCAGTTGATTTGACACCTGCACGCGTACTACTTATTTTCGTTCAGTAAGTTGAAATAATTATATTTCGGGAGTGAAAATAAATTGCCAATGTAGGTAATGTTGCCCGTGCCCAGCTTTCCGCAAGCGAACACAGGCTGCGGATTGACGGGATAGTCGTTGAAAGTGAAAATGAATTTACAGAGGACCATATGCGGTGTGCTTCTACGGAGCTAAGCGACCGAGGTTATCCTTTCTCCTGCATGAATATAGCCTTGGCTGAAAGCGGTATACGTGGATGTACATGGATGCAAGAGGCAAAAGAACGTGGCAGAGGAAATACTACTGAATTGTGTTGCTTAGCTAACAGACCGGGTAAAGGGTAGGCGTGTTCTTCAAATTATCATTCTACATTACATTGTTCACTAAGAGCAACTGATGCTTCTCGTCAATATTTCTTGTATACTCTTCTGTTAGACCACAGATAGCACGGTATCTCACGACCTTCCACTAAAGCGTTATTTGAGTTGTTTGGTTAATCGCTACGAAAACTTTCATGAAGAAGCGAAATTCACAAAGGAATTGATGTATTTCGGCGTCTAGTATGTTGCATGTGCCAAGCTACGTATAGGCATAAACTTGTCGAATTAAACGTAATCCTTAGACATACTGAAACACTGATGCCTATACACGCAGGAGTTTAATTCTAAAACGCACAATCTGTAGGATAACGCATTTCGCAGGTTAATATTCCACACATTTGACAAGATGCCTTTTGTCCGGCTACCAGACAATGCCGACACAAGACAGGTAGTGCAGATTCGGATTTAAACATTCATATCTCCACTCTCTGGTTCACGTACGTACGACAATGTGACTCTCAAGATTTGCATTAGAGCTTCATCATTATGGAGAATAGTAAAAGCCAAATCATGACGCATTGTTTGCCGAGACTTTTTTAAAAATTATAAAACGGTTTTGAACCCGCACGCGTGGATATCATTACACAAAGTCAGTCCAGAAGAATCACAACACGTGTCAAATAAATTAGTTTGGCTCCAGATTAACTGAGTTTCAGTAATTAATAAATGTAAGAATTAGCATGGCTGTCCATGTCATATTCGAGGCTTTTATCACTAAGTTTTGTTTGAGGCCTCCTTTGATACGTATAGTCGATGTTCCATTATCTGTTCCCAAGTGGCCCGTAAAAAGCACAAATTTTTTCTCCCGCAATCCGAAAAACACAGTGCTATGTGTTTAATTGGTCATGAACTAAAACACTGCTACGAGCTCATAAATCCGCTGCCACCTTAACTGTTTTCCACATCAAGGTGATAATATTAAAATACCTTCGTATAATTGTTATAATTCAAGAGACGCTTACATTCAACAAACTATATGAACGCGATACATGAACAGAGCCGTAACTGTTATTGAAATGACCTTCACAAAACACATACAGCAAAAACTGACCAAAATATCTAATAGAGAATTAATACTGGGCAGTTTAAAATTGTCAGCCATATGAGGCCAGCCAGTCTAGCGTAATCAAAGAGATTTATGCTGCTTGGAGGGAAATCTACAACGTCTCACAGCAATTCATGCATTGCATGCGGAATTCCAGTAAAACCAAATGCAGATACCAGCACATTTTGGGGACTGCTAAGATCTTGCATTTGTGAGATGGCCTCACAGCCCACATTAGGAGGAAATCATCGTTATTTGATTCTCTATCCTGGAAGTATTCAAGGCCACATTACTTATCAAACCATGACGAAGTTAAGCGTGCCAGATGTACTATATTATGGAATTTACTGTTGTGGCATGAAGACGGATTTATGAATGCCGGTGTTACTAATCCTGTCTCAGTCCATCAACAGACTACCTATTTGTATCAATCAACGATTCGTGGGATTTGGTACAGGGCATGACGTATCATGAGTGCCGATCTTTAAAGCATGGCACTAAGTCCCGTGGGGCGGCAGTTTTGGACTCGCACATATTCTGCGCAACTCGATGGACGTCGGTTGTAATTTAATTCGAGTGAAATGACGTCCGCCTAACCAGCAGATCTGCTGTCCAGAAATTGAAATGCATGCCTGCATAAAAAGCATCACGTTAGAGAATGTTGTTAAGGGAGGTTATGTTCCATCAAGACGCGGACCATCACTGACATGTACTCGTTAGGCAAAAATTTGATGACTTTTAATTCCTTACCCCGATATCTGTATTAAATAATAGGATGTGGACAAGCTTTTCATATTCGTTGAGTTCTTTTGTAAGAACGGGTTTTTGTTTCGTTAGCCGTTATCGGATCTGAAAGAGGGAGTTTTACATGCAGTTGATTTCCGAATGTGGTTTGAAAGTTAGTCATATAACAAATTGTCTGCGGAGTTGAACTTTATATACTGCGAGGTGTTAACAAAACATCTAGTACTCAGCACAATGTGTTCTATTTTGCCACAAGTTTAACTAAATCTGCAGCTCATACGCACTCTGATGAGAGAACAATGACATGCTTTTTATACGTCGTAGTAAAAAAGATCCCTCCGACTTACAGAATGGCGTGTTAGCACTTGATTACTGAACTCCAATCGGACTTCTGGTTCTGGTATTCTCAGGGTGCACTGTTAACGACACGCCGGGACCTTTTAGAGGGCCGTAAGCAATTAAGTGGCGTATGCCTACTAAAATGAAATTGCGACCGCAAATCAGACATGTATGTCGCTGGAAATGTTGTCGACGGTGTTTATTCTATTTAAAATGCACAAGTCTTTCTGCTTAGATTCCGGAGGTGCTTAAATGTTCAAACCAATAAACCTGTAACTTACCGTTGATAATTTGCCAACAGTCCTTTGGTGCAACACATTGGAAGCCAAACGTCCGGTTCGAAATATTCCAACCGCCAACCGTAGTGTACCGCAACGAAAGCATTTGCGTCAGCTTAAGTAAGTGGTAAATCACAGTATCCATCAGTTGGAAAAGCGTACTTCAACACTACCCTCACAAGATTATTATGTAAGCCTAACCGATGTTCTCTTTAAATATCCCTTTTTTAAAACAGAATACGGAAAAGCAAGTATGACAGATATCTGGGTTAAATAAAAATCTTACCTTTTCCTAAAGCCCAACACGGGATTGTCAGTATACGTGTATGACAAAGCACGCTCTACAAGGCTATTTTAAATAAGCGTGTGGTTCTGATTTTGCAGTGGACGTGCAAATTTATTTTGACAATTCAACTTGTTCTTACACAGACGGTCGTAAATATAAACTTTTCAGGTGATAACGAAATAATTTCGGAAAGGACTCGACTTACAATCGAGTCATCACAATTATAGAAATGCACGGAAGTATACTGGTCGATAAATGTCATGAAACAAACTTGCCAATAATCGTAAGATTACCTCAATAATTTAAAAATCCAGATATTCTACTTCTTTACATCATGCTTTTCTAGGCAAATACTTGCTACGCACAGTCAGCGCAGACAGTAAGCATTAAACAATTTTCACATACAGGGTAATTAACCATACTTGACATCATCATCATCATATGGCTATACCCTCGTTCGAGCACAGTTGTGAAATTGATCCCTCATTTTTTACTATATAGCTCTAAAAACACGAATCTATTTTGCGTAATTCAAGTAAGATACACATTGTTATACATCCATCGTCTTTGGAATAATACATGTTATAAGGAGGTAAAATGACACACGCATATATGGAAACCCAGGTCCAATAGATTGTATTGATGGTTAAGGACAATCCTTTGACCAAACGAACCCGTAATTATCCAACAGAGGCAAATCATGCAACAATAACCAAAAGGGCAGCAGTTTGTTGATATATCAACCATTCAGTTTATGTTTAAATACATACATGCGTTCTAATTTCCAGCAAATAGGACTATAACTATTAATTGGAAAGGTAGGATAATGTTTAGATGTTTATTTGGCAGTCGTCGACAATTCTAGAAAAATCTTTAAATGCGGAGAAGAATAAGAATGTTAAATTTAAAATTGTGGAAAAATCCGCTTAATCTATGTGGCAATAAAGTCTAAAATTAATGTCACGATATCTAATAAAAGAGCCAGACAGTTGAATAGAAGCTGCCGCTAAAGAAATACAATAAAACAAAGGTTAAATATGATGATAAAAGCACCCAAAGCGACCATCAATCCATAAAGACCGACATTCGTTTGGTAGACAATTAGATTGGGCGGGAAATGTTTAATGAAGACAAATACAAAAAGGGCTGGATGCATTCCATGGGCATAATTGGAAAAGTGAGCGCAGCACCGATTGGATCCGAACTCGAGACTTCAGGGGCAACGCTTGTGCGCAGAAAACGCTTTAAAAAAACACTCAAGAGGCCTCGAACGAAAACCCTTTGATTCATACCAATAAGAGCAGATACTTCAGTAGTTCTCGGCCTGTTCATCGTGCTCGCAACAAGAACCTGGGACTAGCATATTCACTTTCAGCGACGAGATATACCTATGCAATCAAATTAGAATCTACCGGATGTACAGTAGGCGTGCTTACTCATTAAATGCTATGTCGTGTAAGATAAGGATATCCTATTTGCCTCGGTGGATGTAGCAGTGATCGAATACATCCTTCACATTTTTGGCGAACTCCTTGCAGTTGAAGGTGTCAGTGGTCAACCGCCAGACGGGTCGCTGTCGGATTTCAGTAGCCATCCAATTCATTAACAGTCGACAGTTCTTGGAGATTGCCACTGGTGCACTGTCTTTTTTGGGAGGTTTTTTCCGCATAAGACCATCTGGGTCAACGTAATTGCCTTATCTAGAATAACACTTAATCGCATAAATAACTACACTTCCAAAATGACGCCAGCAATCAGCTCATATCTTAATAAATAAAAATGTCCATTTATGGTTCCTACTTCAAACGGTGTGATAATGGCCCATTATTGATACAGGTCAATTACCACATACCTACCTTAATGGTCTTTACAGAGAACCTCCGCAGATATTCTTATTAAATTGTCTGAATTGGCCTATAGTTATTGTAGCAGGAATAAAATCGTCGTTGTGCTTACATGTGGACCTCTTCGATTCCCCCTGCTTATTTCTGGGTACGGTTCTATTATTAGGCATTCGATACAGAGCAACCTTACAACTATTAAAGGCGCTCCCTAAAGACTAATGCGACAACACCTCCGCTGCAAAATTTCGTATCCTCATAACCCAAATTGAGTAATCTTTTCTTAACTTAAACACATTTTGAAATAAAGGCTGATATTTTATGAGTTATCCTACCTACTGTAGATTCTGCCTATTTGTTGTAGATTTTCTTGGCCTAAAACAAACCAACATGTATAGCAGCAAACGCCAAACATCTAGGAAAATCAAGTCAAAAAGCTGAGTTTGCCGCTTCTTTTCTCTGAAACAGTTCAAATCATCAGAATCGACCTCATCTGAATTGTGTGGTAAGGAAATCAAATTTCAATCATAATTGTACTGTTTATATCCATTTATGTTTACAGAAAAATGTACATAAACATGATATCTTCATGTAAAAAGTTAAATGGCGTAGGACATATTCTGAATATAAAAATTGTCAGATTTTGCCAAAATCTTAAATCAATCATTCTTGAGTAAATTGCCTCTGTGTCTCAAATCAATTTACTAATTATAAATAACAACTCCAAATGCACGACACAAATGTCTTTAATTCTGAAAACAGAAATTCATGAGTAAGACCACCTACTGTATGTGCACTTGAGTAACAAGCTTGTGTACTTGGCGGAATTAAAGAATATCGCTCGAGCAAATTAGGAAAACTGTGATGCATTTAGTGCCAAGGTCCGCTAAAAAACTATATGAACCCGACGGTCTCCTAGGTGACTGTCCACTGGTTTCCTAGAAAGTTCTCATACGTGTTTAGTATACTTTATCCAAATTAAGGAATTGCGTAGCCCGCAGAGTCTTTCTTAATTGACTAACGTGGAGTACCCTAATCTGACAAAAGAAAACGAATACATAAAGTGAGCGTAAAATAAATTGTAAGAAATCTAGACTGAAGGTATGGGAATGTCTGAAAAGAAGGAAAGTTCTGCAGTACGCTTATTGGTGAATTCCATTGGGTACATCTACCTGACCAAACAAATTTTAAGATAGGTCATGAAACAGAATGGCCAATGTGTTGTAGCATAGTGAAAGGTGTGAGGAGGGTGTCTGAAGACGGATGTTGCTGCTGAAAGAGCATATTAAATGAGACGGTTAATATTTTTTTTAAAAACCAGTTTAAAAATGATGTCAACATCGTCCAAATCGACCACCAATCCATAAATACAGACACTCTTCCGGTACACAAAAAAGCTTGAACGAGAAATGCTAAATACAAACAAATACATATAACGGCAAAATGCATCCCGTATGAGGAGTGGAAAAAGTGAAATATAAGAATAATAGTATCCAGTGGAGTAAGCTTAAGAACAAGGAAAAAGGTAAAAAGCATGCTATAAAAGATATGGGAAAAATTGAGAAGAATCACATGAAAACGGAAAACTAAAAACATTTATCAGAAAACTGATCTGTTAACTACAAAACCAAGTGAAATTAGCCAAAACATATATATATATATATGTTTTGTTCCACACTTCGGGCTTGGGTATGGCTGGCTGACGACGGCTAATAAGCCAGAAATGGCCATTCCAGTCTCCGTTGTCTTTGTCGGTA
>CACRXP010000617.1:110645-122519 GCA_902702965.1 Spirometra erinaceieuropaei | reverse complement strand
CCTAGGACGTGCTTCTAGAGGACTGGTATCCTGACAGCTTAATTGTAAAGAATCTTGCAGGACATCAGGCAGAAAATTCTGCAGACGGTGCAAAAGTAAGCTACGTTTCGCATTGAGGACAGGCATGAGCTGGGTCTACATCGCTGGAGGCGAAGGTGTTTGGGGCGACTGACGTCGTCCTGCTGGTGGGTTGAGTGCGTCTGGTCATTCCGGCGGTGGTAATGATTGTGATAGTGAAGATGATGGCTCTGGTGCTGCTGGTGATGGTGGTGGTAGTGCTGTTGGTGGTGGTGGTGTTGGTGGTGGTGGTGGTGGTGTTGGTGGTGGTGGTGGTGGTGGTGGTGGTGGTGGTGGTGGTGGTGGTGGTGGTGGTGGTGGTGGTGGTTCTCGTCGCTGCGTCCGACGGTGCGGTCGGGACAAACAGGAGGTGTCGTTGGATGATGATGGCGGGGCGGAAATTGATGACATACTGAATTTAGAGATGTCTAATAGGTCGATATAAGAGAATATCAGAGTTTCGGAAAGCATTTCAGCAGAGTAAGAGTTAATTTGCCATGCTGTAGGTTTTAGTGTGTTTTAATGATACAATTACTAGCAGTTGAGCGCCTTATTTTGCGCTTTTGGGTCGCGAGCCGCTCAGGTCATGGTTTTCAGACCGATTAGCTCCATTAACGACAGCTTGTGCACCCGATTGTCGTTCTTGGATGACATTGAAGAAGGCAGCTTGCGCAATTTGCTCTCTAGGGCTGCTTCGCGTGTCGTTATATGCTCGCCGGTTCATTTGGCCACCCTCTGCTGAAGCAGTTTTGTGCCGTTCTCAGCCATGAACTGGCAGCAACTTTCTTTCTCTTAGTCAATACTCTGACGGTATTTGTGAATCTCTGAGTGGCAGTCTTGACGGAGCACTCGCATCATTTGTCGACCGTGCCGACGTACTGCACGTCTCGCCAGCTTTGTGTTAACCGAAGGTCTGTATGAAGCACACTGCGGCAGCACTTTGTTGTCTTGACATCTGCGCAGAAATCGAAGCTGCGAATATTTAGACGAATCTCGAAGGGCAAAGGCATACAACCGTCCAACCGACCGGAGACTGCTGATAGAAGCAAACGGACGATTTCAGGAGGGAGTTTAGAAGAAAAGCAGGTGTTGGTCAGGCTGAGGCGGTGTTCTCCGCAGAAGGTACATTCCCCTTAGAATTTCTTTGTTGCCTTGTGAGAGCTGGTCATCGGGAGAGCGTGGCCGCTGATAATGGTGCAGAAGTTGTCTTCCAGAGGAGGCGGGCGGAGGCGCATCAGGCGACCATTGATGAACTGCGTCAGACAGGAAAGTCGTTTCACGATGTTGTTCCGGAGGACAACGGCAACGCCTGCGTCACTTTACTCTTCACTGGAGCGACCGCATTAGTAGAACGCAGAGCCGGTCTACAATTCCTTTAGTTGTCTTTGTTCAGGGAAGCGAATCTTGTTGAGCGCAGCGATGTCTATCTTGTAGCCCGCCACCGTCTAAATGTTAACGCATATTCGAGGCCACCAGAGTAAGAGGACTCACACCAGAAGGAGACGGAAGGCGGAATGGGGGAGGAAAGTGCGAAAAAGTACAGGAAGATAAAAGAGAGTGTGTGCTTGTGTTTTGTCTTGCATTTTTTGCTTCGACCGCATGTTTAGCAGTCTACTAGTCAGGGTCTGCGCGCAAAGGGTCGGGAACCCTATATACCCCCATTTCCTCTCGCGGGGCATTTCTCCACTTTCATTAAATAGGGCTGCCTAGGTATCCCAGACTGATACCGCTCTCGAGTAGCAAAGTGGCTAGCAGAGAAATTCAAACGCGCACAACATCAGCTAGCATCACACAGCAATCGAGATGCCTTTGAATTCATTAACGACATTAAAGACCTTAACCTCAGCGGCGTGCTGATGTTTTCGCTGGACTTCTCATCACATTTACAAACGCTCCCGTTACCGAGACAGTTAATTACATCTGTGAATTTCCATCAAACAATCAGCAGTGAATAGGAATTCCGACGAAGACACTCAAGGAACTCTAACTAAGATGCAAATTTAATGTGCAGTTCCTGTTTGACACCAAACTATATAAACAAATAAACGGCGTTGCTATGAGCACTCCTCGTGGACATCTCCTCGCCTATGTCTTCATGCGAAAATTGGAGAGATTCCAACTAAGCAATCAGATCGAAAACTTAAACATTACGGCCGCTATGTTGATGACGTCTTTACAATTGCCACAGCAGAAACCGACGCAGATGCCCTCTTAAACGCTGTAAGTCAGGCACATTCCTCTATCAGATTTGCGATGGAGATCGAAACGGCTGGTTCGTTTCCGTTCATAGATATTCCTCTAAGCAAGAGACCTGACGGGAGTGTCCAAAAAGCATCTACCGAAAAAAAAACCTGGTCTGGACAATACATAATCTGAGCTAGTTTTATAGCCCTACAACAAAAACGAAATCTAGTCCAAATTTTCGCGCAAAGAGCTAGAAGCATTTGCTCAACAGGCAGCTTCGAGGAGGAACTTAGAAAAATCCAGGACTTCCTTCGCGAAAACTGGTATCCGAACAGATTTATTGCAAATAATATGGCCGAACGACCAGTAAAACCCGCCACACCGACTGCCGAAAAGGAAATTGTGTTCCTTAAAGTCCCTTCTCAAGGGGACGCTGCGATTGGAGTCCTTAAGGGACGCCTTGATCAAGCTGTTTCGCGAACCTTTCAGCGGCAAGGGTTCAAGTATCCTTATCTACTAACCCTATTTTACGCGGAGAAGGTAAGGATACGTTGCCACCACAGACCACATCAATGTGCATCTTTTCTTTCACTTGCTCCTGTGAAGCAGGTTATATTGGTCGCACGAGTCGGCGTTTATCCAAGAGAATACGGGAACAACTCCCGGCATGGCTGGCAAAAGACGAAATTTGAAACATAAGCTGCGCCATTCTTGCGCATGCTGTCGATCTCGAACACAATGTAGACCGCAATAAAGCGTTTCGTGTGACCTATAAGGTCCCAGGCTTAATGAATTCCAGAGGCTGCAGCAACCTGTGTCAAGATTAACAAAAAACTCGTCTCCCCTTGCAGACACATTATCGCAGTTGTTTATTACAGTCTACTTGCTGCTCTGGCCTTAACTTTATTGTCGTAGGCGGAATCCAAAAGACGCCATCCATGCTTCTCACACTTACGTCAAATGTATTATGCGGTACAGGGAAGAACACCTAGTAATACGTTGGGACTGATTTTTTATCATGTGGATCTGTGGAATGAATCGCTTAGCAAATGCCGTCTCGGCAGTCAGCATGCTAATTGACATTTTTCGAATTTTTTATTTTATTGTAGGCCGGACGCGCAAAGTAAACCAGACAGAATTGAATTTACGAATGAGGAACTGGTCCCTAAGTTTATTTCCTTGAGGTGTTGTCTAAGCAGAAGCACACATCCTTAATCTCGCTGAGGTCAACCAACCCGACCTCGACTACTTAAGTTTTCGTAATTTTCGCAAATTCATTTGATCTGCGGTACCAATGACTGCAGACGTCTAAGTCCTGTCTTATATTTGCACGGTAATGTAGTGTCCTTACTCCCAGCGCTTGACCCAACACTATGCCTCTCGCAAATGTCTGCATGTGTGGTCCGTGCCTGTATGGCATTCGTCCACCGGCTTTCTAACTGACCAATCAGACTCAAAACCTTGCCCGGACTTGCCTGCCTTAAGACGCTTTGACGCATACCCTGACACAGACTAGGGACACCACTCACGAGACGCTGGGCGTTGCTCCATCAGACTGCTCTCCAAATCATTTTCTAGTTTTTTTGCACAGATTAGCAATCCTCCCAACTGGTCTCCATCTAGTCGTTCGATTCGGGGTCGGACCTGAACCTCCTGCAAATAATCTGCTCTTTTTACTTATGTTGTTAATTTTATCGAAACTCTTTTTGAAGCTTCACGGTGGATTTTTCTAACAAAAGTGTTTAGGCAACCTGCACTATTGTCAGAAGTGAATGATTTCGCACATTTCAGTAGGCTCCATGGTTGCTTTGCATGCCTTTTTAAAAAGACCGCTGTGACTTGCGGTGTCGGATGGGTGTGGTTGGTGTGAATTCGACGTTGAACGCAGGTTTTCGGGCCTCTACAGACAAACCGCAAATATTCCTTCACCCTCAATTTCAAGAGCATTGCGGACCTGTGCAGGATTTAAGCGATCGGCTTTAAGTAGGAGATCAGAGGATATGGAATATTGACATATTGTCTGATGAATGTACAAACCAATTCAATTGAAATGCCAAAAGCGAATAACCGGTCATCTGAAAAAACACAACTGATGTAATAAAAACATAAATTAGAACGGCGGAATTGATTGAAGTCAACTTGCAAAATTTTGCCGGCGTTGATATGACGTCAAAGACTGACAACGGGGAAAATTCAAATTACAATCAAGGCTCTAAACACGTCAAATAGAATGAGCAACGTGCAAGCTGTCAGTTTAATCCCATCTCGGTCATGCGCTCCGTTCCGTTTTTTATGCGTATAATGGAATCCATAAATTCTTTCCGAGTAAATCGAAGGCCTTCAAAAGATTTTAAAAATAATTACTAAAGCTGCCACCAGATTCCTACCAGTGTCGCTCATATTTCATATTTGTATCGACATATTGGATTATACCATTGGTAGTCATTGTAAAAATCATGAAGATGAGCTCGGGTTGGTTGACCTCAGCGAGATTAAGGATGTGTGCTTCTGCTTCGACAACACCTCAAGGAAATAAACTTAGGGACCAGTTCCTCATTCGTAAATTCAATTCTGTCTGGTTTACTTTGCGCGTCCGGCCTACAATAAATTTAGGAATTCGAAAAATCTCAAACAGCATGCTGACTGCCGAGACGGCATTTGCTAAGCGATTCATTCCACAGATCCACATGATAAAAAATCAGTCCCAACGTATTACTAGGTGTTCTTCCCTGTACCGCATAATACATTTGACGTAAGTGTGAGAAGCATAGATGGCGTCTTTTGGATTCCGCCTACGACAATAAAGTTAAGGCCAGAGCAGCAAGTAGACTGTAATAAACAACTGCGATAATGTGTCTGCAAGGGGAGACGAGTTTTTGTTAATCTTGACACAGGTTGCTGCAGCCTCTGGAATTTATTTAACCTGATAAAGTTGGCTGACTGTCAAAGCAGGATTTTCTAATCCACCCAGAATCTACCCGAGATATGCATCGATCAATTATTATTTGCGCGCTGGCGAGAGATCTGAATAATATATTTGACACGCATGTTGAATTATATGCTGCTGCTGCTGCTTTCCTTGGATTGGGATTTTCGAGGGCAAGCGCAAATTTTTTGCACATTCAAAGCACTTACATGGCTGGCTTTGGTGTGAAGTCAACTCTGAAATGCATAATATGCACGCAAATGCAGCTGCAGCATTCAGAAACCGCCAACTATCCCGATGTGTGTTTAATGTCCGTTCGGGGTATTCCAAAATATCTGTATAATTTTTGCTATCTTAGCCGATATTTCGGAAATCCTATTGACTGCGACAGGATGGCTTAGTTACCTTGCAGCGGATTTCTATATTAATTTTGTTTCCTCAATATACAGTCTTTTGAACAGACGTTTTTCGTCCGTCTCTAAATTAACCGCTTAGATAACGTGACGTTTTTCTTTTTATTTTCGATATAACTATTAACTCAAAGCATATCTCATAGAAAACATCCAAGATTATATTTATTTTTTACTCCTTTGTCAGGAAATCAGATCGTCTTTAAATTTTATACCTGAAGGAATCGTGCAATTCGGTTTTATGAAGGTTTCTATTTAGCAGACATCTAAGGGCAGTCGAACGTCCGTTCGTAAAACCCCATGTCACTACATTTACTAATTTTGCTTGTAAAGTTTAAAATATTGTTCAAATTCGCTGATAGATTACATGAACTGCACATGGTCTCCTCTCAGTACAGCAAAGAAATGTATTGTTATCCGTACACGAAAAATATACAACTTGCACTTCTGAAGTCATGATTGCGAGCGTAACTGCAGGTCGGATTTAAACTTATTCGAGACGTGGAAACGTTTTATGACTGAATTATTCTCTTCGATAAAGTATACTATAGAGCTAGGCGTAATTTCCTACGAAAGGAATAAAAGAATGAGCACATGTAGAGACGCAGGCGCTCTGTCTTCCGTGACCAACGCCGACCAAACCTCCTGATGGCTGTGGTGCGGGCAAAACGTACTCGACGTACAAAAATTTTTCACAGCCTATGCCCCCCTCCCTCGCCCACTTTACTCAATGACCACGACACGACGACCACGCCATAGCACGCCTCGTCATACGAGTGCGTGCGAACGATGATTGGCATGGGAACGATGGGTGTTAATAGTTTCTGAATCAAGTATAAGCTCTGTAACTTTGCATAATTTAAACTTCTATGTAACCGTTTTGGCCTGATGAAGAGTTACCGAAAACACCTGTTTGCCAAATTGAATTTCCATATATATTTTAATGTACAGAGGCACTCAAAATTAATAAGACAAATACATACTATATATATAACCTGAGGAATAAGTGGCGAGCTAATATTGCATTCGATAACTTCTCTTTAGGCCGTGCAGGTATATGGGAAATGGATAAAGTGATTGAAAAAATCGATAAAAGTTTGCTTTAAAATACAAGTCAAGCAATAGCGGAAGGCCGCAGAACGTTGTATGTGTTAAGTCAATCTTTGACCACAGTATACGCGGGGCCTGAACGAGGTTCTTCTAGGCGCATAGGGTCGGTTTTCGTAACCTGATGGCGGCCGCTTCTGCTGCTGTTGACAGGCGCTGACCCAGTAGCTTAGGGTAGCTCAAGGGGATCTTATAAATCAAAGGAATTGCTTCAGAGGGATCCATACGATGGCCTGATTTCATTGCATCCTCAAGCATGGCGTTGTCTATTCTCGCAGTTTCACCTTTTGCAAGCCATGCGGGAAGGTGCCCTCGTATTCTCTTGGAAACGCGCCCACTCGTACGACCAACATAACCTGCCCCACAAGAGCAAGTGAATGAGTAGATGCACATTGATGTAGTCTGAGGTGGCAGTCTATCCTTGCCTTCCTCGCGTAAAATAGGGTTAGTAGAGAGTGATATGCGAACCGTTGCTGCTTGGAAGGTTATTGAGACAGCTAGATCAAGGCGCCTTCTCAGTAGTTCACCTGCATCGTCTCCTTAGAAAGGAGCGTTGAGTAACAAACTGTCTTTTCGGCTGTCATAGTTGTGGATTTTGTGAGTCGTTAGTTAATGTTCTTTACAATGAACTTGCCTGGATACCCGTTTTCGCGAAGCAAGTCCTGGATCTTTCTAAGTTCCTCCTTGGTATTAGCTGTCAAGCAAATCATTCTAGCTTTTTTGTGCAAAACACCTGATTAGATTTTGTTCTCGTTGGAGGGGTACGAAATTAACAAACTCCGTTTATTGTCCAGACTATATTTTCTTCCGATAGACGCTCCTTTAGATGCTACCGGCAGGCCTCCTGTTTAGAGCGACAACAAGAAAGGAAGCGAACCGGTTGAATCCATCGCCACCGTGAATGTGATCGGCGGACGTGCTCGATTTATAGCATTTAAGAGGGCAGCAACGTCGTTCTCTATGGTGGCAATTTAAAAGACATCATTAACGTAGAGAGTGTCATGTTTAAGCTTTCCGATCTAATCATTTAGTTTAAATCTTGCCAGCTTGTCCATGAAGACGTCGGCTAAGCGAGGTTCAAGAGGTGAGCCCATAGCAACGTCGTTTATTTATTTATGGAGCTGGTTGTCAAAATGGAACTGCACAATTAATGTGCACCCTAGTAATAATTCCTTCAATGTGTGCGTCGGATTTCCTATTTCTTGCTGATGTTACCAATAAATTAGGTGACCGAGACTTTTGTAAAAAGTGAGGCGACGTCTAGCGAGAACATCATCATGCACTTAAGGCTGAGATCTTTAATGTCGTCAATGAATTAAAAAGTATCTCGATAGCTGCGTGTTGCCAGCTGATGGTGTATGGGCTTGCGTTTCTCTGTTATCCACTTCATTATCGCATGATACGCAAAGTTCCGCATATTTATAATCGGACCAACTGTTAAGCCTTCCTTATGGATCTTAGGTAAACCATATATTCAAAGGATATGTGTGCCGACTGGCTAAATTGTGATCGAGGTCACGGTCACTTATGTAACCTTCTGTGTGGAGGCTTCGTAAGTGGTCAGCCAATTTTGCCTCTGTATCATCCGTGCAATCCTTTTCTTTGTCTTCGTTTCTGATTTTCTTCTGATCAGGTAATATAGACTGTATCTTCACTACGTAGTCCGGTCTGTACCCCGTTCCCATATAACCGAAAGGAACATTAGCTTGCCACATTGGCCTCAGATTATAAATATGGTATGTTTTGTCTGGCTTTTTTGTAATCTGGCCTTCAATTTGTTGTCGTAGGCGGAATCCAAAAGAAGCCATCCATGACTCTCACACTTACGTCAAATGTATTATGCAGTACTGGGAAAAACACCTATCAATACGTGGGGAATCATTTTGTATCATGAGGATCTGCTGGATAATTGCTTAACTAATGCTATCTGGGCGGTCAGCATGCTATTTGAGATTTTTTGAATTTCTTATTTTATTATAGGCCGGACGCGCAAATTCATTCAGATAGAAATGGATTCACGACTGAAGAACAGGTTTCTTAAGTCTCTTTCCTTGAGATGTTGGCTGATCAGAAGCACACATCCTTATTCTCGCTAGGGTCAACCAACCCGACCTTGACTACTTAATTTTTCGTAAGTTTAGCAAATTGATCTGATCTGCGGCACCAATGACTGCAGACGTCTAATTCCTGGCTTATATTTGCACGGTAATGTAGTGTCCTTACTCCCACCGCTTGCTCCAACACTATGCCTCTCGCAAATGTCTGCATGTGTGGTCCGTGCCTGTATGGCATTCGTCCACCGGCTTTTTAACTGACCAATCAGACTCAAAGCCTTGTCCGGCATTACGTGGCTTAAGACGATTTGACGCATACCCTGACACACACTAGGGACGACACTCACCCGACGCTCGGCGTTCCCCCATCCGCTGCTTATTCCCTCCAACTCATTTTCTACTTTTTCAGCACAGAATAAATAATCCTCCCAACTGGCTTCTATCTAGTCTTTCTATTCGGGGTCAAACGCGAAGATCGTGGTATCCAGTGCCTCACTCTCTTTTTAAGCTCCTGTAGCAATCTAATATTACCACTTATGTTGTTAGTTATATCGAAAATTATTTGTAGATTCACAGTGTATTATTCTGTAAAAAAAATTAAGCAACCTGCATTGCTGTCAGAATTGAATGATTTCACGCATTTCAGTAGTCTACAGGATTGCTTCGCAAGAATGTTTTAAAAGACCACTGTGACTTAGAGTGTGGGATGGATGTTCTGGGTGTAGATTGTATGTTGAATGCAGGCTTGCAGGCCTCTGCAGACAAAATCGCAAATAATCATTCACCCGCAATTTCCAGAGCAGTGCGGATCTGTGCAGGATTTAAGCGATCATCTTTAAGTAGGAGATGAGATGTAGAATGTTGACTTATTATCTGATGTGTTTACAAACAGATACTATAGAAATGCCAAACAAGCGAAAAACCATTCATCTGAAGATGACAAATTGGCATAACCCAAATAGAACTTTAAACGAGGAAATTGGATGAAGGCAACTATCAAAATTTTGGCGGCGTGATATGACTCAAATACTGGCAGCGGGGAAAATTCCTAATTATAACCAAGGCCCTGAAAACGTCAGACATAATGGCCCGCATGCGAACTGTCAGTTTAATCCCATTTCGGTCATGCTATTCGTCCCGCTTTCCATGACGCATAATGGAATCCATAAATTCTTTCCCAGTAAATCGAAGGCCTTCAAAAGATTGTCAAAGTAATTACTCACGTTGCCACCAGATTCCTATCAGTGTCGCTCATATTTCATAGTTGTATCGACATATTGGATTATGCCATTTGTATTCATTGCAAAAATCATGAAGCTAAGCTCGGGTTGGTTGACCTCTGCGGAAGTAAAAATGAGTGCTTCTGCTCCGCCAACACCTCCAAGAAATTGACTTGTGAGACGAGTTCTTCAGTCGTGAAATCAATTCTATCTAAATTAGTTTGTGCTTCACGCCGACTGCAAACTACGGAATTAAAAATTTCCAATCAGCCTACTGATTGCCGAGACAGTATTCTCTAAGCAATTCATTTAGCACATTTACATGAATAAAAACCAATCGTACCTTACTAGTGGGTGCATTTTCCAGTATTGAATAACACATGTAGACTTGAGAAGTCGTGGATTCAATTCTTTCTGAAAAAAACCTAGTCTAGACAATACACGGAGTTTGTTAATTTCGTACCACTCCAACAAGAACAAAATCTAGTCAGGCGTTTTGCACAGAAAGCTCGAATGATTTGCTTGACAGCTAATACCAAGGAGAAACTTAGAAAAATCCAGGACTTGCTTCGTGAAAACGGGTATCCTGGCGAGTTCATTGCAAAGAACACTACCTAACGACTCGCAAAATCCCCCACCATGACAGCCGAAAAGAAAGTTTGTTACTCAAAGTTCCTTTCCAATAAGACGATGCGGGTGAACTGCTGAGAAGGCGCCTTGATCTAGCTGTCTCAATAACCTTCCTAGCAGCAACGGTTCGCATATCACTCTCTACTTACCCTATTTAACGCGGAGAACGCAAGGATAGATTGCCGCCTCAAATCAATTCAATGTCTTCTGCATCATGTCTATTCCACCTACATTCTGAAAATTGTCCTCAATCAATTCAGCCGTTCTAATTTCTACTAGTATTACATCAGCTTTGCTTCTTTAGATGACCGCTTTTGCATTTTTTAGCATTTCTATAATATCTGTTTGTATACTCATCAAACATTATATCAATGTTCCACATCTTCTGATTTTCTGCTTAGGTCAGATCGCTTTAATCCTTCACAGATCCGCACTGCACTCGAAATTGCGGGTGAATTGATATTTGTGATTTTTTCTGCAGAGGCCCGCAAGCCTGCGTTCAACGTAGAATTCACAACAACCACACCCATCCGATACATCAAGTCTCAGTGCTCTTTTGAAAAAGGCATGCAAAGCAACCATGCTTAATCGTTTACTTCTGACAACAATGCAGGTTGCTTATACATCTTTTACTGGAAAATACATTGTGAATCTAAAAAACGTTTTTCGATATAATTAAAAACATAATTGGTAATATTATATATGTTACAAGAGCTTAGAGAGAGTGTGAGTCCCTGGATACTAAGGATGTTATGTTTGATACCTAATGGAATGAGTAGATGGAGGCCAGTTGAGAGGGTTGTTTATTCTGTGCTGAAGTAATGCAAATAGAATTTAAAACGGCGGAATTTATTTGAAGAAATTTTACAAATGTTGGTTGCCTTGATATGACGCAAACACTGACAGCGGGAGCTGTGCTTGATTTAAGCAATCAGCTTTAAGAAGGAGATCAAGAGATGTGGAATATTGATATATTGTCTGATGGATGTACAAACGAATTCTATGGAAATGCCAAAAAGCAATATAAACGGTCATTTGAGAAAACACAACTTATATAACAAAAGAAGAAATTAAAACGGCGGATTTGGTTGGAGACGGCTTTTAAATTTTTGGCGGTGTTGATATAACGTAAAAGACTGACAGCGGGAAAAGTCCAAATTATAACCAAGGCTCTGAACACGTCAGATAGAATGGCCTGCGTGCAAGCTGTCAGTTTTATCTCATTTCTGTCATGCGCTTCGTTCCGCTTTCCATGACGTATGCCGGAATCCACCAATTCTTTCCGA